>CM056564.1:15387391-15877391 GCA_029721515.1 Synanceia verrucosa | reverse complement strand
CCTTTAGAGCACCAATGTGCCATTATCAATTGACTGTATGTTAAAGTGTTGTTTTTGTTGACACTGTTTGTTTGTTTGTTTGTTTGTTTGTTTGTTTGCATCACACATTCAAAATACATAGTTTGAGACTATTTCAATCCCTCAGCTGTAAATGTCCAGCACTGAATCAAGTCTTCATTACCTTTAGGAATATTTTTCATATGTTTTATATTTCAGGCACAAATACACATACATATTAGTTTCTGCTGAGGTGAGACAGTTTGACCATCACCTCAGTGGAAAGAAATAGTCCATACTTTATGTGTTCTGTCATGTGTAGGACAGAGGCGCATAACAAAGTGAATCTTTATGTTGCAAGTGTGGAGTAACCACTTCATATTCTTTTTACTATATTGTTGTTATCATCAAATTTGAAGGTGTTCTGATTTACCTACAGTATAATAATGCAAAATATCAACTTATGACAGGGAAATGAAAACGACATAAGAAGCAACATATTTTGGCATGTTCCAAAGAAGAAAAAACACTCTCTACATTTCAGACAAACTGAAAAAATGAAGTGAAAATTCTCTTCAGTAAACTAAAATATGTAAATCCCCACTAGGTAACAAAAAGATAAAGACAAAGATAACAAAAAGCTAAAAACAAAAAGCTATATTTTCCCATTGATGTGTTGGAAACACTTTACACAAGACAGTTTGGAAGTTGTAAAAGTGTTAAATTGTGTGAATTAAAACATCAATTAATTTGCATTATTGTGTTGTGTTATGATTACTTAACATTCATCAGATTAACTTTTAGCACCTAATTTTTCTTAAAATTCTTTGTTTCAAGTTTATTAAATAATTTAACTGAAATCCAGAAGTCAAAACATTATGACCATATAAGGACTATTTTACTATACTTTGGGCTTAAACACACCAGATCTCCTATACTGTACAGGATTATGGGTAAAAAAATGTTACTAAGACAACATGTTCTTAGCAACTGGACAACAAAAAACAGCACCGCCTGAAATAAATCTCCAAGTTTTGACTGCAGATAAAAAGAGACAGCAGGAATCAAAAACCCACACGGCGCTATTTACGAGTATCTGCAATTCCCTTAAACCGCTGGCCCGGACTCAGAACCAAATCACTGCTGGCAAACCAAAATGAATGAGACACACACACCAGCACACAGCCATGCACATTCACATTAATATGCATGTAAACACTTTCCGTCAGCTTGCATCAATTCCCTTGTTCTAAACAAAAACACAGACTCAAACCACAATACGCTCGACCGTTAACACTGCCACCAGTACAAAACCCAAACCTCACACATACAAAGTGATTCTGTGTAATGGAAAATAGGGCTTTGCATCCAAACCATCTGAGAAATGCATCTGTGTATTGCAGTGAAAAACAGATCAATAAACGAGACAAAAGGGGTTGAGAGGGATAAACAGGAGGCGAAAACAATATTTAGAAACAGGCAATGGGAGAGACAGCAAATGCCTGTAGGGGACAAAAAAATAGTGATAAAGAGGCTTAGGTGGAAAGCTGGAAAGACAGAGAGAAGAGACAGAGGGAAGAGAGAGATAGTTGTTGTTGTTGTGCGGACGTCTGCCACGACCCACAGCCTCACAACCACAGACTTCCAACGAAATATGAAAAGCATCTACATTTCCTCGATATGTTGGGATTCAGTTTTCAGAAAAGTGTCCCTTTGCGTTCCCTGAGGACGGGACACGCATAAACATCCTGCTGTCATGTGGGTTTGGGATTGAAATACTCAACTATCAAAGCTACACAATCGGCACAAAAAAAAAAGATTTCCACTAATTTTAGATCGGGGCAGAAGTGGAGAGAGACAACACAGCACAGGGACAGATAGTGGTGGTGGTGCATCTGATTTGAGATCAGGGTTTGGAGATTTAGCTGTACAGTACTGTTAGGAATTAAAGCAGGTTACATATCTGTAGTGCCTCTATAGTGACATATTTTCTCTTACGTTTAGATTTCCCTCTCATAAACATATAAACACGTTACCAACTAGCTTTCTGCCACAGAGTCCCTGTGCGTTCTCATCTCACAGATATCCATGGGTCCAGTTTACATGGTGGAGTAGTGGTTGGGCAGACCAGACTTCGTCTTTTGGTACTGCGTGACATGGTGGTGATGAGGACATCTTGCTGAGGCTTCTTCTGTTTAGCATGGTGGAGAGGAGGACGTGCTGCTAGGCTTCAACTGTTTGGTGTGGCGGAGAGGAGGACATGCTGCCCAGGCTTCATGTGTTCGGCGTGGTGGAGAGGAGGACATGCTGTCCAGGCTTCATGTGTTTGGCGTGGTGGAGAGGAGGACATGCTGTCCAGGCTTCATGTGTTTGGCGTGGTGGAGAGGAGGACATGCTGTCCAGGCTTCATGTGTTTGGCGTGGTGGAGAGGAGGACATGCTGTCCAGGCTTCATGTGTTTGGCATGGTGGAGAGGAGGACATGCTGCCCAGGGTTCATATTTGGTGTGATGGAGAGGAGAACGTGCTGTACACACTTTTCCATGTCTGTCCATCCTGGAAGAGGGATCCCTCCTCTGTTGCTCTTCCTGAGGTTTCTTCCATTTCTTTTTCCCTGTTGAAATGGTTTTTGGGGGAGTTTTTCGTTCGTCAATGTGAGGGTCATTTGTAAAGGACAGAGGGTGTCATATCCCGTACAGATTTTAAAGCTCTCTGAGGCAAATTTGTAATTTGTGATGTTGGGCTATAAAAATAAAATTGACTTGACTATTTGACCATGAAGCAATAACTCATAAATCATTTAGTCTGTAATATAATGGTGATTTGCTGAAATTGATTGTCCAGTCAACATAAAATGTCCCAAGTGACACTAAAATCACTGATTTCCCACTGAATGTGGCATGGCTCTATACTCAACATGACAACAGTGGGCAGACACTGGACAGAGGACGACTGTTTGATCCTGCACAAACCCAAAGCTAATATCAATGGTGACCACCTTATGTTTATGTGGACCATGAATTCCTTTGCCAAATTTCATGGCAATCCATCCCATGGCCGTCTTCACCAAAACAAAAATATGCCCCTAAAAGTCAGATGATCAACAAAGTCAGTATGGTTTATCCAGTGAGGGAAGTCCACGGCAATTTATCTAAAAGATAAAAAAAATATTTCTGCCTGGACCAAAGTGCTGGATCATCCAATTTTCTCCAGTCTTGTTGTTGTAGAAGTTTTAAAAGTTTTCTTATCCTGGTCCATAGCTATGAAAATAACACCAAGGTTTTAAAAACCTTTCTAAAGGGAGTGAAACGTAGAGAAAACGTTCACACAGAAAGAGTGAAACAGAGTGGTGAAATGACCTAGGAGGCCAAACAGTGGCTTTGCTGTTAAGCCCTCACAGGTTTTATGATCTCAGCTACCACCACTCAGACAAACCCCCAAAACACAAACAGTCTTTGGGTAGAAACCCTGAAAACTGTCATCCATAGGATAGAACTGACTTGGTGAGAGGAATCTGATACGCATGTTTATATATGTGTTGGTCTGACTTATGGACGTTTGCAGGAATGGTTAAAAGCATGTGTGCGTATAATAGCTCACATAAACATCTATGAGCTCTTGATTATGTATCCGTGCTTGCATGTGTCTATGTGTTTGTATTGGCAGATTATACAGCAATGATGCACCATCATCACTTGCAACACATGATGCTTTTGGCATCAATCAAGTACCAACACTGTGCTCCGACACCAGCGATGGTATAGTTGTGTTTTTGACAACTACCACTTACCAAGTGTTTTCATATATTGTGTAATTTTACATAGCTAATTGTATACACTATACTATACTTATGATTGAGGAAGTAAGTTAAAAACAGAGAAATAGATACAGAAAAAAAAACACAACCACACACCACAGGTTTATACAACATGTAAACCTTTCTCTCCTTTACCGGTGCAAAGAAAGTCAGAGCAGCGGACCATCACATTTCTAGTTCAGACCAATATCTGCCAGTCATCCAAGGAGCAACAACTATTAATCAAAATGTAATGTGTTCCACTGAAAAGATTGTATCTAGAAGCTCAGAAGTACAGACTGTCAGAGCTGGTAACATTAGATTTTTACAAGCTGGGAGGGAACCAATTAAACCAACTGCTGTTTTGCAAGGTGAGGAATATTGGTATGTGGATCATCTGGAATAATGACATCAAATCAGACAACTAAAAATAATACAATTAAGTCTCCTTACAAGATGAAGATGGTGGCAACCTGTCCTTCAAAAGTCTATTTGACTCTAAACAGGAGCATAATTTACCAAATGAAAACATATTTTATTGAAGAAGACCTGACACTAGTGATTGAAACCATAAATTCATGTTTTCAATATTTACTGAGGCATTTTCTCTGTACAATAAAACTCATTTTTGCAAATTTGCCTTCTGCAGGTCGCAAGAAAAAAAAAGATAACTTAAAGAACTTTCACACTGGCTTACTTTTCATGACCAGATATTAACACCTGATCAAGACACGACCGTTTAACAAGAGGCTTTCCATTTTCTTAAAGGTCAGCAGTGTCAACATGCCTTGTTATTGTTCGAGAGGCGTGAAACTTATGTGAAAAACTTCATTTTACCCCTGGTGAGAGCGTAACATTGTAAAAATATTCCATCGTCTTAGTCTAAGCTTGGTCAAAACATCAGTGGAGGACAGCAATGTCTCACAAAACCCTCATGTGTGGTGCTCACCTGTGAAATTCCACTGAAGCCACCAAAAATGTGAACTGGAGCCAGATAGACACAAGTGGATTTATGTCTGGGTTAGTTCAGAAACTATGTGGTCCTTCTGACTGTTATTAAATATGTTTTATCTGCATCTGCATATTAGATCACCACAATTACTGTGACTTTTATTTTAGTGAGTAAAAGCACTCTTGGGTAAACTTTGGGTATTTCTAATAGACTAACGAGTCAGAGTTCCAATGTGTGTATCCCAAAATTAGGGTTACCTCAAAACAAATAGAAGAAAAATGAATCTTTTATCCATTATGCAGTCACAAATAAGAATTCTGTTTAATCACAAAGAGGATATGGCACAAAACCTTTCCACAGGTTCCAGGTGACACTGTGTGAGAAAGCAGAAACTATTAATCCAGTGTTGGAGCTTGTGGACAGCTTTGGCCTCGTATTGCTCGGCTAAAATCCAGCAAGTTTTGGCTCATTCTTACCGGTTTGATTTAATGCAGAACAGCCCCAAACCAGGCCAGTCCAGAGAAAGTGTAAGTACACCAGCAGCAAGTTATAAGACTTTGTGTCAAACTTTGAGAGTTTAATGATCATTAAAAAAGCAAAGCCTCTTTCTTTAAAGGCATCTTTGTCTTTTGCATTGTAATGGAAATAAATGGAGCTCATCTCATTGCCGTGACAATGCATGACCCTTATTCTCAAAATTAAGATTCAATTACATTATCAAAACAGTGCCGATATAAGTTTTACTTCAGTTTGACAATATTTAGAATATTTTTTGGAAAAAAAAACAAAACGTATGCGTTATTTCCATTTAGGGTTTTGCTCGGAGGTCACTGCGCCTCAGCTGAGATGATAACATCACAGTCGTCTGATTCATTTAACATTAGACTGTGAGCACAGCCTTTAAGCTTTTCACTACTGATGTGAATCCACGTGTAAAGAAGATAATGGCTCCCATCTTCTGATGGCTATCACGCCCGCAACCACCATTTTCTTCTTACATTTAACCAGTCACTTTTTTTTTCACACAGTTTAATGAAATGTGACCAAATATTACAGCCAAATCTATGGTGACAGAGAAATATTAGTGGGTGCCCAATAATATAATATCAGGTAATGATTCCTTAATGGCAAACTGACAGCTATTAGTCAAGTAAATGCAAATATTCATTGATGTCCCAGGCTGAAATAAAATGAGTTTTGTATAGGCTAATTCATAGGGAAATAATCATTATCAGATGTTAAAGTTTCTCCCTCCTGGTTAAGATGTGTCTGAATGTCTTAAAGAAGTTGACAAAAACACAATTAATTGAATTACTTTCTATCCCCAAAAAGAGCATGCATAAAATTCCTAAATTTTTATCAGCTGCATGCTAATCCACTGCTGATTGACTGGTCATAGCTTAGTTATAACAATGCCCCTGGGGTCCTGGCTACATTCAGGCCTGCAAAAATCTTAACTTGCACAACAATAGAGGGAATGATGGGCAGCAAACAAATTGAAATTAGCATTGCAATGAATCTAATTGCTCTTACGTATATAACTTACATTAGCTGTAAATGTGGGAAGGCCGCCATTAGTGAGTGTTAAGTACATTTGTAGATGCTGAGCTTTTCTTACTCAAATTAAGGTGGAGGCACACTGCGAGACTGTAGAATCACAAATGTGTTTCAGTGTTTCTCCGCAGGCAAACTGCAAGGTTTCACAATTGGATGTTGGAACAATGAATGGAAAACTGCTAAAACAAAACAGCAGCAGAGATATTTTTGAGTTATCTTTACTTATTTCATTTGAGCCACTGATTCAGGGATTGTAATGTCCAGCTTGAATGTTACCTTGGAAAATTTGGCATTATCGGCAATGCACATCATTCACTGCCAGCTGGCTGTAAAATCCACAATATCCCTTTTTTCAAAAGTACAGTTAAATCATTGCAATGAGCATTAAATAACAGGCACCACTTTATTTTGGATGTATTGAACATTAGCATGGGTGCATAGCAATGATCATGCCACGAGGCTCACCAGCCTGCACAAGTTTTCCTGACCCGGTGTTAAGTCAGAGAGACAAGCTATTAAATCCCCATTTGAGCTGCAGAATCCTGCATTACACAACCAGGAAAAGCCTGCAGCAGTCTCCAGAAGTCAGACTCTCCTCCACTGGTGTGCATTACTGCATACTTTCAGGGATCTTTCAAGCTTTTTTCTTGGCGCACAGTTGGCACCATCCAGCTACATCCGATCCGCTCTCAATCAAATATACTTGAAAACCAAAACGCTGCAAATGGCTGGACATGCACATAAACGGAAAAATCTAATTTCATACAGAAACGAACATAGCCTCCCCTAAAAGTAAAGGCAAGGCTGGTTCAAATCATCTTATAGTCAATACAAATTCCCAGGCATTAATCAAACAAATCACACTGATGTCTTCTAGAGTGTTTTTTTTTAAGTCACTTTTCTTCATGACCACTTGTTGACAGACTTCACGCTTTAATTTCTGTCTATGACGCTTTGGAAAAAGAGGTTTTGAATGTGAGAAGAGCTCAGCATCTTTGTCTCTGGTGTCATGTATCCAAACAGATGGACAGATAATGTCTGAGGAAATGTCAGAAATCTAATATGGGACTGTTTGGTCAACAGTGGGGAGGAAATCAAGCACCTCATTGTCACATGAAACCAGGGACTCCAAGGAAGCTGTGAGGACATGTTGGAAATTCAATCAATGAACTCTATATAGAATACACACACTCAAATGTTCATTCATACAGCAACATGAACTCTTGCAAGCATGCACAGAAACACAGACATTCATGTACACACCGGCAATACTGCAACATAGCAGTACTGAGCTGCAGCTAAACATGTTGTACACAAGTAAAATTAAAAATATCAAACAATTTGAGGACGAAGAAAGAAAAACTTGAAACAAATCACTTCTTGCAGTGAGAGTAAATTCACATTTTTTGCTGCAAAAAGTGAGCATCTGCGGGTGTATATATCTTACAGGAAGACTGTTTAAGTGCCTGTTATTTCACTTAAATGTAACTTACCGTACAAGCATTACGTTTTTCTGGCTTTAAGAAATGACATCACGTTTCCTATTAATATCTCACGGTGACATTTACTTGGAGCAACTGTTTTATGGGTTATTTCAAAATGTCCACATGATTCCATAATTTGTCTAAAAGACAAATGACTATTCTTTAAGCCAAGACATATATCAATGAGCTTAATATATTGAAGCACAGGTTAGGATTTATTGCTGTCTTTGTTGTTTTTTTTGGCTGTGTCTACGCATGCAACCACATGTATACATTTCATCACTGCCGGCCGCTCTGCTCTGGTGATCACTGAATCAAAATCTCCAGCCGGACAGATGAGGCTATCGCTGTGTGAGGAAACAGGAGGAAGTGGCTCGCTAATTCCGCCTAGCAGCACCTTTAAAGAGCCCAACTGTCGGCAAGCGGACAACTTTGGGTCATTGATGAGAATCTGTCACCTTAATAGTGCACGACTGTCTATTTCCTCAATCTGATTTGTGAATATATAATTGATTCTCACCACATCAAGAATCAGAATCAAATCATAGTTTTCCCAAACCTCCCTACCCCTACTCATCATCATTCCCAGATTGAGACAGATTTTCCTCTGTGGGGCAAACTCTGGGAATAGGTGGCAGCTTGCCCAAAGCTCTGCCTATGCTGGGCCAAAAAATAAGGACGGCCTTTGTACCGTCCAGGAACTCAAGCATGTATATAAAACCAACACACTTAGCAGTCGTTACGATCGAGACAGCGCAGGGTGTGAGAGTTCTGGGATGCTCACACTTTGTGACAGCATCAGTCCTGTCCAATGAGTTTTGGTCCAGACTGAGTCGTCCGTTCACATGTGACCTCTCAGATCTGATTTATGGTACGAGACATTTTCCCACAAATCTGCTGACTCAGGAACAAACTGTGTTTTGATTTATTCAATGTTTATATCCACAAACCGAGAGAGCTCTGCCTTTTTGCTGTAATTAAGAACAGACTCGCCTGTGTAAGAGAATATCTCTTAACTAAGGCGTCAAGCTGACCTTAAGACTTAAACACTGAATTTTGAAAGTGCTGAAGTGGGACTAAAGTGACTCAAAATCTGACATAGGACTGCTGTGTCTGTTACAGTCATATTCAAGGAGGAATGTTTTTTCTGAAAGGAGCGTTACAGACAGGTGGGACGATTTGATAATTGGATAAAAATCAAGTTATAGGGGTGGGTTTTGTTTGGATTACATCAAAACTTGACTTATGGAGCGCAGCAGAAGCAGAGCTCAGAGCGTAGGTCCAGTCCGTCAGTTGAAGTGAAAAGAACCTGAAGTTACAAGGTTGTCAAACAGAGGTAACGTCATGATACCTTTAATAGAGACGGAGTCACGCCTTCCTTCTCTAATGGCTCCTCCACTGATCTCAGTCTGCATCTCGGCTCTCCATGTTCCAGTCCCTCCTCACCATGAATGAACCAAATGGGCTTCAAACATTCCTTCCCTGTTCTCATAGACGTACACTGAGACCTGCATTCATCACCTCTCCATGCACCATTACTCCCAGTGATGGGAGGAAAGAAACAACACTTTCATTAGCAGGTCTGCTCCACTGAGATGCAGAATGTCCCTTGGGTTTCCAACAACAGTGACAGAGAAAGCCGGCCTTCATGCGGCCATTGTTGTCCTCAACAAGCTCATTTAGTGTAATGGGCAAAGCTGAGTCTGCTCTTCAAAAGACGAGGGGCACCATACAAGAATAAGAGCAGTCATGCTTAGCCAGATTAGGGATCTGAGTAAAGAAAGTATAATTCACTGTGGTTTAAAAATAATGAGCTCAATGGACTTAATTTATAGTGGCAGACAAAAATGGACACATAACTTGTAACATAGCAGCACCCTGTTTTTCTTTTATTTATAAGGATAATAAAGCAAACTTTATTTACTCCTTTCAATCTTGACAGGTAGCACATACCAGTCCTACTCCTTCTGTTCTTATTTTTCACAATAAAGCTTAAGACATAACATTCATAAGTGAGTATTTCACATTTGTGTGGCATTTATTCGCCATATCCCAGGTCTCTGGGAGGTCTCTCTTGAAAATGAGTCTCCGTGTCTCAATGAGATTACCTATATAAATAAAGGTTTAATAATAATAATATCCCGAGTACGTAAGGGTCTTTACAGATACAAGGACTTTGAAACAGCTGGAGGATGCCATAATTTAAGAATCAATATATAACAGGAATCAGTTCTGCTGACATTTCTTTATCTGCATTTGAATCACTGTCAACATAATGATTATTTTTAAGAATACCTTGCCTGAAATTTAGTGCCTCTAGTAACATCAGAGGAAATTACAACATGTGAAATGTGATTTTTGGCTTCTTGAGCTTTAGAGAGAAATAAAGTTATACCAAAGGCCACTTATCAATAAGCGGGGCAATTGCCAGAAAACAGATTGATCAGAGCAGTGTGTCACAATGTTGAGGGAAAAGAAATCAATCTAGAACAGGAGCCTGAATCCGGTTGATGCTTGTTTAAAGTTTGTATTGACAAGCTGGAGGCTCAACTCTGCTGACCTATTAGTCAAATGCCTCAATGAGATTAAAAATGTCTTCGCCAAGAACATAAACAGCAGATGATGGTCTAGGTCACCACCTCTTAAAAACTCCCACATCTCACCTATTCAAACTGTGCTAAAGAGGTAATATGACGCCTGTCCTCACCTCAACTTCTTCAGAAAGAGATTTTGGATTAACTCCAGAACAGCCACCATGACTCTCCACTGTTGAAATCACACACAAAGACCAGTGACGGACGGTGTGTTCACCCAATCAGCTGTACACAGGCTTTAACAAAAGGTGTGAAAACAGACATATTTTATGTTCCATTTGTCGTTCCTCTAGTCTGTTTCGTGTAAGTAAAGGCCAAGGAAAACATTACCGAGACTATTACAGATACGGTTTAAATATGGTTCCCTGGTTGCAGCCACATTAAACAGTATTTTCAGTCGAGAATGGCGACTGAGGCGGCAGCATTGTTTCACCAAGAGTGTATCTCACTCATCACACTCTATCTGGACATCTTACACTTGAGTTGAGCTAAAAGGCTTCAAATGGGAACTGTGAAAGAAAATGTTTACTGAAATATCAAGCGGGCTGCTTCGAGCCAGCCCGGTTAAGGCGTCCATCAAGCTGCTGTTGATTAGAAAGAAACAGAGTGTGGAAATTATGGAGTGCCAAGCTGTGCTCTGTGCTGGGGCAGCGTCAGGGTAAGGGTTGTTTCTGGGACACTGGGAGTTCATTGTTGAGCCCTCTGGACGCTTTGTGGACCTAATTTAATGAAAGCTGTGATGATGGGAGGTTTCTCCCTCTTTATAGCCCTGTTGACAAACCCAATTTCGGCCACCCACTTCCTTTCTGTGATGTCCATAACAACAAGTCTCCGAATTTAAAGGAACACGCCACCGTATTTCCATACTGAACTATGTTCTTCCCTGATCTTAGACGAGTTGATACATACCTCTCTCATCTTTGTGCGTGCACTCAATTGCGACGGTGCACAGCGCTATATTGTTAGCATTTAGCCTAGCCCAGTACTTTCATTGGGATCCAAACAGAGGTTTCCCTATTTAAAATAAGGTTACATGAGTATTTATATGACCCAAGTATGGTTGCACATAATAAAATGTGGCGATTTAAAAAAGAAGAACTATAATGTACGGTGGAATTACACATGGGAGCAGTAATATCATCACTCCTGAATGGGCAAAGGATGAAAGAGTAAAAGAAAGTACTGGGCTATGCTAAATGCTAACAAAATAGCGCAGTGCGCCAGAGCAATTGAGTGCACGCACAAAGACAAGAGAGGTATGTATCAACTCGTCTGAGATCAGGGAAAAACATACTTCAGTATGGAAATACGGTGGTGTGTTCCTGTAAACGCCAAAATAGTTTTGAGTGTATCTTTGCAGAATGAAACGTCAAGTCTATTCCCTTCATACTACATACACACAGAACATATCCAAATGTTTAAAACAGTATATATACAAACATAAAACTATGATTACACAGGAGTAATCTTCTATTTAGTGACCAGACATGTAAAATATAAAGACCGGGATCTGACTTTGTACATGAGTGAGTGAAACAGTTACTGTAGAGAATATATCAGTGGGAATAATCTGAAGCTGGACAACAAATTACAACCTATGCCACAGGTACTTACGCTGGTCTCTTATTAGCATAAACCCTGCTTTGAAAGAAGCCACCGAACAGAAACGTGATGCAAAACCCTGGTCTCAAATGTCAAAAGGCAGACACTTTGTATGACAACACCTGCCTTTGCTTCTGAGAAAGAACAGTCATAATTAGCACAACCACAGAAAACAGTCAAGCAACTGCTGTAGTGTTTGTGGTGACTCATCCAGAACATAAGAAATGAACACAAGGAGTGTTTAGAAGATCTGAGAAATAATAACTTCACTGTTCATCATGTGAAAAAATGCCTCCTCAGCAAAAGTGTTGATACCATAATTTAAATTTAATCATCTCACATAAAATCTCCCCACCTTGCGACTGTTAACTCATCAAGACTCAAACATTCACATTGCCCCATTCTTCATCTACGACTCAAGAGAATGCTAATAAAAGTGCTGCTGGGTGGTTTGGGCCTGGAGAGCCGACAGGGCCTGCTTTAAAATAACAACACTTTAAGCTTCTGGGTGTTAGGCTAAATGGTCAAGTGTAATCCCCTTAGCTCCTGACCAGCATTAGCAGAAATTCCACGATAATACGCAACATGATTTCATAGTGACTGCTGCCTTTGAGAGATGTTTGTAATACTGAAAGGGTCACCGAGGGGCACAGACAGACAGGCAGACAAGGCGACTTAAGTGTGCTGGTTTGGGGAACAAGGTTCCTTTTTTTTCTGGCGATTTCAGACTCGAGTCATTAGGATCCATTTTTCTTTAATAACAAAGAACGTGGCGGAGCACGGCTGAATGTTTGCACAGCTGATTATTAACACCACACTTTTCTCCACTCGACTAAGCCATGGGAAAGAGTGGAAAAGACAGGACTAAAGGCCTCAGGAAAAAAAATAATAATAATAAATAAATCTGAAGCTATACATCTGCTCTGTGTCATTTGTATTACACATCTTAGTGCTGGTGTTTATTAGGAGATATGGATCCACTTCAGTGGAGTAGATTTGACATGAGTTTATTGAAACAAACCTTAAGTGCGAAGGGCAAAACCACACACAGACTGCGCTGTGACACACAGTAACTACACACACTAAATATCCCAATCTAACTATTTCTCTTCACCAAACCCAGCCGATACAGAGTGCCCATCCCATCCCTGTGCTATTTTTTTCCCTAATGTAAAATCTGTTAACCTCTCTCATATGTGAATTCTTTACAGGCTTGTATCAATGAAAATTATAGCCTGATGTTATACGAAAACAACATAATAAATTCAAAGCAGGAAATGGATGGACTACAGCTGCACCACAGTGAAAATCAGCACAGGAGGATAAACACTGTAACTGACAGGCTAATTGACTAATTGGCAGAAAGGAGAGAAGTGGAGAAAATCTGAGAACAAGGTTCAACAAATGCTCTCAAGCAACCTGGGACTAGACAGCATGAATACTGATGACTGCACGAAACAATAATTACAGCGTTAGTAACCTGGGTCGAATGTTTGTAATCTCTACACCACTTTTCTTTTGTGAAAAACTGATCTGTGTCACATATGATGCACTTCAAGTGAACACATGTGGTGGTTTCAAGTCCACTAACAAATTTCATGATGAGAAATGTTGTTTGTAAAACTTGGAAGTCAAAGTAAGAGTTTTTTTTTTTTCAGACAGTCACTAAAAACACAGATATGGCACTTTTCCACTGCGCAGTAACAGCATGGTACGGCTCAGTTTTGGTGCTTTTCCATTACAACTGAGCACCTCATAGTACCTCCTCGGCGGGGCGGGGTCGTCATACGGCAACGCGAAACTGCATTTACATGCGACACAGAAAACCAGGAAGAAGAAGAACAACAACAAAAACACTACTATCACAAACAATGAAGGACACCAAAGCTATCATGTATTCGTTGCTCGCTCTGTGGCTTTTTGTCCTCAACTGACCATTTTCTCGTGTAACAATAGCAAAGTAGTTTCCGGTTTTAAAAATGGCAGGGTTGAGTTGTGCATTGCTTTTACAGTCTAGCTGGACCTTGCGCTTCCAATGACGACATTCATTGGCCAGTCAGTGGAAGGCAGTCAGCTGACGTCATGTTTTAGTATCGCTTCTGCTTGCTTGGAACCAGGGCTGAGGAGGCACAAAAAAAAGTACCAGGTCATAGTGGAAAAGCGCCACAACCATGTAGAGCCGTGCCATACCATACCGTACCGCGCCTGTGGAAAAGCACCCATAGGTGTTACTTAAGGTGTGGTTGTTTTGGAATCTTTCTGAGAATCACTGAACATTGCAGATGTTTGAAACATGATGCGTTCACTGTCTGTTGAGCGAACTGAAGTGCCTTTGAATGGTGCAGAAACCAGATTTTCACTGAAATATTTGAACTGAGCTGAATGATATCATTAGAATCAACAAAGCATGATTTCCACCTCTAATAACCACAGGAAAATTAATAGATTATCCTTGGAATGAATTCAATGTATTCGTTTCTGGACTGTTAAAGTGCATTGCCACATTTGGAAAAGGCTGGTGTGTTAACAAAAACATTAAAAAGTGTCAGAGAGACTGACAGAATCAAGCATTTTTAGTTTTGTGTCATTATTATTATCTTGTTCGAAGGTCACACAAATGATTCCACACACTGCTGACTGTAAAACAGGCCTGAGCATCAACCAAAACAGTTTCAAACCTACCTGAGAAAAGTTGAGCCCGTTGAGTGGATGGCACTGCTCCTCTACCTTCTCCACCGCCCCCGTCCTCTTCCTCATCCTCTCCGCCTCCTGGGCCAAGTACAAGTCCAACACCGGCACCCCTCGTGTCTTAATATCTGCCTCTGTTAGTGAATTCACCATCAGCATCACCCAAACAGGCCGCTTCCTCTCCCAGTTTCCAGCGATGGCGTTGAAGAGGTAGTCTGCATAGAGCCCCTTCCCTCTCTGATCCGGGGTCATCCATGAGGGCATCATGAGTTTTACATACTCAAGGTGTCTTTTGAGTCTCCGATAGATGTCTCTGGGCAGAACATCCTGCAGGTTCTCGCCCTGAGGGAGCAGCTGGCAGCTGGTCAGGGCTGAGATGGTGTAAGGGTCCGTCAGGTCCAGCTCAAAGTAGACGATGTTGCTCTCCTGGAAGGCCTGCTTGGAGTTTTCAGGGATGAAGTCCCAAACACGCGTATAGGGAACGTGGATTGTGCCATAAAAATATGAGGGAGGGTCCCGTTTGATCGTCCACAGAAAGGAGTTTAGGTCAGTTTGCTGGGGGTGGGAGAAACAGTTAAGCCTAGTTAATAATGCACAATGAGTTGAAATAGCTTGTTAACAGTTTTAGACCCACATAAACACCTTTTATAGTGATATAAAACATTGAAAAGCAAAAAATATTCAGGTTAGAAAAGCTGGCACCACTTAAATGAGGGGCATATAGAGGCAGGAGAAATCAAGAAGCAGCAAGATGAAAAAAAAAGTGGTGATTTCACAAATAACAGCAAGACCCACAAGTTGCATGAACCAACGGCAGGCCCGTCTGACACCAGCCAGCAAATCCACTACTTCAGGGTGTTTATTAGACAGACTGCTAACAGACACATAATGACTTATTAACAGCCCACTCAGGACACCAGTGCCAAACAAACAATACACATGTCAGTGATTGTCAGACTGCAAGCGCAGCATGTTTTAGCACCTCCCTGTTTCTGTTGGATCTGACCTGAAACGCTCCGGCTGAGTGTAAAGAACAAGACTGACTGAGATTGAAAGGTCATCAATAAAAAAGAGGCGTTAAGTAATGTCAGCCATTTGTAAAATACAAAACAAAAAGGACAGTGAATGGATGCCACTTAGCCAAATACACACACCTAAAGATGTGCATGTTATTAAAAGCCAATACACAAAAAAGAATCAAGCAAGCACTAAGGTTAATAACCGATTAACCTCTTATTTATCAAGCAAAATCAACCAATTCACTGTCACCAGCTCACAACATCACATGATTATAAGTGTAATTAATTCATTTATATAAATATTTTCCACATTTTGTGGACTAGAGAGTTAACAGATTAAATAAAAATACAAATATACAAAACACAAGGTGTCATAACAAGACTAATTTGACTAGTGCACTTCATAAATACACAACTACATAGTGGCACACATTAGAAAATCACAAAGTGCATCTGAAGTTTGGCCAAATATGTTGTGAGAAAAAACAGGAAAAAAATAGTTGAATTGGCACTTTAAAGCTCCTTTATAGTGCAGAATAAGAAGTCCAGATACAAAGCTCACACTTTGATATAACCATCAGTGTCATTTATTAGCACTAAAGTGACTTACTTTCTTGTTCAGCTCGCAGTTGTCGGAGTCCTTCAGTCTCCACTGGTCTGCTCGGACCAGCAGCAGCACGCAGGACTGAATGAATGCGCCCACGGTGCCCCGCATCGTAGCTCCTCTCCGGCGTGTGCGCGGTCACTTGTGCTCGCTTCACAACGTGTTGCAGCAAACTATCGTCCAAAGCAAGCGATGGATGAAGCGCCTACTTCCACATCAGCTCCAACTCCATGCGGTCCCCTAATAAAGTGAGCTGACAAGTATCCGACAAAGCGCCGGACAGAGTCATGCTGGCTGGAGCTCTGGACATGGACGCGTGTTGTAAGTTTACGCAGGGTCACAATACCAGCTCACTGGCACTGGTCCTGTCCACATCTCCTGCTCTGCGTCGCCTTGATGTTTTTGCATTAAGAGGAAAAAAAAAAGTTTAGTTTCGAGCCAGAACTGACAAATTAAAAGGTCTGCCGACGCGTAAACGCACCTGGAGTAAAAAGAGAAAAGAAATCAGGATTGTTTGAGTTGAGTTTGGTTGGTGGAGATGGTGTGAATGAGCAAAGTGAACAAACCGCTGAGTTACTGAACTTTAAAGCCCGAACTTCTCTGCGCACATGCTCTGCCTATCTGCCAGATCCTCACTGTTTGTGTCTGCAGCTCTCTCTCATCTCCACTCTTACCCCCTGTTGCCTGCATAGACTACCCCTCCTTCCATCCCTCTCCACCTCCCTCTGCTGTAATCTGATTAAACATCACCCCGCCCGCAACACCAAAAGATCTCCATTCACTTCTCTTAATGTCAATAAACAAGGTGTGGGGGCCTGCAGACGATTAAGACCATTAAGACTAATGTCAATAATGTGTTATTATTATTAGCATTATTATTATTATTGTCTAACAGCATTATAATATCTTTATAGCCTTGACTTAAATTCCCAGTATCATTACCTGATTTATTTTATTGTCAGTTCCTGAGTGATGGGGTCTCAATAGGAGGCCTGCGGGCCATCCAGGGAGCCAGAGGAGATCCTGGGGATAGATTACCATGGCCTGCTAGTTAATGTCTGACAAACTGGAGGCATTAGCATGAGAAAACCAATCACTTTTAACACTACTTCAGCGTCACAACTCAGACAAGGAGAAATGAATCTTTATGAAGATCAGCAGCTGGCCATGTCTTCATATAGGATGACCAAACTGGTGTATTGGTGTACAAACTGATGTGGTGCCATACATCTAAATGATAAATAAATGACTATGTGATTAGGTGTTTTTGTTTGAAAAGTGTTCTGTTCATCGTCATTGTATTCTTGCTTTTTATTATATTGTCATGCCGCGTTGGCTACATGAAATTTGGTGTGAGAGGTCAAAAATAATATGAGAATAATGTCACTGTGACGATAAAACCAGCATATCCCTCATAAACGAGGGATTATCATATTCTTATATTATTTCTGGGGTCAGAAAAAAAATAACATTTTGATAATAGTGTCCTACAAGGACAAACGGGGATTGAACAGGTACTCTACAGAACACGTTAGTAATCTAACTCACAGCCGCAGGCTGGTCTATGCACTCTGGTTCTATGTTCTGTACTGTCCTCCTTTGCTTCACACCAGGGCAGCGAACACATGTTGGGGTGGTTGTCAGACGTCTGAGTAAATACAGGACGGTTTGTTGACAAAGAACAGGCTGGAAAAACTGAGATGAGCCTGGGATGAAATCAGCAGCCCAGTATGATGACACAGCTGTGAAAAGTCACAAATACTGTATATTAATTAACATGCAGTTTTTAATGTATTTTGCTGATAATGTGTAGCCGACATTTAGGAACTATGACATGGGAATTAGCTACATGTATTGGTGTATTGTATTTAAGTTATTAAGGGCCAGTTCTTCCATGTTTCTGTCCACATGTGTAACTGGGAACCATCATGAGTGTACTGGCCCCCATTAAAGCTCCCTCTAGTGGACACAATTATTCTTTACCTCTTCTCTGTTGAGTCCAAAGCTGCTACTCCGCTTTGTGGACACTGTGCCAGGTTCAGTCATGTCATTCAGAGCCATTGTGGAAACTGAAACACTGTAAGGGAAAGAGTATACAGAAAGATGAAAGAGAGGATTAAACACAGATGAGATGAGAAAAGAAGCAGACACAGACACAGACTGATGTCTCTCCAGCGTCCACCGATGTGAAGACATCAGGATGCAGCTGGTTCGGCCTCACTTAAGAAGAAAGTAAAGAGTGAGATACAGTGAGATGTCAGAAGGAAACACAGCAGCATATCATATCAGACTACTCTCCTCACTGTCAGTCGCATGTCTGGATCTTAAAAATAAGCACAATGCTGTAAATCAGTGTATTTAAATGCATTCAGATTACACTTGTTTTGAGAAGAAACGCAACACCAGTGACCCTGAATGAAGTGAATATGACTAGTCATTTTGTCTAAGTCAAGAAGACTATATCAAACATTATTAAAGCCTAATTAAAATGACTTCTTCCTGCAGATAATCTAAATGGTAAAAAGAACACCTGCAGCTGTGCGTCACTGTCCCCACATGCACACACATGCACACACATGCACACACATGCACACACACACGTCACCTGTTATTTAAACCGTTCAACACTTCTAGTTTTTTTTTTCTTTTACAGCAATGTGTCGACATTATTTTTACCGAGCCGTCTGTTTTTTAAAGGGAATATTGATTCAAGCTTTTACAATCGGGCAAATAATGCACATTCTTTTTCAAATAGACAAAACAGGCTGTCATAAAAGGTCCACGTCTTGCTTTTGATGTTTTATTATTCACGTCCTTATGTTTCTATTTCACTCTGACTGAATTCTGTATTTGCACGACTTAAATTAATTAAAAATACATGATCAAATCATTTGAAATCAATGTGACAAGTGAAATTAAGAGATCCATTACCAATTGATGTATTTTAATGTATTGATTTATTATTCTATGAAAGGGGGGGGTCTGTTTGAAGCCTGTTAGGGGCTTCAGTGACCCCTGTTAGTACTGACTACTACAGTACATCTGTACATTTCCACTTTAAAGTGTCTCTGTTTGTGAAGATCAAACAGCCTGAGGTCTACTGAGGGTCCCCGTGCACACATCTGATTCTGCCTCTTTAGAGAGAGCTTCAAAAGGATTCGACAATATGGAAATGACCACATATGTTTCATTTTAGAAGGGCTGGGAGGAGGACGTATTTGATCGTGTCAGGTGACCCATACAACTCTGTCTTTGGAACAAAATCACAAAATAGTAACAAAAATATATTTAAATCCTTTCTTTGAATCCCTGGCCACAGACTGATTAATGCAATGTGTGAAAATTTGATTTATAAGCATGTTTTGTTGTATTTGTTGAAATTCCCATCACAGCCTGACTGCAATCAATGAATCAAATGCTCTGACAGAGACGCCCCAACTTAAAGCAAAAACATAAAGAGCAATAAACAGAGCTAAATGTCTATTTGCAAGTGCTTCCAGATTGCTATCTACAGTTTATGGCACGAGTGCAGAAGCAGGTTGGCCCCCTAAATAGCTGCTCTCGTCACTCATCACTCATTAACTCCATGGAAGTGAGGAAGAGTTCAATTGTAACGTTAGTATATCCACCACCCAGCCACTGCAAAAGACATGCTCCACTCTGCTGAGTCACTTATGCATTCAAAGTTGATTGATACTGAACCTGTCACATGTCCAGAGTCCACTGAATTCAACACAGCACTCCCGTATAATAATATTGCCACCAAGTGTGAAGTAGACCAGATGAGCTGGTTCTGGAGTTATGCAGAGGACACATACCCACATACAGCCACAGACAGACAGAGATTCATTGCTTTATAGTTAGATTCGTATGTCTGCATGCACACTCGCTTTACACATTCCTGATGTTTTTATAATGCTGAAAATGGACCGCAGAAGACATGACTGTCAGTTAGCAGACTGTTGGACAGATGTATCCATTCATTTTACACATGAGAAGAGAAGAGAAGAGAAGAGAATCACACGGACAGCTATGTGAGCCTTCCAGTAATAGTTTGAGTTCATATGACTCAGTCCATTTACAGATGGTCAGTCATATTGACCATGGTCTACTTCCTTCACACACCATTAAACTCTGATTGAAAAGACCTGGCACTGGCATCTGAAATTCTGCGTGCATGTGTGCAAGTACTGTGTGTCTCGCTGTATTTGCATGCAACGGTATGACTGTCTGGCAGTCTGGTGGAGGGTTCAAGATCGGTCAGAAGTGAGGTCAATCCAAGAAACTGCTGCTGCGAAATAAAGAGATGAAAAGTTGCCGTTGGGTTTGCCCAACTCCCTGCAAAAAGAATCAACTGGGCTATTCCATATTCATCTATTATTTACAGCCTACAGTATATCTAGTGGCTCAAGAGCTGAAGAACAGCATTTGTGTTAATCATTCACTTAGTTCCCACTTAATATTATATGATATGATGAAGATCAGACATACTACCTTGTGCAGACTGTGTTATGGCCTACGGTCAAATCTCGATCTAATCTCTGTAAACAGTGGCTTCCTTAAATTTCTCATTTCTGGGGGAAGCGTGGAAACATTGTGGTTGTTAGGCCTATCAAATGCTGATCTGGATTTTCAAAGTTGTTTTAACAGCACCACTACCAGAGCCACTCATTTACAAAAAGGAGCTGTGACCTTTCAAATGAAAACCTGACTACACTAATGATGTAAATGGTGGTTTTGTGTCGTTTACAGTAATCTCTTCTATTCTAACCTGTGACTTCCCAACACAAGCAAACAAACCTTCCAGATAGCTCAACGTCGGTAAGCTTTACACACTGGCCTTCTAGTTTTAGCGGGGATATAAACCACATGATTGCTGTTTTTGATATTCACAACACATTCAATTATCCGGTTCTTGTAAACATCTATAGTTTCAGATTTCAAAAACAAACATGACATTAACTCCAAACGACACGCAGACCAGAGAAGGCATGACTGCACGGTTGCTTGTGATGGAAGTGGTTGTGTGACTGGGCCTTTAGTCACAGGATCAAAGCAAAAATGGTGTTCATGGTAAAAAACATTTACTGGAAACCAGTGTGTCCTGGCGGCTCTGTGGGCAGACACACATACCACGTATACTAGATCCAACGGTCTGCTCCCTGTAGTAATGTACTTCATTACCACCAACCCCCCACCACCACTCTCCTGTTTCCCCTCTTTATTAGGAAACCTCTTTCTCAGGTCTCCAAGGATATTACACCTGATAATAATAATTAACATAATAAGGGGGGTATTGCTCATCTCCTTTCAAATATTTATTTAAAACACCTGTTAATCTTTGGGTTTTTTTTGTAAAATCATGACTGTTTAGATCACTGAACAGATATCTTCAACGTTATTTCAACATTTAAATAAAATCAATATTGTTTTCCCTTCATCTCCACTGTGGAGCAGATGGACTCGATCAGAGGAAAATGCCAAACGTAACAACTGGCAACTGATGCATGGTGATTACAGCCCAGTAATTCAGCAGAGCCAATATATTAGTTAACATTAGATGATGGCAGATCAGTATCAGCATATATGTTGGCCAACAAGCATCAAATGTCAGTAAAGAAATATGTATGAGGTCATTTAGATTAAGTAGTATGTAGACCAGAGAGCATGGACATGCGAAGGCTTTATTAACCAAATCTAAAGCATATATATTAAAAGTGAGTGTTTACATTACGCATTTATATTTATCTGTCCATAAATCAATATATTGAATATAATTACAAAGAAATATCAGTATCAGCTTTATAGATCCAGTAACAGTCAAGCTTTTCTCATGAAGCAAAAAGTGTGAAGTGTGTAAAATACAATCAAAATCTGTGTTTATGTTCAAGAAAAAAAGCCTTTTGAAACTATATTTATGATCACAATAACTGCTGTCAATAAGATCAAATGCAAAGCTTTGATGACTGAAAGATAAATGCTATGCTAACAATTTCCAGTCACCAACTTTATGTTTAAATCCCCCATTTTAATAAACTGTAGTGAATTACATTCAGTTTCAAAGAGGAAATGTGTCTTGATGTCCACTACAAAGGACAAAAAAATTTAAAGGGGGAAGTGCTGTTTTTTACAAATTGGACCTTATTTCTGGGATAAAATCCTGTCATTTACTCACAATATCGTCAAATCCAAATATCGTCAGAAATATTCCAAATGACTCCGAAGTGAAATGGGTGAGTAAATGACAGTATTTTATCCCAGAAAAAAAAAATGGCCCCTTCCCCTTTAAAATATTAATTTTTCCAGGATGATCAAGAAACATTAATACAACTGTGTTCTCTCAGTTCCTTTGTATCATTAATGATGAGCCAAAGATTACACCTGCCTGATAACAAGTTATCTCTGCAGATTCATAATCTGCTCCATGTGTCACTTAGATTTCTTTGTTATTGTTACGTTTTGGCATCAAATCACAGACAGAGACAGTAAATCTAACCTGGTGCATTTCCAAACACCGTCTCCAGTCCAGCTGAGGTCAAAAGTTGATTTTGAGTTGTTTATCGCTCCCAGCCAGTGTTAGGTAAAGAAAAATAATAATTATCTTTCCTACTATTATCATTCCAACTCCACCCTCGACCTCCATCCTGTTCCAAGCAGCCGCTCTCTCTGAAGTGCAGTATGCATGTATATTCAGCCCATTAGGTTTCATGATGACATGCTCAAATTGATGTTTCAGTTATCTGTCACTGCCAGAGCGCTCAAAACCATTTTTCATTTTTTCCACTCTCCACAAAAAAAGCACAAGTCCACTGTGCTGCTATTGATTTTGACTCTGACCTTTACTGCTAAATGTTTCCAACCTTGTCTCACTTTTATTTTATTGATAATCTGTTAAAACATCCAAAACTGAATTACGTGAACCAAATCAGTTGTCATCTGTTCTACATTAGTAGCCTACAGTAGGAGACTATTCTTTGACTATTATGCTAAAGCACATTCTGAGTCAGTACAGAATAAAACGTTTAGGATTCAATCAAAAGAAATGTTTCGTGCTGGGTCTGTCCATACAATTGCAATTATCGTGTCTGTCACTGAAAACTAATGGCCCAACAGTATGTGACTCTGGAGGAGGGCAGCTGTATGTGTGAAAAGGAATGGAAGATCCATAATGACTCACTCGGGGATGTCATGGGCTCATAAATCAGCTGCAGTCACTGCTGCGAAGCATCACAGAGCTCCTCTGTGTCATCTTTACGCTTAACCTCTAACAGACACCTGTCCACAGTCATGGGATCACTTAGCTCATTTCTGCACTCGCTTTCCATTAAGCTCGATCTCCATCACAGCAGAGCAGTGCTGGGGAATTAATATCACTGCACAGCAAGAGAGAGAGAGAGAGAGAGAGAGAGAGAGAGGGAGAGAGAGAAAGAAAGAGAGAGAGAGAGGGAGGATGAAGGGGTGTGAAGGAATGCAGCTGTTCAAACAGCTCTTTGATTTAGTGGTCTTGGCGCCCAGCGTGACTCACTCTGGCTCAAACACCGTGGAGATCACTCAGACGTTCATCCCTCTGGTCCAGTGGTTTTCTGCTCTGCCGGCCTCTCAGTGTGTGAGTGTGTGTGGGTGTGTGTGTGTGTGTGTGTGTTGGAAGCAGAGAGCGAGAGTAACCTCATAACACATTACAAATATGAATTCCCTATAGATTGTTCTTGTAAACAAACAATGTTTCCATATAAATTGAGCATTTACCACCAAATCCCTGGCTGATGCATGCTTAGTTTCTTAGAAAACATTTCAAACAAAATCTGACAAACGTCAAATTTTACATTCATTTTGCATTTACATTCAGTTACCTGCTAATTGTCGTCATCGTCTTCCAGTGCTTTTGCCGGAACATTACAATATTTCTGGGCACCGCCTGTGGATCAGTGAAATCAGTGATGTCATATTTAGCATCATATTTTGTCTCTTGTGCAGAAAATTGATTTATTTATATTCTTGACGCAGAAGGTTTGTGCAAGGTTAATATTGTCTAATGGTCACGGTTAGGTTTAGGTAACAAAAATACTGGATTAGTGTTAAAAACATAATGTAACATAATGTAAAAATCACTTGTGTTTTTGTATAGTTGTATAGAAATAGCTGTCAGTTGTTTTAGATTTATTCTGATTCCCATTTAAATTCACTGAGTGCATACATTTTCTTGCTTTATTTTAATGTTGAGTCTGCTCATGAGCAAAAAATAGGCTATAACAAGTGGTTTATGACTAGCAAGTATGGCCTCTGTCCAGACTGCAGTAGGGTTAAATGAGGAAATATCTTGTTATACGGTATATGAGGCTGAACAATTAAGCTAAATCATGAATCCAGATATTGTGGAAAAAGAAAACACTCCCCTGATTAAGGTTATCATTTATAGGTCACAGACCATGATGGTGAACGAATCAGTAAATAAGAGGGGATTCAGTGTGATGGCAAGTCTGAGAATCTGGCTGAAAACGTCAGGATTCATGTAGGAAAGAAAATCGGATCCATTCGTCTCGTGAACCTCGATAACCCATCACTCAAAAAGAGGTGATTTAGCTCTATAACAAGCCTGAGAGGAAGCCCAAAAACTACCAGGAATAAACAATTCTTGTCAAATGAAAGTGATTTGTGTCTCCAAAAGTAAAAAAAAAAAAAAAAAAAACTTACATCCCCACTTGGCCTGCATGCTAGTCTTTTACAAACTGTGACCTCTTGTCCACAGCGGCTGTCAGTCAAACTGCTCACAGGGGTCAATCCAAAGAGCCACTCTGTCTTCCTTTCACTCTGTGACTGGATCGACAGGCTGCTGAGCATGAGGTTTCACTTTCACCGGTGCACTTCTCACCTGCGTCTCATTGAAGTTATGCCAAAAATGATCATGTAAAAGCGGAGAGGCTGCCTGTGTGTTGACTGTGAGGGTGAAAGTGCTCTGTGTATCTGCCAGGCTCCGAACCAAAAGTGCTGAAACACCACCTGATCCTTGTGTCCGATTGTGTGTGTGTGCGTTTCCATCAATGAGAGCCTTGTGTTATCAGCCCCCCTCAACCCACCAGCGTGATTGAAATGGAAATTGAAAGTGTCATAAAGCCCATATTGTCAGCCAGACGTTAAGTTATGAAGAAATAATAACAGGCTCTTTCATTAGGGAAATGACAGCTCTCGTTCGCTCTGATTTTTTTTTTCCCGGTGGAATGTTTCCATAATTACTTCAATACTGAGATTCAAAAAAAAAAAAACATCTGGGATCAATGACAACATTTTTCGTTGGATATTAAAAACAACGTTCCGACTCTTGCAGCAACAGCAACAATGTTCTGTAAAATGGGTGTACTGTACAGTCTTTGCACCTTCAGCTTTGCCATTTAGCTGACATAGTGTCGGAGCATTAAAGGTGTCAAGCTTTTCTTCCAATGAAAATACATCCTACTAAGCCATGTTCAGTGAAAGTCTCATAAATATGAATGCTCAGAGCATCTCAAAGGTGGAGTACATGTATAGCTTATAGTTTTATACACAGAGGCTGGTTGTTCAAGATTAATGGATGTATGTCTGTTATATTTGGGGCGATGTCTAACCGTAATGGAATGATAATGAATCAGACACCTTGCGGTCATGTTTAAAGTAACAGTAGAAGAATTGAGGACTTTGGACCACACGAGTGGAATCATGTCAGTGCTTCTGGTCATCCACCCAATTCATAACATCTATGACTCACTGTCTGCCTGTGGTGTTATTTTATTTTCTCACCCATTTTTCCTGACCACATTTTCTCTGATTCATTGAAATTCTGGGGAGAAAATGAAGAAAACTGAAACTAAAAGATTAACAAGTGTTTATTCTAAGTTATCATTTGTCTGTAATTTCAAGGCTGTATGGATACTATATCACACACTGACAACAAGGACGGTTGCACATTCATTCTTTCATTCATTGTCAACAGTTTATCCTATACGTAGGGGGGCTGGAGCCTATCCCAGCAGTCTTAGGGTGAAAAGCAGGGTACACCCTGGACAAGTCTCCAGTTCATCACGAGACACATAGAGACAGACAGACCTATGGGCAATTTAGTTTAGCCATTGACCTTCCACATTAACGTCTTCATGGTGGAAGCTGGAGTACCTGAGAGAACATGCAAACTCCACACAGAAGGCCCCGGCATGACTTGAACCTGGTACCTTCTTGCTGTGAGGCAACAGTGCCCACTAACCACCAGGACAGTTGCGCAATTATGCACTTTTCTATTATGCCAATTTCTATCGTCAGCATACATTGCTAAAAAGGTTCTTTAAGGCAATGCTAATATGCTGCTATTCTCATGTGTTGTTTACCCTGTTCATTATCTTAGTTAGCATGCTATCATTTGCTTATTAGCACTAAACATAAAGTACTGAGGCTTGTGAAAAGTGCATTCATTAGTTTTATTCTTGGTCATAAATTAAATTCACTGAGGTCAGTAGGAGGGATCACCCTCTGGATACCAGGATTATATGTACAATATTTCATGCAAATTGGCTCAATCTTTAAATATTTTTCTAACCAAAATGGGTGGACCAGCCCAGTACAATAATCCTTTTATGTTGATGTTGCTTAACATATAATAATAATAATAATAATAATAATAATAATAACAACAATAACAATAGCATACTATAAATGCCATGATGTACTGCAATCCAAGCATCTGTCAACATGCTGCAGCTGGATAAACAGACCATCAACTAATACTTGTCATCTGGAAAAAGATCCTGTTTGACATCTCACAATGATGTGCAAACAAAATCACAAACAAACAAAATAAACAGTGACAATATTTGCAACAACAATCATTTCAGTTATTTGTGTTTGGGACGTAACTGGGATGAAATTAACCGTGAGCACACATGACTCGACCCGAACCATCACCTCCTGTCCTTTCAGTCAGATCCACCATGATGGAAGTGAGTGAGAAACCAGAGAAGTGTGTTTATATTGACTCTGGACCTCTGCCTGTGAAGCACCCAGAGGCTGAGGCTGGAGAGAGCAAAAAGAAGCTCTCAGGAATGAAGAACAGGACACTGATACAGGGAAGTTCCTGTGTCCGCAGCCTCGAGGGGCGTCCATGTTTCATTTCCCAGGCAGGGATGTTTGTGCACAGATCCAACTCATGACAGAACACAGCAGTATTAACAAGTGGCCATAGCACTGAGCTTATAGATGAGATGGATGGTAACTGAACGTCTGACTTGAGTATTACCACATCTTTCTAATGATTCTATGAAAGAAAAGACTGCTGGGAGCCATTTCACTCCAGGCCTGAACATGAAAGTTTTCTTGTTTTTGAGTGTCATATGTGTGTGATGTACATACCTGGCCCCAGGGTTTCTGTCCTGATCCCTTCCTGGATGTGTGGCTGGATCTCCATCACTAGAACTTGGAGACTGGATTTGGATCTGTGGTGATTTAAACCTGCATTAAACTATTTCTCAGCCACTTTGGGACAGCAAAAAAAGGGTACAGCATTGAGATTTTAATATTTAAACTCATCTTTGTTACAATTCAGAACCACTTCACCAGAATTTTGCAATTTAGAGGAGTTCTGGACTTTTTTTACCTCCGCCAAGGAGGTTACGTTTTCACCGGGGTTTGTTTATTTGTTTGCAAAATAACTCAAAAAATTGTGGACAGATTTTGAGGAAATTTTCAGGGTTGGTAACTTAAGTGGCGTAACTTAAAACTGATTAATTTTTGGTGGTGAGTTAAGTAAAATGAACCTATGAAACCAGACAATGACAAAAAAAACAACTCAGGATGTGTGTATCTGATGGCAAGATACGGGTCATCATGATTTGTTTTATACAAGCTTTATTTACATGTAATTTCCAAGTTTTGCAGTGTAGGAAGCACATTTTCATCGATAGGTCCTCATTGGACAGATGCTATATATGAAATCCATCTAACCTGACTTTTGTTTTCTCATTCTCAAAGGCCAGACACTTCCTCTACCACTGACACATTTACTATGTACATAGTGTGTTTGTATACAAGCAATAGAAAACTTGGCAAATGGAAGGTTATTTGCTACTTCAATATGTAAAGAAAAGTTTTCCAATGAGTAAAAAAAAAAAAATACAGCAAACACTGCACACGTAGTGATAAGATTCTGACCTGCTGACAGCCTTGTGTTGTTGATTTTAGCTTAGGTTTTAGGTTAGGCATCAATATACCACATTATGACCAGGTTTTGTAAAGATAATTTCAAGCTTTGTTAAGTATTTTGTCCTCAAACAGGAATATTAGCGAAAAACACGTACAGCTTCAACTGTACAAGATGCCACTGGTCTGTCTTTATGAGAAGAAACCATTAATAAGGTCTGAAAATTGCTGGTTGGATTACCGTGATAATATTTTCATTATTTACCAATAATATTTAGTACATACACAGACATATACGCAAGTAAATGCAGTGGCTGACGTGATGAGTGGGGTAGAAAAGTACAACATAATATGCTTTCTCTTGGGGACGTATTAAATAACAAAGTGTTTCCCCAACATCCCTGATATAAACTCAAACAGGTCAACCACAACGTGGATGGGCTCCATTATATACAGATTTCTTACCAAACCAAAAACTCACGGGAATGGACGGTTAAGTGTAATATAACTTACAGCTGGATGTTAATGCAACTGGATTTGCACAGAAACAAGTAGCCAACTGGACAAAACATTATGCACTTACTGGATTCATACTACTAATGTCATTTCACTGCTCACTTCTGGAAAACTAATTTATTTGACGCCCAAATGTGGAATCTAATCTGATCAAGATTAGTTTACCAAACATCTGAGCCAACTTCATATTTGATGCAATTACACGAGCATGCCCAAAAGCTAATGAGCCTTTTCCACCACAAAAGCACACACACCCCCATCTTTGTTGCTGTCGCTAAAACACTGGAAAATATGACCATACGTGGGGCTCACAGTAAATTCACCAACAAGTCAGTGATTTAAAAGTGTAAAAATGTGCTTTTTTTTTTTTTGTTCATGGAAAAAAAATCAGTTCCAAACATGACAAGTTTTCTAAGAAACTCCTTTCCTGAAAATAAACCTTACACTCCACTTTACGCTGACCTCCGATGACACTGTTAATATAATAACCTTTGTGTCATTTTCATTAGCTAGAGACAAACGCTAACCTTTTGTTGCATAAGACAAGTATGTAACAGTATCTTGATGTCGTATGGAAACATCACATCCATTGTAACAGTAGAAGTGGTGATATAATAATACTACTGATAAATATATATATATATAAAAAAAACACTGCTGTACAAGCGGCAACAGAATAAATAAGCCATTAGGATAAAAATGCACGGCATGAGTAATAAACCAAGGTTACACAATATATAACATTTATGAGTAAAACAGGTTAAAACACAGAGAAGAAAAGCCCTCATTAAGCCTGCTTGAGTTGAAAACAAGTTATGTCGTGTAGATGAGATCCACAGCTCATCTCAGCTCTTTTATTTATTTTCAACTGACACAATAAATTTAAACTGGTCTTTAAAGATGGCATGCTTTGCTGCCTTTAGACTGACTTTTTTTAACACCATATTTTAAACAAAGGCACTAAAATTGGAGGATTCAACCATCTCTCTCAAAAATGTATGCACTTATGCCTGTAATATGCATACTGTTTTTCGTTAGGCCCAGGAGTTTATCTTCAGTCTCTTCCACTCAGTTTGTCAACATACTTTTAATATGCTCTGTGTATAAAATTTAAATAAGACATCTATTTAAAAAGCTACAAACAATGTGTATTATGATTTACAGCAACATCAAGTTCAATTTCCTGATTAAGGGAACTGTAAAAGGATCCTTTGGGATTGTTGCAATAGTTTCCTTTTCTACGTTTGTTAAAAGTAGTCACTAAATGAATGTACTGTACATTAGCCTGTGTGAGCTAACGTGCATTAACATTTTTTTTTTCTTCAGGTAATTATTCTATCAAATTGGCATTTGTGATTCATGGTCAAACACATTGAGTCTTTTGTTTTGAGTTAAGTTAGATGATGTAATTTGCTACTTAGACAAATAACATCAACATAGTAGTCAAGTACAACATAGCCACTGATGTGTACGATACGGATATCAAATTTGATCTAAATAAAATTTGCTTGTAGGCTTAATGGGGACTTTTATCCTGTGTAAAATCATATCGGTAACAATGTTATTCATTTTAAAAACAGTTATGTTGCCATCCTATGCTCCTACTGAAAACTGACCAAAAGCCTACAGGGCCCCACTGTAAAGCCCCATGAGCTCTCCTTGTTGAACTCTCTAATACTTGAGGTAAAACCACTTCTAAGATGCCAGCAGCCTGCTGAGCAGAGGCTGGGCAGAACCACTGCAGCAGATACACACTTACGAGTCTAAAGGGGGGGTGTTTTTGTTATGCAGGCTGATTTGCAGGCTACTCCTCTCAAATATTTCTCTGATGCTGACACACATTCCCCTCCAACCATGTAAATACAAACCGATAAGTCAAAATATGTCACTGAGGTAATCCTGAAGCAGCCAGCCAACATCAAGTTTACACACTACTGCGGAAAAAGGCCGTATTAATGATCGGCTGCTTGAATGACAGAATATGCTGCACTATTCTGCCCCTGTCCTTGGTGTTTGTAACATAAGTTGAATTGAAACAGACCTGATGCGATGTGGAAGCACAAGCAGGCATGTCCACGAAGAGAGGACTGAGGGGAGGATGGGAGGAGAACAGAGAGGGTGACAAAGAGAGGAGAGCATGAGGAGCAAGGAGGGAGGGTGGAGAGGAGTTTAATTTCTGGCCTCCTGGAGGCTGGTCTGGAGGTTACAATGACGCATGACACTGCAGAGGGGTTCTCGTTAGTACTCATGCTGCTGCCAGGGTGCTGGTTATTCGCACGCTCGAGGCAATACAAAGTCATGCAAATAGCAGGCAGGCAGGCAGTTCATGCATCGGGTGCCTGAGCCTAGCCCAGCCGAGTGAAGCGAGCGTAGGCCAAACCCGGGCCGGCCCAGGCCACACAGGGCTTGGCCAGTTCACTGGGGTGCCAGTCATGCAGTGACATTGCTGTTGAGGGAGGAGAGAGAGAGAGAGAGAGAGAACGATCAGACTGCAGGGTTTGTTAGCTCAAGATTATGGCCATGATCTGAACACACACACAAACAGCAAACAAATGGGTTGATACCAAGGCTTCTTAACTCTTTGAGTGCCAATGACGTATTTCGCTGTCCAAGTGTTTTTTGATCAGGGTCGCTGATCACGGTCTCCTGCAGCCTGTGAGTAATTTTGGGGCTTCTGTGATTTGTAGTCCAGAAATATAGTGTTAATATGTGCCACAGAGATCAAAGCAGGATCACGTTTAGAGAGCAAAATGGACAGATTCTGGACAAAAAGGGACGATTTTGGTGAAAGTGTCCTCTACTCTCCTCCAGACAAAACAAGAATGGAACAAGGTAAAAACAAACATTTTCTTGTTTGTTGATGAAATAAAGAGTATCTTCTTCTTCTGTTTTCCGAGACATAGCACAAAATATTCTGTGGGTCTACAAATATGACTCAAAATGGGCAAAAATGCTGGCACAAAGGCACTTTCGATTTAAAAAAAAAAAAAAAAAACAAAAAAAAAAACGGCTGGCACTCAAAAAGTTAAAGGCCCATCATGTTAATATGAGATCATTCATAATGCGCCTTAAGAATGATGGCAATGTAAACAAAGTGGAACAACGACTGGGTTAAAGGAGGGACAGGAGCCGCTGCAACAAGCATACCCTGTCAAGATTCCTATTTTACAGTGTGAAGAGCTTTTCGAAACACCTTGAACAACCTCTTCACCATCTTCCATCAACTGACTCTCAAATGATATGGAAAGTTAGTCTGCTTTTATGGGCTTCACTCAATGAACAGCTTCTCTTTGTTGACTTACTGGCATAAAGGGTGATCTGCAAACCATATTCCTTTCGCACCGAGCGCCAGGAACTCTCACAGGTTCACTATTTCTGTGTAGCGCAAGGAAGAACGCCTGCATTGTTGCAATGCAAGGATAATTCAAAGTACTGTGGTACATATAGTACATTTCACTTTTAACACTATGGCACGTAAGGCGTTGTCTGGGAAAACCTGGAAAATGCTGGTAAAGCTTAAACCACTGTGAACTGAACTAATGAAAACCAGTCAACACTGTTAGGTAGCATAATGATCTTCCACAATCAACCTATCCATGGATTGCAACTTCTGAAACAACTCGCTGAAGCCCTTTTTTTCTCCAGGGAATTCACCTTTCACAATTATTGCTGCATCATCACTTTTCCTCCCCAACCATGTAGTCCTATTAAAGATCATTCAGATCATTTACATGTGATGACTATACATCTTCCTACGCTTCAATGTAGTTGAACTCAAAAATCAAAACATAAAGACACAGCAGAAAAGCAACCTATCTCCATTTAAAAAACTCAAACACTGTAAATGAAAATGAATGTCGCCTGCTGAAAGCTACATTATAAGAGTTAAAGCAGGACAGGAAATCGTCAACTCCAGTCGAGAAACAAGATGAACCTCACATGCTTTGTCAGGTAGAGATGTGCATAAATACTGCATGAACAGGCAGAGCGGTTCCTCTAAACAAAGAATAGTAACTTTGCATCAAGAAGATGTGATTCTTCTTTGCTTTGGGATCCAAATGAGCTGCCTGGCAAAGGATTGCCACAGAGTACAGCTTGAGGAAAGGTCAGTGGTTGAGAGGGATGAAAAGAAGATGTGTGGGGTGATTAGACAGACCCTAGTGAATATGCTGGGGTGATAGCAGCCTGGCATCACAGGAATCAGGGTAAAATATACTTAGTCAGGAAAGAAAAAGGAAAAAAAAAAAAGAAAGTGGTGCGAGATTTTGGGCAGCCTTGACTGGCATCTCTACCTCATGGATCTGATCAAGAAAGAAACAAAAAAAAAGAAAATCAATAGGCAGAATGTAGGAAAACAAGAATGTGAACAAGAAGAATGAATGGAAACTGTGCCTAAAAAAGGCACATCTACTGCATGTTAAGTTCAGGGGACTTGTAAGGTAGTTTGTCGCAGTATTTTATTTGGTGCCCTGCTGTCGTCTACCTTGCGGTAGTTGGCTGGACGTGGCCTGGGTAAGAGCGCCGTGTGCTGGTTGCTTGTCTCTGCCGGGCCAGGAAAGACTGACCAGAACCAGTGTTAGCAAGTCGGTCTTCAGCCGCCTTCCTCTGCAGAGACATACCCTGGGTAGAATAAGATACACAGTCTCATTACTGTACTTAACAGTCACTATCAGTAGTGAGTAGATGGAGACTTAATATGCAGAAGCACAGCACAGTCACCAGAGAATGAGCAACCATCAGTGCACAAATTTTAATGCAAAAGGTAGCAAAATAGCTCAAACACAATATTAGTTGCAATTTAACAACTTCTGATTATTAACAGCAGCTATGGATCTAATCCATCCATCCATCCATTTTCTACCGCTTATTCTCATAGGGTCGTGGGGATGGATCTAATGTGAGTAAGCATAAAAAAAAATTATGGAAAAGCATACGCTGCTCTCTAGTGGTCAAAACAGCATCCTGCATGACTTATGACGAACTCCAAGAATTATACAAATGTGGACGATGTTTAACAGATGTTTAAAAAAGTAGAATGTCATATAATTGTATTGCAATTGTTTTCTGGACAATGGAAGGTATATGGGTCAGCTATATATTACTTAAAGACCACAACTGAATTACTATTATCATTATGAAATAATCATTATGAAAAATTTATGAAAAAAAAAAAAAAAATATATATATATATATATATATATATATAGTGACAACCATTAAATGTGGTGTCTAAAACACCATTATACTCTAGTCATTTTTCAGTTTTTGGGCATCTTTCAATAAAAAATTAAATTATTAAAATAGCTATCAATTACTTTCGTATTGTGGCTTGTGAATTATTACTCTTAGTAACAAATCCCAGCTGGTGTCACCATTAAAAAAGTTACAGTCTCAGGCTGTGAAGGGCCTTCTTACCATGTTGTACCAGGCTGACACAATCAGCTTCTCCTCGTAATCCCTCTGGCTTTTTGTCTTGTCCATCTCTTTCTGTTTGGTGGGAACAAAAAAACACAAAGAAAATAAGCATTGCATGTGTAAACTACTTTTAAGCTTCTGCTGTGCTTTTTAACACTTCAACGTGGTTCCTTCTCATCTATTATCTAAATTTATAAGGTGACTGGTTAAGTGTACAGATCTACAGGATGCCAGCTCTGACCCTTTCAGAACAAGACCATCTGACTCTTCTAACCCTTGATTACCTCTAATGAGTGCAGCATCCTGTCCTTCTCCTGCAGCTGGTTCTTCAGGGCCTGGACCTCTGGACCTGAACCTTGGTTCTGCTTGGGATCCAGAGTCCGGATCACCTGGAGAGGACACATTCAATCACATCTCACACATTTTCTTTTCGTCCAACACATGCAGAAAACATTACTGGTTATGATATGTCATTTTTAGTTATAAAAATGTACTCACACTCTTCGCCTTTTCCAGGTATTTCTTATATCTCTCCTCCATCTGCTTCATGTCCTCATCTTTCTTCTTCAAGGCCTCTTCCAGCTCCTCCACTCGTTGGGCTGACAGGAAACAACATTTTTAAATATCTTTGTGGTGTCTACTTGTCCTTTGCTATGCTTTCCATGCCTCATCACACATAAAATCATTTTCACTTCAAAGTAATCATAAGAACAAATGATGATGAGCTGATGATGATAAGATCGGCAGAGTTTAATTGCATTTGAGACATTCAGAATTCAAACTCACAGCTGATGTTGTATTTCGGCTCCATTTCATCGATGAAGGCATTCTTCTTCAGTAACTCGTTGTTCAGCTCTCGTAGTTTCTCCCTGATTAAGAGTCAAAAAAGCTTTTCAGGCATATTTTGGTCTAATATTTCATATTAAGCATGGCAGGACTGAACGAAAAGGAAAAACTACATATATTTACATCAAATTTGATGTTATTCTGAGCCAGCAAAACACACATCTGGTTTTGAAAGAACTTACATGTGCTCTTCATATTTCTTCTTCAGAATGGAAGACTGGAAAAAGGACAGATAAAAGTTATGCTTATAACATTAAATTCCCACCTATAGAACCCAGAAATAAAATATAAACCTGCCCAAAGACCAGAAAGATTCAAAGCAACACTCTGTGGAATAAAACACAGGAGTTGCAGCAAGTTTTATACATTCAGCCACATTTGTGTGCTTGCTTACAGCCTGGTTGAAAAGGTTGTATTTAAAAGGCTCCACAAGATAATAAAACCCAACACATTTCCCTTCTCATCTGACAGAAGGAAGAATAAAACAGACAGCTCAGGAAATTGATCACAGTGGTGAGAGATTGATTGATTTTCCAGGTATTTACAATTAGGAATGTTCTGATTTATGTTTTTCAAGGAAGGAGGAAAAATCCTACAGATGGATGGACTCTACAAACAGAGGATGATTAAAGTAGGATCTCCACACCTAGCTGGCAAAAAACAAACTAGTACTTGTGTGCAACAACTCAGTGTAACAAATACGTGATTATATTTGCATAAAAGATATTCTCTAAAATTCCCAAAAAAACAAATGCATACTGATACAACATTAGCATCCAATTATGCAGTAATTTAAATGTGCAAATGTTATGCATTCTGAGTTGTTGCACATTTGTTTCAGGAAGTTTAAAAAAAAATAACACCATGAAAGAGCAAAGTCTAAAAAAGAGAACTTGTTAGGAAGTTATACTTACTATAGTCTGTGAGTGGGAGCGTTATTTGAAAAGAAAATGAACAAGTATTTCACTCATCTGACAAGTGGCTTAACCAACTCTGCACCTGACACTTTGACACACCACCTCTTTATTACCTGACTGAAAGTGTTCTGATTTAAACAAAAGGTTTGCCAAGTCAATGTATTCAAGGAGTCATTTTTTTAATTCTTAAAGGAACTGATCAAAGTGATCAAAATACTGAAAACGAGTGGAAAGACAGCATTGGGAAATTAGTATCTCAATTAGTATTTTAAATCATGGTTAATTATACAGTGTTACACAGAACACACATTTCATTACTTACATCGTCTGCTTTGGAACCCTGTTCTTGAAGATTTTTCTGCAGCTCCTCCACCTGACTCTGTTCTTCCATCAGGCGCTGATTGATTAACCTAGATATAAAAAGAACAGCACAAAAGAGCAGTCTGAGACAGAGCCATCTAACACAGTGATGAGGCTGCTGGCTAAAAAGGTCATTGACTGAAATTCGAGTAAAGACAAAGAAGATCTCTGTGGGGGAAATACATGTTCCCAACACAGGGAAACAGATAAACTACATGAACTGACCAGAAGATTTCAATTAAATTCTTAGAAGATATTGAGCAAGAAATAGAAAACAAAATGTAATGGTGTTTTCCTTGACAAACGTGATAAATAATTTGGCCTGAAGTTTATTTGCTTTTGCTGCTCATGCAGTGTTCTTTGTTGACCTGTTCTCTGTCTCCAGTTCATTTTTTCTTCTGTTGGCGTCCTCCAGCAGACTCTGCAACAGTGCGATCTTCTCATTGTCTGATCCCTCCTGGGCCAGCTTCAACATCTTGTTCTCGTGCTGGAGACGAATCAAGTGCTCTCTGTAAAAACATATCGGACAGAAGAAATAAGCATCAATTTCAAACAACTGATGACATACAGCTGAAACAAAGTTCTACAAATATACTCATCAACCCAGTAGAAAACTGAAATTAAACATGATATTATCACAGTTAAAGATAAACCACATATGAGAAAACACATGTGCATGTGTTGGTCTCTGTGTAGTTATGTATTTATTATTTTATATATTTATCAATATAATGTGAGAAACTCAAAACTTCTGGCTCAAAACAATAGCAACAAGACTACTGTAATGCTGCTGTAATACAACAAGTGCTGGAGTGTCAGCCCATCTCCAGAGATAAATATAGGTTTGAGACACTGCCACTGTTTAGACAAAGCTATATCTGCTGCTCCCCTGACTGACTGTTTCCTGGTGACAAACTTTGCACTATAAGCACAAAATGTCAGGTGGAAAAACATGCAGCGATAATTGAGATACATCCACCGTGAATCCATCAACAGAACAGATGAGATCTGTCTTTGAGCTCATTCTGTCTCCTGGCCTGGGTTCTGTGTTTTTAGGGTGTGGCAACTGACAACTGACTAAATGTTTCCAGATGAACTCACAGCTGCAGGCCGGCAAAGGTTAGGCTAGGGGAGGCAAAGGAAGACTCGAGAAGAGGTTTCAATGCAGCCTACTGGGAAAATATCACACCGACATGACCAGATTTCCTTGGATAATGACAATTCCAGCTGTTGTTCTGGCTGTTCTATAGTTCATCTGGAAGTGATGGGCAGAAATCAATCCCAGATGCTACTCATGAAAGCAACAGGTTGAATGTGTCAAAAAGACAGCTGGGTTCAGCCTCACTCAGAAGCCTCACTCAGAAGGCTAAATTGACAACCAACAGACACGAACGAGTCTGAATCATCATCAATTTTATATATTTCACATGCAGTTCTACTCTTTAGATGTGTGTCCTCACATGAAACAGCTCTTGATTTTAAGATTCAAGAATTTACTTCCACCTTCAGATGCTTGCAGGGTATGACATCACCTCTTTCACTGCCTCTAGAGGGAAATACTTGGCCTGGATGGGGTTAACTAAAGTCATGTTTGTTTTTTTCCCCCCCCAATTAGTAGCTTTCAGAGGATTTCAGAGTAATGCCATTATTTTGGTTGAAAAAAAAAGAAACCCAGTGGTAGTGTGGTATGCTGTCAGCAGAGAAGCCAGGCCTCTTGGAAAGCAACAACCAGGCTGATGCAACTCACACACAACTATTACATAACTCTCTGCAGAGTGAGACAGCTCTTTTTTCCATCTACCTTAAAACAGCATAGAGAGCAAAGCGAGCAGGTTAGAAATCATCTGGCTACTAATAGAACAATTGCACCAGATATACCAGATAATATATACATTTCCTCTACTGCTGCGATACTTCTCTTGCTGTCTATGTTTATATTGAGTTACCTAACTAACTAACTAACTAACCTAAAGAAAATAAACAGAGCAAACATCTGAAATTGGATATTTGTACTCCATTAACTCAAAATGCAGGGTTCAAAATCCATACCTAATCTCTGGGGTGGTGATTTCAGCAGCCAGCGAATCAGAGCCGTCGTTGCTGACCATCGGCAACAAACCTGAAACCAACCGTCAATGCAGGTTAAACCCAACTAAAGCCTGACCAAGTAGACAAGCTGAGCCACTCTTGACAACTTCTTTATTTTACCTGATGTAAGCTGTCCCTCCTGGGCTTGGACACAATGTAGCTCCTCGATAGTCTCCTTCAGAGAGTCTCGCTCTGTCCGCATACGCTACAGAGGGAGGCAGCAATATGTGAAAGCTATGACGATAAAGCAATAAAGATCCTCTGTGTGCCAACACAATTCATCTGTTGGGACAGATGCTGCTGCCTTTGGTGTTGTTGAAGAACAGCTAAATTACAACTAAATTAGTTATGCACACTCCTCTGATTCCACCAATAAAACAGCACTGAGACAATGGGTGCTTAGTTCTATAGGGGAACAAAAACAACAATACAGTTAGGTCACTATTTTATAACAGATCAGTACTTTGTACATACATCTTTTTCTTTTTGGAGAGAGTCCACCTTCTCTTTGACGCGTTTGTACTCAAACTCCATCTTGTCAGCCTTTTTGGACTCTTCTGACAGTCTGTTCTGAAGTTCAACCACCTGTGCAGAGAAAGGGTGAATAATGGGAGGACATTATATCTGTATAAATATCCCTGTTAATGAGTATCTCACAGTGACAGAGTTACATGGCCCAGTGAGGGGTCATGTAAGTGATGATTACTGATTACTGGCTGCTGGTTGGATACCTGTCTTTTGTACGTCTCCAGCTGGCCCTTGGCAGCATTTGCCTTTCGTAGCTCCTCTTCCAAACTGACGCTGCCCTGCATTAACACTGTGTTCTTCTCCTCCAAAAGCTTATTCTGGAAAATGGCAACAGATATGTTAACTTCAACTGGGTTGTTAGTTAGAAAGTTATCAATTGAAACTAAAAGTTTGTCCAATGGAGAATGTGTAATGTATGTATTGCTGCCCTCTGTGTACCTGTCTCCTGAGAAGTCCCATGTCCTCTAGTTTCTTCTTGTAGTGCTCCATTGTGCCTTCCAGCTTTGACACTTTGTCTGATGAATGCCTGGGGAAGGAAACAACAGGCACTTTCATTTTAAGGGCTCTGTTTTTATAGCACTTGAAACTACAGATCTGAAATAACAGGACACATTACTTGGTCTGCATCATCTCCATCTACTCCAGTAATCTCAGCAGGTTGAGACACAAAATATCTTACCTGAGGACATCCATCTCATCCTTGAGAGACTGGGCTTCATCGGCCAGTGATGCCAGCTCTTCGTTCTGTGACTTTACATCCAAGAGCTCTTTTTCAAGTTCTTCACAGCGAATCCGATAATCATCTTTTGATGCCTCCAACCTAAAAAGAATTGGGATCTTTCATATCTGATCTGGAAACCAGCCAATTAAATTGTTTTCATAAGGCGTGAACACGTCACTCCTTGTAACAAAGTCACACCTGAAAGTTTCTTCCTGTAGTTGCTCCAGTTGTGTCTGCAGCTGGAGATGTCTGCGTCCAGCAGGACTGTTTATATCCTCTATGGAGTCAGACTGGTTAAGTCTCTCCATCAGGACCTGGTTTTCTGCTAACAAGCTGCTCTTCTCCTCTTGTAGGGCTGCAACCTGTGGGAGGGAACAGCAAAAAGGAGGCAGAAGAGTGGAAATGCAAAAAGGAAAGGGCAGAAAGGAATGGTTCAGTAGTGAGACATGAGGAATCGGATGAGGAGACAGGGATTTGATGGCAGGAAATGTGAAAAATAGAGGAAAAGGGCAAAAACGTGGGTGGCATGGAGGATAGAGGAAGGATAAAAGGCAAAGAATGTTAAAGATAGAGAGAAGAGAGAGGAAAAACATGTCAGTTTTTAAAACTATCGCTGAATTTTCTTTACATCATTCAGGCCATCATGTTATTATGTCATTCTAGTAGCGTTGATTCTGGTAATAAAGCAAGCACACACCAAACACACTTCAATAGGGCAAACCAACAAATTCCAACATAACAGAGAGAGGGCTACATATGGTTTGATGTTGCCTTCTCAGTGTGATAGACAGGGAATCAAACTCCACACAAAGCAAAGCAGAAGCAGATCAATAAAAAGGAAAGGGTCTCCTAACAACATACTTAATTCCTGCAAGCATAGAATTACAGCACAGTATACCTTTTTTTCTGTGTATTTACATGTATTTTCATTCAGGGAGGAAAACAAAAATTAGTGATGTCACATATGAGTACGGTAACTATTTGGCATATAGTCGACAGTTCCCCCTTACTGCCCACTATTTTTGTGGGAAAGCAATGAAACACACCAAGGTAAAAAAGCAGAGGATAATTAGTGAAGGGCTGACAGCTGACATAAGACTGCAGTTGTGGCTGATGTGCCTCCAGAGGACCATGTGTATACGTGTGCACAAACACTTGTGCACAAACGTGTACACACACATGCACACATAATAAAAGGAGGAGGAGGGGATCTGGATTCTGAGGGGAATGCTGGTGCAAGCAGACTGAAAATATAAATCCAGGACTGTAAAGACACACCGCACACCATGGATGGAAAAAAGAGGCAGGAAGGAAAGAAAGTTTGGATTTACCCTCTCTTCTAGCTCATTAAAGTCTAACCTCAGTCTATCACGCTCCTCTTGGACATGGAGGGCCTTTAAAGCAAGGCACAGTGTTGAAATAGTCAGGAAATGATAGAAAACGGATTTAGGACAACAGAAGAGCAGGTCACCCTTTAAATTACAGCTCCATGTTTCTGCAACTGTGTCATCAATGGAGAAAATAATGTATAAATAAATATGCCAATTGCAGTCAACTGCTATAAAGATAAGTGTAGAGATGTAGAGAAGATAAACTGCTCATCGATATTTAAACTTTAATATTTAGTCAAATAAGTCAAGGAGACGGTAATCAGTAGCAGAAACAGAATTAGCTGTTTTGATACCAAGCAATTATGCAAAAAAGGAGCTGTTTTTAAAGTGGAACAAAATGTGGCAGAAAAAGTAAGAATAAAACTTGATTACTAACTGACCTCTACGACCTCGCCAGGCTCACTGGTGATGTTTCATATCAGGTCATTCAGACATGTAATACGCTGTGCTATAACCAGCGATCAAAGCCTAAAACACATGGAATTACAACAGCATGAAACTAACCTGCATGTCAAGCTCACGACACCTCTGAGCGATCTCTTCCTTGGTGGACAAAGCGTCATTCAGCTCTTCGGCTGTCTTCTTGAGCTGAAAAAGAGAGTAATGACAAATAGAACTATTTATTATCCTCAGCAGCTAGTTTTTCCACAAAAAAGAGGAAGGAGATAATTGGTTAAAGGGGGATCTGGAAGTTTTATAGCAAGTACTTTGTACTTGAGTAATGATGACATCAGTTTTCAGTGGAAAATCCAGACACCAGAGGGTGTCTGTGTGGGATTTCAAACAGTTTGGTAAGTGAATGTGAAATACTAAAAGGCAGATCTACTTCAGTTACATCCAAACTTTATATATTCCTAATTCTACCTTCTGAAATTTGAAAACCCCCCCCACCAGAGTGAGATCCTCTCCGTACCTGTCGGTCTAGATCCACATACGAGTCATTTCCTCCCATCACTGGAGTCTCTTTACTCATCAACTGCAGAAACACACGAAAAAATAGAGACGAATCAAATATAGTTCCAGCTAGGAAGAAGTTATGTGTGCAGACCGCAGAGTGCCAATACCTTGGTAAACAGAAAAAAATCCCACCATACTCTCATCATAAATCACTCACACAAAAAAAAAAGCATGATCACCTCTTGGATGGCTGTCATGACAACATGCTGCACCGACTCCTCCATCATCATTATGGTCTGGATGTATTCTAGAAAGCACGAGACAAACAGACTTAATGAAGCGGGTGAACTGAGCCTCTGAGTCAGTTAATGCAACGTGATATCACAGAACATTGGTTTCCAATATAAAATTAGATTTCACACACAAGCACACAGAGAGCACAATATATGCACCTTGTTTCTGTTCACAGTTAACAGCACAGCCCAGTATAAGTTGAAGCATCCTCCCCAGTTCTGCAGCGTCAGAGTGTTCACCAATAAGGTTAACATCTGGTAGCGTGAAGTCATTAATGTGCTGGCCTAGGACCTAGACAGGCAGATAAATAATAAGGCATTTTAATAATCAAAATATCAAAAACAGGATTATCACAACCTGTGTTGTGCTACGGGGATTAAGGGTATTGTCACAGTTTGTCCCTACTGGCAACACATCTGCTTTTGTAAAGTGGATACTGATTAAATCAAAATGAATGAACAGATTCCTCTTACCTCCTGGTTGTAGTCTAGGATGCCTTTTAAGACTTTCTTTAGATTGCTGATCTGAAAGATAAGAACATGTTTGTAAATCTATCCACAAAATACTAGAAACACCAACACAACTAACACAGGTCAGACTGAAATATTGTGTATAACATATATATTAAAATGTGACAAAGTGGTAGTGGGACATACAGTGCCAACAATTATTTTCCATTTCAGGATAAAGACAGTACTTGGGGAAAAACAGGTCTAAACCATGAATGCCTACTAATAAAAATAAAGACAAATTAATGCTTACCTTTAACCTCCAGTTGTCCCCAACATCTGGCTTGACTCTACTAAGCCAAGCATCATTGAAATACACCACATCTCTACAAAATTCAGAACGAAAAAGAACAGGGGTTAAAAGTATAAAAGAAAGTGAATGACAAAAACTGAACGCTTTAATATGTTTACGTTTTATTAGTGAGAATCGTTCACAGTACATTCACCAAACTTAAGGATGCAAACTTACATTTTCTGCAGAGCTTGGGCCATGACGATACCACTCGTCAAGTCTTCTACTGTCTTGCATGGAGCCTCCACTCCAAATGTCTGGATCTAATCAACAAACAGACACACATTTTGAGTGCTGGTTGCAGGACAAAACATGTCACTAATTCTTTAATTGCACCTAAAAGCACTTCACATGACAAGCTACATGACAAGCTTCTCCTCATTTGTGTGCCACTTTTCTACCACTTTTCCTCCAGGCTGAAGGTCTATTGCACAGATGACAGAAATGAAAATTTCTCAGTCTGCATGCCAACAGTCCTCGTGCCAAAGGAGAGGAAATGGAGATCAAGAATGTTGGAATTATGACAGGAGGAAAATGACAAGGCTTAAATTCTGCCTGTGCGCTGTTCCATCGGTCTCGTTTTTCATTATGTGGCTTAACACGCAACGGTCCTTAGTCACAAATTTACCAAGAGCAGAAGGCAACAAACAAGCTATTCAGCAGAGTGGTAAAGTAGTTTGAGAGGATGAATCCCTGGTGAAGAGTTTATCCTGGATCGACATGAAGTAACTGGGATGAAATGAACAGAGTAGAGTGCTTCAAACTGGACTCAAACTGGTCTTTAACACAGTTGGATGCATTTTCAGCTTGTTACTGTTTCCAACAGAAAACTCATTCAATACCCTCATGACTGGAAAATTTTACTGAGAAGTGTTGCACAGGCATTAATATACCACTTTGTTTGGTGTTGTCTCCAGTGCTATGAAATTAGAGGCTACAGAACAAATCTTCTTAAAATAAACATGATGCAAGAACACCATATCTTACTGTGTCATAATATGAGTGATCTGTTTTGAACAATTTCAAATGGAGCATTTAATTCATTATGATTGATCAATTCATAATTTACAATTTCCACAGGTCTGGGACGTGGAGAGACATTTCGTTAAGCCACATAATACCATCTATGAGTCTTACTATCACATATTAGTGGAGACAGAGGTCAGTAAACAAGGAAAAAATAATCCTGTACACAGTGAAGGACACACTGCATTAGGGCAACATGACAGTCACATCCACACCATCTCAAGATCAAATCAATCAACTTAAACTGCTTTGATCAACCATAGCAATCAGTTAAAAGGAAAGATAAGAAAGCTCAATGGAGTTCAACTGAGAGGGGTTCAAAACAGATTGTCCGCTTCTCAGTGGGAATTGCCCGTGATGATAACTAATAATGTCAATGAAATATGTATGACAGAATATGAGACCTAAACCATTTCAAACAGAAAATGCCCATGATTAGCTCTTAGCTTTAGACATCCACCAAGGCGGCGGCAGTGGCGACTTTTTATTTAGAGTTACCCCCGCTGCCAAGGAGGTTATGTTTTCACCGGGGGCTTGTTTATTTGTGTGTTTGTTTGTTGGTTTGCAAAGTAGCTCGAAAAGTTATGGACGGTTTTTGACAAAATTTTCATGATTAGCCGGAAATGGCCTAAGTTAAAATTGATTAATTTTTTGTGGTGTTGTTGAATTGGATCCGATGACCACGAAAATTAATCAGTTTTAAATTAGGCCACTTCTGAACAAACCTGAAAATTTCTTCAAATTCTGTCCATGACTTTTTGAGTTATTTTGCAAACCAACAAACATACAAACAAATAAACAAACCCCAGTGAAAACATAACCTCCTTGGCAGAGGTAATAAACAATAGTAATGCAATATGAATTAAATTTCTCATCTATTAGAAATGAGTGTGTGTTCATTTTCTTAACGTAAAAAAACACCTAAATCATAAAGTCACATCCTTGGAACTCAGGCAGGGCTGGTTGAGGTCAAAAAGGAAAGCCACACCTATAGGTTTGTGGAAACAGTTGGGGAACGAGCCAGACGAGCTGTGGAAAACAGACTCACATGACTAGGACAAGTGATCAAGGTGAAGCGAATAATTGTCATTTCAATTGCAAATTGACATTCAGTCACACATCAGCTAGCTCTCGGGTTTTTCTGTGTGTTTCTCTAAAAGGACGAATAGCCGACATGTCTGACGGCAGAAACAGATTAACTGTCATTCAGCTTACATCTGGTTGTCTGATTTCTGTCTTAAGTTATTATGTCAAATCTGGAAGTGCTCTGGGTATTATCTTTCTTTAATACACCAAGAACACGGGTTTCCCCATTTACTTCACTGAAGAAATTCACATTGTTCTTGGAAAACCCTATATATACGTAAACTGAATGGAACTTTATTGAAAGAGAAGACATCCAGTCAACCAGTGGGTCAGACTGAACCCTATGATGGACTGGTTCTGGCCCATGGGGCATCCCTGCTTTACAGTTATGTTACGTTGACTGAAAACCCTAGACACAGTTGCCTTAGTATCGCCTCTTCTATCTCATAAGAGGTACAGTGTCGTGCGTGTTAGTGATAGCATCAGTCTCACTCAATCGGTGTGCTGTGACTTCACAGATAACAGGTATGTGAGGAATGTTTCCCAGCCACATCATTACTAGGAACATGGAGAAAGGGAACATTCAGTTGCCATCCATATGTGAAATTATAACAAGAGGAGGTGACAGTGACACAAATGTTTTCATAATTAATATACACAAGCTTTGGAGGGTCAATTTCACAAAAGAGAATCCACAAATTGATTAAGTGTGATTACTGGACATGTAAGGGAGCTCAGCACATGACTATACAGAAAATGTCTTTTATACTACTGACATGACTGTACCTATACACAGTTTTCATCACATGTCATGTCAGCCAATTCATGATTCTGCTTACACATGAGCTTGTGATGTAAGCTGAAGCATCATAAATATACAGTGAGTTACTCCAACTGATGTCTTGTTCATGACATTGTAGGTAAGTGTAATTTTCTTCAAATATGTGGCTCATAATCATGTCATTTCCACATCAGCATCTTTCCCTGAGACATCAGTCATCTCTGTTTTATGTAGCATCAAGGCGTTCTACAATGTAAACAGGCTACAATAGGTAGCAGCATGTGATCGGACGATGTGATGCGTTTTTCCACTTTGACTAAAATATTTAGGGTAAACATGATAAATACAAGCTTTTGAAAAACAGCCTGTTATTCAGATTCTGATCGACAGGAATAGGGAAGGAAGAGCGAGCGATGTGATACATTGGTCAACAATGGCAGGAATTTAGCCTAAATGCAGACACCGAGCTGTACCGTTTTAGCCTCAAATAAGACGTAAAAGCCTTCGTTTAAAAAAACGTTGAACCATAACAAGGCCAATGTCTGCCGCCTGATCCTCTCCGTTACAACATACGACAGGGCATTAGGTTAGTTGAGCTGGCTAAATACCCGACTGCACAGGGCGAGAGGAAAAATTACAGTCTAGACTGGGTAGACGGTTTGCTGGCGGCTGGCAAGCAACACATCAGCAGCTAAAGCAGCTAACAGCTGGCCTGCATACGTAACCAACGTGAGCCCGTGTCATTTTCCTCTAGCCTGCTAATGTTAGCTTACCGAGCTAGCATTAGCCTCGTATGCTAGCTATCATCGCCGGCGCCGGAGAACTGTCTGTCAGGGAAAAGAGACCCCAAAACTTAATATTTCACCACCTACCCATGTCAAGAGGCTTTCACAGAGTTCCATTCGATCCAATGACCCCGATGTAGTCATCGCTGCCTAACGTAAGCTGACTTTGTGTGGTGAACAGAGCCTGAAGTTAACAGTCGGCTTCATGTACTCCCGAGGTCTCTCGCTCTCTGGGTGTCTCACAGTCCGTCGGCCAATAGTCGGGTGCGCTGCTTCGCCTGTCCGGCGTCTGCCAGAGGAGGGCTGGCGGGGCGGAGTCTGCTGTGCATATAAAGGAAAACTGCCACTATAACAGAAAAAAAACTCAATCATGATACATACAGCTGTGGGACATGAATGACGCATAAATGTGTGACGTTATGAGTTTATTTCAGATCAGGTAACACACCTATGACGCTACGTTTTGAAGTTGGATTGAGCCAGGATAGAAAACAAGGATTACAGAGCTGGAGAGAAAAACAAATACCTGTTGGCTCACCTCAACAACACAGAGACTGAAGTTTCAGTAAAATCTGACCTTTGAATCAGTATCTATTTTATTGTGTTTGACTGGTGCATATTATGTTGCAAATTTGTGATTTACCAAATAAATATATTGCTACACAGATGAAGTTGGACCCACAGGGCCCCTGACCTTCAGCAGCTGCCTTCTCTGTCCTCTTGGTAATCCGGCCACTTGTTTGTGGCACAAGGAGAGAAAGAAAAAGGCAATAGCATGAGCTATGTGGGCACAAATATAATTAGTCATTGGTGGTTCCCAACCTGAGAAGCAAGATATGGTGGAGTCATGAGCAGATTATTAGAGTAGTACAGCCGGCAGGCAGACTATGCAGCACAAAATGATCTCTGCTTGTTTTGTCAATTACTTAATAAATGTAACTCTCAAAATAATATTCAGATAAAACATGAACAAAATATATTCATGGACATACGGCCAGCATGGTGGTCGATAGTATGAATAGCTTGTCTCTTCATTGCAGTCAGAGCCAAGTTTGGGAGCACAGCCGATTCACTACTGCAGAAATATGGGGGGGTTGTGCTCAGACACAAGTCTGTGTCATGCTCGGACAGATTTGTCCAGAGCATCACGTGGTCACTCGTCTCAATAAATGACGAATGTCATGGCATGACCAATTTTATTATGGACTCGCTCTGAAAAAGGACTGTGTTATTGTTTCATAGCCTCTTGCTCTCATGAAAGAGGAACATAGTGATATAGAAATGATTTGTGTGGTTGTCAGTTAATATGATCCTGGCATCATATTACATGTTTACAAATTGCACTTTGATGTGAACTTGGAGTGTGTCACTGATGATCTTTTGATATTGCAGACATAGCATTCTGCAAAATGGGATGAAAATTCGGATGCAAATTTCACCAAATCACCGACTCTTGTACTGTAGCAGCGACATTATTTCCCCACCAGGGTAAGACTCTCACCTAACCGGTTCTCAGCATTTACAACACATGCTGCTGTCATTCGCTTCAGTTCAGAAGCAGAAGGGTGGAGACTGCTGAAACACCCCAGAGACAAGCAGGAGGAGACACTAATCAGTAAGGACAGTGAAAAGGAATGACAACACTTAGAATGTGCCACACCTTAAGGGAAGGCATTCCATGAGGGAACTGATGGTCTTTTTTGCTTATCTGAAGCTGACAATGTGAATGAATTTCACAGTTGGCTATTATATACCACCACATGAGCCTCAACCCCCATCTTCTTCCTCCACTATTCATGAACATGAAGGCCAGTGCTTGCTCAGCAAATAGAGCTCCTAGAAAGCAAATGGTCTGGATATGGTTTCAATTTCCACTCTGCAGCAACCATTTTCAGTCTGAGGGTCAGGACCCCTCAGGGTCTCACCGTAATGTCAGGGTGCCAAGTAAAGCTTAATAGGAACAGAAAAAAAATCTTTCTACAAATGTATAATATTATTTCACTCCATTTTACTTTTAGAACTGTGTATTTACTGTGGAAAAGCATACGTGTATAATAAGCAATATTTACTAAATAATTTACCAAATCACATACTGCACAATACGTTCATTTTCAGATATTTACATTTATTAACAGGTTAAAAAATGAGAATGCTCATGGTCTACAAGTGAACTCCATCCAAACTCACAAATATGCTGAAGTGGTAAGCCAAGTTAACATCCATCCATTTTGAGTGAGAACACATTCAACATGAGCTATTACCATTTGATGGCTATTGCATTCTGTTTATGATTAGGGAATTACTTCTTGAATAAAAATCTGCTAATTGAGATGTTACTATGAAAAGCTCATGTCAGATAATGCAGATGCAGCACGAAGGTTCAGATTGGATCAATAAATGTAAACAGTCGCAGGTAAAATGGGATTTTCGCTCAAGCATGAAGAAGTGTGTTTTTTTGAGTTGCTGTGAATATGCATAGTCACAAGTTACTTAAATAAGTGCATCATCAATTTAATTAACCGATCAACACAAACATGAGGATGGTTCTAGAAATGTGTCTGACAATTGAACAATCTGGATGCAGCCAACTTTAAATGCATATAACGAGGAAACTGCTATTAATAGGGTACATTCAAGTTCACAATATGTTACACTATTGTCTCCATTATGATGATACGCACATTAACCAAATAAGAGCCATTTTCCATGCTGTCACAGATTTGGTTGGTAGTAATAATCAGTTAGGGGCATCCCTCAGACAAAAATAATTTCCCTGACTTACTGCAGTGTCTGATCACATCTACACATACACCCTTATGCTGTCATGTTGTTTGCCTTGATGACACTGAACCTATGAGCCACTAACAATGAATTCATGGTCAACACTCATTTTACTGACCCCTCTTTCCAGTGATGAGGGAACATCCACAAGGCTCCAAAGTAAACCTCTCTGAGAGAACCAGCATTGTTGATCAACTGTCTTTTTGATTCGGTCTATAAATGGCCACCTCAGATGCTGCATTCACTCTTCCCAGAACTTGGTATGAGCAAACTGATGCCTCTTTTATATGAGAGAGTACTTAGCCATTCAGTCTCTGTGTGACCACCTCTCTGTACATGATAGAGATGTACACGAAGAGAAGAAGGATCACAAAGAAATCATCCATGAATCCCAGCAGACCGAATAGCGCTTCAGGGAGGATGTCGAGAGGAGAGGCCAGGTAGGTGATCGCTCCCACCAGGCAGAGGAGAATACGTATCCTGAACATCCAGAAGAGACCTCCCACAGAGAACATCTCCCTAAAGGCATGCCGAAGCAGGGTGGGCACATCTCGCAGCCTGTCCATATACTGGGAGGATAGAAGAGATGAAATATTATGATAAGTCCTACATAAACTCCCCTGAATGTAATGCACTGTATGATTCAACACTCTAGAGTAGTAAGCAATACTGATTTCAACGTGTTTCAATAACTTTTGTAACCGGGCAACAACTCTAATGACAGCCTCAACTCTTTTGTATTTCAAGAATTTTGCAGGTAATGTGAATGTTGTACAAAGTAAGCCAAGCTGACCTCTGACTACTGCAGCCTATGTGGTATGTGCACATCATTGTTCAGTTATTGCACATTTATTACTATTCAGTTACTGCAGAGTTATGAATTTATGGGATGTAAATCAATCGATCAAAGTATGTGGCTGGAATATACTCACTGATCTTGGCTGGCCTGAGAACCTCCTATTGTAGTCGTTAATGTCTGCTAATATTAGCTGAGGCTCTATTTCTCCATCCTGGACCCTCTGAGGAGTGGAGTGCTCATGAAATAGTGGGAAGAGCAATGTTACCTGGGCAAGGAGGAAGAAAACAAAGAAGAATGGTGTGATGTTTGACAATACCTAACAAAAAGTAGACTGAAGGTCTTATAGATGAGAATTTATACAGCACTGTTACGCATTTTGGGTGAGATTGGATGAAAGCAACACTGACAGCTACCTGTAGGTCTGATCTAATAGAAAAGGTCAGATTAACCAGTCTACCTTCAATAAGTATGACAAGACTCACCATTTGTCTGCAGATGGGGCAGTTAATAGCACCCAGCCATGTGCCATACCTCCAGTAGGCTATAATACAAGAGCCTGTGTAGAGAAAAAGACATTTTACAATGAGAAGATAGCATAGGTAAAAATGAAATAACTAATTACAATTTACAGCTAAAAGAAACAAACTCAAGTAGTAGAATCTGTGAACAGTCTTACCACAGAAGAGGTGTCCACAGTTGGTTTCCACAGGCATAACAGCCTGTTGTAAACACACAGGACAAGACATGTCTGCATAATACTGTGGCCTGGCCTCCGACTGAGAATTTTCATCCTGGCAGAAAGAGATAAAATACACTGAAATTAATGAATGTTCATCATATGAGTAATTATGGAACCAGTGATTCTGAAATGTATCTCCTCTGAAAAATCTCCATTGAAAAAGAAATATGATACAAATGTGTGAAACAAAAAACAGTTGTCAATCTTGTAAACTACACAGAACATAATCTTAACTCCTAGCAGTGAAACTGAGTAACAATTTCTTTGAAACTTTGTAGATGATTAAGTAAGAATTGAATTTTATGTTTTTATTGCTTGTATGTCTTAAGTGGAAAGGCTGGAGTTGTATTTTCCTGCGTACCTGCTCTGTTTGGAGCTGTTGTCTGACGGCTCGAACGTGCTCCTGATTCTCAGGATGAATATTCAGCTGCTCTTGTCTGCAAGAAGGTCAAACGACAAACTTTTGGCATCATAATACTCCTCACCTGAAACTACTAAATGTAATGAAGCTATACAAATACATAAGACAATTTTCATTTTGCAGAATTATACGGAAAGCTAACGCCAACATTTAGAGCGATTACCGTCAGCTATAAGGTATGACAGAAATTGGAAATAGCATTTCAATCACAAAGATGGCAATTCACAGAAGAGATGCAAAACTGAGCTCGAGATACAAGCTGTTTAAATTTAAATTACAGAAAGATTAACACTTAAATTAATGGTTGTGCCAAAAAACCTCCAAAAGTTGGAGCATTTTGCCTGAATAATCCAAAGTTTGTGATGAATACCCTGAATTTGAATTTGAATTACCTGCAGAGCAGAGTGAGGAGGCCCGCAAGGAAGGTGATACTGAGCACCACAACAAATAACACCTGGTTGCTGACACCTTCAATGAGGGTGTCCTCATCTTGGATCAAGTAGTCCAAGTCCCCACATTGATTGTCCTCCATCACCCACACTCATAGCCTAACACACTAGAAAGAAATCAGTAAAAAATAGGTTAGTGTTTCAATGGACAGTGTCAAAAAGTTATAGTAAAATAATATAGATAAATACATAATAATACTTAGCGGTAACTACATAATGACACAAAAACTGTCATCAGTATGAATGAGAGCCAAGTAGGAGAAGTTCTGTCATTTCTAATTTATCATTACACACTTTTCGTAAAGAATATTTACGCCATTAATGAATCCTTATCGTTGCCACAGCTAACAAACTAGCTAGCATTGCTGGACTATTAACGTCTCTAACGTCAGGAAGCTGTTGTTGTTTACTATCCTAGCATTAGCATTAGCAGTGTGTGCCATAAGCTTACAATTACATGACTGTACTCACACTGTTAGATAAGGTTAGCATTAGTATAGAGTAACACTGGCTGTCTAAATTATAGGTTGTTGTAATTAATGTCTAAATACTGCTGACGTTGATAGTCGAAGGTGTGTCGTTTCGCTATCGGGGGCACCTCCGTCACTGGATAGTAGCCAACGTTAGAGTTATAACATTTATTCAAATTCAAAATGCTGGTTTTCAAACCCCAGGCTCAAACTTGGCATTATATGTCGTAGTTAAAGCACAGTCGTGGCTAACAGTTTCCCTTCTCTAACCAATAATTGTCTTGTCTGACCACTGAGCTTAGTAGCTAAAGAGTCACCGTGTGATACAAGAGCACAATCGAACAAATAAGAATCCTGTCGTTTAACCTGCAGTGAGCATGACGATGGCCTACCAATAACAAGTCCTGCTTTCCTTAAAGCCTTCCCTTCACTGTGTTCAGCCTCGACACATTTTCTTTCCATCAGTAACCCATTTTGAGACGCAACAGTGCCGTTGCCGTGCTTCTGAACAGCACCAAGTGTGGTGTAACTGCAGATGCCTGGATGTATGAAGAGAAAAGTGTTGTGTCAGTTTCTTGATTCCTGTTTCCGCCTTCTTCTGTCCTCTTCTACTGAGATTATCAACGTTATTAAGAGTGCTAGCGCCCTCCACAGGATAGACGGTTGGTAGTTCTGATACAGACCATGTAATGTTTTCTAACAACAACAGCAACATCAACAACAACAACAAAATAAACCGCGTGTGTATGTCTATTTGTATGTGTACCTACCTGCCTATCTTGTGTTCTTATTTTTCTTTCTCTGATCAGTAGGTGGCAGTAATGGGCTAACAACGAGTGTGAATGTTCCTCAAAACAACTAGAAGAAGCACTAAGGCATCAGTGCATCACATAGCTAGCCACAGCTAGGAAATAAAAGGATATAAATAAACCACGACACCTTTATTTTATTGAGGCAGAATGCCTCGTTATGCGCAGCTAGTGATGGGGCCTGCTGGTAGTGGTAAGGTAAGTTAGTCATTCACTTACACTGTGCTGTAAAGCCTTGTTATGCTATTGGCTAACGCACTATGCTAAGGCATGAGGTTGTTCTGTCATCCACAAAGTTCATACCTTTTAAGTTGTGTTTTCCATTTCAGAGCACCTACTGCTCCACTATGATCCAGCATCTGGAGACCCTGAGCCGCTCAGCTCAGGTGGTTAATTTGGACCCAGCAGCTGAGCATTTTGACTACCCTGTCATGGCAGGTGAATACAGCATGACTACATTACTGACAAAACTCTGCCAGATGTAACATACAGCAGAGGGGCTACAAAATAAAGCTACAGCTGAAGACATTCAATAATTTTCTGTTATTACATGCATGTATTGATTTAAGTCTAATTTGGAGTAAATCATTGAGATGTTCTTGCTAATAGATCTATAGATTAGTTGGTTCACATACTGTACCAACATGCTGAAATGGGACACAGATGGTCACAAAAATCTTAACCATACAAACCCAATACACCATAAACTGGATACTTATTTGATCATATGTACTGTAGTGTATTAGTAATGAAAATGATTCATTCCTACAATGTTTTCCTATTATATTTTGTATACTTACAGTAAGAATGATTTTCTTCAACACAACAACGTCACTGTTTCTGTGTCCACAGACATACGTGAGCTCATCCAGGTGGATGACGTGATGGAGGATGCCTCTCTCAGATTTGGCCCTAACGGAGGCTTGGTCTTCTGCATGGAGTACTTTGCCAACAACTTTGACTGGCTGGAGGAAAGCCTGGGTCATGTAGAGGATGACTACATACTGTTTGACTGTCCAGGTAAACAGCTTGACAGAGCCATGCTAAAAACCAGTGGAAGGTGGACTTACCCACTTGTTTGTGCTGGGTATAGCTATGCAGCTCTAGCACAGTTTTGACAAGGACCTTTTTTTTGCAGGTCAGATTGAACTTTACACACACCTCCCTGTGATGAGGCAGCTGGTGGAGCAGCTCCAGCAGTGGGAGTTCCGGGTGTGCGGGGTCTTTCTGGTGGACTCCCAGTTCATGGTGGAGTCTTTTAAGGTGACAGGAGATCTGTTGAGTAGCTTCATCTGTTTATTTTCTTCCTCTTTATGTCTGAACACACCTCAGTTAATTGAAAGCAAACACAAAAGTCACACATCTTGCCTCTTCTCTAACTGCAGTTCATCTCAGGAGTCATGGCTGCCCTTAGTGCCATGGTGTCCCTGGAGATCCCTCAAGTAAACATCATGACAAAAATGGACCTGCTTAGTCCCAAAGCCAAGAAAGAGATTGAGAAGTAAGTATCATATATGGAATAGCAGCAAATGTCTTCAGTTCACATGAAGCAGTGATTACCCTTAATATTGGTCTTAGGGTACAAATAAAGCAAAGATTATCGTGAATTAATCAAATGTACCCAATAGTGTCACCCCAATAAAAGAGGAAAGTCAGCCTTAATCTTTTCTTAATTCTTGAAGAGCTTACAAATTAAACATAAATCAGAACTCACAACACATGGTTTGCTTTGTTTTCACTAGGTACCTGGACCCAGACATGTATTCAATGATGGAGGATACCTCAGATAACATCAGAAGCACTAAATTCAAGAATCTGACTAAAGCAATCTGTGGTCTGGTTCGTGAATCATTTAATTTGATGCTACATTTAATTTCTGACCAGAATTTTAACTTTTTTTCAGTAAGACTGTCTCTTTGTGTGTCCAGATTGATGACTACAGTATGGTGAGATTCATGCCATTTGACCGCACGGATGAAGAAGGTATCACCATAGTACTGCAAAATATTGACTTCTCTATACAGTATGGAGAGGACCTGGAGTTCAAGGAGCCAAAGGTGAAATACAAATAGAAATGAAACACAATAAAAGATAATTTAACAATGCAGTGTATAGTAATTACAATGCATTTGGCCATTATTATAATAACCAATAATAATTATAATCAGTTGTTCATTTATTGTTGTCTCCATCCTTTTCTTTTCTACAGGAGGTTGATGAAGAGCCAGCTAACCTGAATTATGATGAGGCTTTTCAACACCAAGTGGACAGCTGAGGACTATTATGTGACTCCAGGAATTCTATAAAAAAAACAAAAAGAGAGACTCAAATTTAAGGAAACCAGGACAAACCAGGATACACTGTAGTCCAGATGGAGAATGCCATATGACTGCGAGGATGGCAAGCAAGGGGAAAAGACTGACAGAAGATCATGGATATAATTTAACCTGTATGTTCAGAAATGTGTGCTGTTTTGAAGACTCAAAACATGTTTCATTATTTCGGGACAGTGTTTCATTTTAAAGGGTTGCTATTAAATACGTTTATTAATGCTATATTTTTAATAAAATACTACACAAATATAGACAACTTTCGCTTCCTGTATGAAGGAAACTGGTGTGCTAGCGCCTCCGTGTGGACGGTACGCTACACAACACGTCACCACTTCCTGTTAGGTTGAAGGGTGGGACAGGCGGAAGCTGGGACTTTCGGTGCTAGTATTCTTCTCTTGCTGAGCAGTTTGACTGATATTTATCACTCAACATGCCGGTGAGTAAAATCTAAATGACTACTGTCCATCATAAGCTGATATTGTGCGTCTCGGAGCACATAAATGCATAGAAACGCCACTGTGTGACACAAGGGCCTCCGAGTTAACGTTAGCTATGATGACGAGTCTCGTTAGCATACCTTGCTAGCTCCGTTAGCATTTGCTGGCAATAATGGTGATATTTTATGTTAGAAGTCATAAATCCACTGGTATATCTTCTCTGCAAATTCCTCGTAGTTTAGTATCAATAAAATGGTTTGGTATCGTGGTCGTATAGCCTTTGCAGTATTACTTTAGCATAAGCTAGTGATGCTAGCTGTCAGAAATTTACCTGTAATATGTGCGTGTTAGTAACTTTTTCTCTGTTTTTAAGGCGTATCACTCGAGCCTGATGGCCCCTGACACCAGGCTGGTGGGGAACATGGCTTTGCTTCCCCTTAAAACCCAGTTCAAGGGGCCAGCCAGGGGAGACGGTAAGGCTGTACGGTCGCTTTCATTAACACAAAGTGGATTAAATCCCTCTTGATTACAGAAACACATACGTTATGTTCAGATTTGAATGGTCTTTCACTCCAAGCTAAGTTTTTTTTTTTTTTTAATTTTGTTATGACATGTTGCTCAGTTCCTGATTCGTGTTATATAGCCTCACCTCCATATATGGCCTGAAGTTCAGCTTCTTCATTAATGTCCTTTTACACTCCTTTTCCAGCTACATTATCTGTAGTTATAGCTTTTGATTTTAGTCTTACTTTCAGATTTTGAACTATGACTTTAAAATGCCGTAATCCACAGAATAGATTTGATTCAGTGGGGCCAAGATTTTATGTATTTGCACTATAATAAGTACCTAAATGTGTAAAATTGTATTGTTTGGTTGATTGCTGTGGTTCAAAGTAAGGATTTACCACACCTTAAATGAATGTATATGGTGGCCAAAATCGGAAATGACTCTGCATTGACAAACACAGTTTAAAAACTTTTATTCAATGTAAATTGTTACTTATCATTGTGTTTGAACTAAGAACCCTTTTTACTATTTCAGGCATAGAGTCAGACATCATTGATGAGGCTATCTACTACTTCAAGGCCAATGTTTTCTTTAAGAATTATGAAATCAAGGTAAGAAATGTGCTACCACTTGGACTGGCAGCTTACATGTATCCCTCATTTTAGGTCACTAACAGAAATTAAATGTGCGTGCTTAGAACTTTGCTCCCTGTAGACATTTGACAGATCAAAATCAAACAAAAGAAGAAACACAAAGAAGTGTCACATGTTTGTTGACATTTGGCTGACTATGACATGTTCCCACTGGTGTGCTTGTTCCTGTATGTTTTCTCTTTTCCTCATCTGTCTGTCTTGAAGCAGCTGTGCATTTTGTTCTTCCACATGCCTCAGCTTGTCTACCTTCTTGTCATTCCCTTTAGCGATGCATATTTGCTTAGGATTTAAACTATGTCAACTTGTACTCTTGAGAACTGGCTGGGACAATGCTTTTTTCAGTGTAATTACTGGTAATTCAGCTAATGGTGTGTGCATGTTTTTTTTCTTTTCTCAGAATGAGGCCGACAGGACGCTGATCTATGTCACACTGTACATTTCTGAATGCTTAAAGAGGCTACAGAAGGTAAATATTACAAGGCATGTTTGTCACAGTGGTGGATGGCAGTGCTTTACAATAAAATTACGCAAATCTTAATGTAATATTTACAGAGCTTATGTTTTAGTCAGGGCTCTCAATCAAAGACAGGATGACCCACAAGGGCTCACAATACTGGTTCAGAACTGCTGCTTGAATGCCCATTCAAACTAAAATAGGTGGTCTGAACTTCTGCATTGATATGTGTATGGTTGTTCTTTATAGTGCAGCTCCAGGAGCCAGGGGGAGAAGGAGATGTACACTCTAGGCATCACTAACTTCCCCATTCCTGGAGAACCTGGCTTCCCTCTCAATGCCATGTATGTTAAACCTGCAAACAAACAAGAGGACGGTAAGAACCAGCACTATCCACTATGTGTAATGTGGTTTCACCTCCCTGTTTTCTAGATTAGAGCCAGTGTCCTTGTACCCGTTTCATATTTCATTTAATGCAAAACCTGAAGTAATATCAAGCCCAAAATAGCAATGGTGACTATGGCCTCATTTGCTTTAAGGATCTGAGGTTGGAGGCGCTGTTTCATGCTTTTTTTGGGGTCCCTCAACCTTGGACATTTATTCAATTTTGAGACATAAGTAGTAGCTGAGATGTTCCTGAATCAACACAGTGTCCATGCTGATTTGCAGTAGCTGAAGTTAAAAAAAAAAAAAATCTGAAGCCTGGCTTCTTTTTTATGTTAAGATAAGAAAACATTTTGGAGTGAGGTCAAGAGATTAGTTAGTGCCTGAAGAACTCCTTCCCAGTTTTTATGTAGCAGTAATGAATCAAATGTGCTCTGGTGGGATTTATCCTTGTAGTAATGTCGTCAGTTCATCAATGGTGATACTGACTGTGCAACCTTTTCCAGAGACGATGCGGTCATACCTCCAGCAGATCCGCCAGGAGACCGGCTTGAGGTTATGTGATCGTGTGTTTGACCCCCAGACAGACAAACCCAGCAAGGTGAGTCTGATCTCCAGTATCACACCACAGCTTTATGTGCACAGTTACTGGAGAACAATCCATTTTCTGACCACTAGATTGTGGAGCGCCCAGCTAATTTTTTTTTTTTTTTTTTTGCCTCGGGTAACATACTTTTTTTTGTTTGTTTTTCCCTCAGTGGTGGGTGTGCTTTGTCAAAAGGCAGTTCATGAACAAAAGTCTGTCAGCCCCCGGCCAGTGAACGACTCAGGACTCTGTTTCTATTCTACACCTGCAGGATGTTTTTTTTTTTTTTTTTTTTTTTTTTTTGGGTAGGGTAGTGGGGGGAATCTGCTTCTGTGTTCCTAAGATGCTTTTATACTCTTTGAGTTTAAGGATATGTCTTGTCTGGATGTCGACCATATTGAGCTGGTGCTTAATTCAATAAAGCAATCATGGAGAGTGGAAGAAAAAAAAAAATGTGGTGCTGTGTTTTGTTCCAATTTCATTGTTAATTTAAGACAAAGTTATATAACAACCACTAGTACATGTCCACAATAAGGTTTATTACTGTATTCACGATGTAAAATTCACTGACTATTATGTCCATACTATGTTTACAAACAGCTGGTATAGGCCTTTATACCCCAGCAGACATGTTGACCTGTCACAGTAGGAAAAGCAAAGGTGTTACTGATAACATTCATGATGGCTCCGTTCTTTTCAAGCATCCCAATAAACACAGATACCAGGACCCTCAAACTGAAGCAGCTAAACCGATTTCAGTCACTATTCATTAAATTATTTACTGCTCTACATTTCCTTCTGTGACACGTCAAAATGTCTATTATGTGAAGCCAATCCGAAGCAAACACACCGCCTCTTCGCAAACAAGCTGAACGCTCTTTCTCTGGACAAGTGGTGTTCAAAAATGCATGGACAGTTTTTTTCCAAGCAAGGACAGTTTAAGTTAAAAACAATGTCATATGTTCATTAAAATATATATTTATTGGTTTCTTGTCTTTGGTTTTCTGGATTCTAAACAAGCCTTCAGACGCAGTCCTTAACGGAGATACCTGTCCTTCGCTGGCAGTCAGAGTTAAGGCAGTGCTGGGTGATAAGTTTGCCCATCAGGGAGTGGAGGACCACTTTCTCTGCAGAACACTTAAGAGTGTGCAGGAAAATGGGAGCCAGTGTCTTTATTTCCATCTTTTTAATGACTGCATAATGTTGCATAATTGAAGAAATAACTGTAGACTGGATGGCTCAGTGTGGCAGGTTGAAAACAAACAAAAACCTCCTTAACATACACATCTATAAACATTCTCTCACTAAAATAAATAGGTTAATATAAAGCAAACTAACGGTAGCAAAATTATGCATTTATCAAAGGGGATTTCTCCTTAAATCTGACACGTACGTACATAACAGAAAGCATCCATATAATTCATCTTCCCATGAGTGAAATCCTGGCCAGAAATAGTGTCTTGATGAATGCCACTGCCATTCAGCAAAATTCATAAATATCAAACCTCAAACTGCAAGACAAATTATAAGAGAAATATGGGTTTAAAAACTTTTTCCTGCAAGTCTTTTCTTGTTCGCTTGTCTAGTTGACGTGACGAAGTTGAGCCTCATGGTCATCTAGCTGACTTAAGTGTAACCAGTTGTCAGATCCCCTGTGCAGCTCCAATCTGAAACAAAATGAACACCTCTGTCTGGTTATCTTCACTGGTTAAGGTAGTGTAAACCACAGAAATACATCACCTAGATGAGTAGATAACGTGTGTGACTGTGTGTGAGCACGCTACGGTGAGTCCTGACCACTGGTTGTACTTACTGCATTGATGGCTGGAGGAAGGCCTTAGTCATAAGCCATCTCTTGACTCCTCCTCACACAGCGTGCCACCTTCTTCTTAAAAACTCCTTTAGGATCTTCCCGCCACTCTTTCTGCAGGATATAACATATAAAGTACTCTATCAACAATTTTCCTTGCGCAGACCTTATTTCCCTTGCTTTGTTTCCAACGTCACTACAGCTACAGCTGAATGACACAGGTTTACTTCATTCCAAACTTGAACTATTTGACAGGCAGTGATCCACACAGTCACTTCAGTGTTTCTTCCTTGCCTTACTCCATTCTCCACATCAGGGTCTGACATTAATGGATGCAAGAATGCCCGGGGCAAGTAAAAATAACCAACGGGTCAGCAGACAAGCCCGATCAGGTCAGCAGCACCGACTCAGATATTTTTTTTCCTAATGTGTATTTCCTCATCTGTTTTTGTCCTCAGAGGAGCCAGTTGCAGGGTGGAGGCGAAGTTTTATGACCCCAGCCAGCTGCTGTGGAGCCCAGTCCAGTCTGTTATTCTCTATTGTTACAATAATAAGCTTAGTTTTTGGAGTGGCAGTGATTTACAGCTGAGGATGAATGGTTAAGGTTCTATTGAGTATTGAGTAACATAGTATTTCATTTATTTAAAAAAAAAATATTAAACATTTTTTTAAAAGTGAACTATGAACATGAACTAGTTCATTTTCACGTGTGAACTGCACTTTGAGCTTGTTCTTTTTAAGTATGAACCTGCACAACACAGGTGTTAAACAGGTGGCTCACCTGTTCAGACAGAACAAGGAGGGTGGAACTGCTATTGATCAAATGTGAAATAGCAATAAATACTGCTTTCTGAAGAAAGAAGTGTTGTGTAGTGATGTATCCAGTCATCAGGAAATGGAATTTAACAAAGCGAAAGTATGCTCCACACAACGAGAAAAAGAACCTCTTGAGCAGGGCAAGTAAAAATTTGAGAAGTACATGCCAGACAGGGCAAGTAGGAAAAACCTTAATGTCAGATCCTGCACATAAAAACATACAGGTATACACATACACAGATTACAAATAAAAAGTTCCCAATGGTTCCTCTGATTTCAATGTGTATTAATCCAACTACTCTGGTTCAGATTAAGGCTGGAACATAGCATACAGATCACTGATTAAAAAAAAAAAAAAAAAAGAAAAGTCTGCAAACCAACCCGTTCTTATGAGATGGTGGGCACTTACAGCTGCATCTACGTTGGCAGGAGAGTCTCCATTGGGGTCTGCCAACATGGAGATAACGCTGATCATGATGGTCTCCACTGTGTGGATCGGCAGCCAGCGCTCCTCAGGCTTCTCGTAGCCATACTTGTCCTCTCCAGGTTCGTGCAGGATGGAGATACACACATCACCATTTTTTGCCACTGGACGAAAACGAGAGCACACAGGGATTAATGACATGTTTGTACTAAAGCAGAGGATCAGATATTAAACTGCAGGGATCTTGAGCCGCTGATTTAGTATTACGATGACAATCAGTCCATTCCCCCGCAAAGTTACATAAATTGAGCTATCTATCTGATAATCTGATTTTTAAATTAGGTTATTTTTTCTGCGTTTTTCACACCAACTGCAGACAGAATAAATGTTATTTTTTTATTTTTTTTTAATGATACAAATCAATTAGGGATGCAGTGGGCTGGTGGGTTGGTTCTTACCATTTGGATGCCAGATTTCTGTGATGAACTTCATCTTGGGAGGCCTCAGAGGATAATCATGGGGGAAAGTTAAGGTGGCTTTGAAGAAACCTCCTTCACTGTGTATGACAAAGATGGTGGCGTTAAGACGCACATTAGTTATTATGGGTGAATTTACTGTACATCAAGTGTACTACTGAATGGTTTCTCTCACAATAGTGTGTCTTGAGGTCCAATAACGACCACAGCCCACTGATAGATGTCGTCATCATTTACAAGACCCGCAGAAAAGCCTTGCACTGGGTTCTTGTTGAGCTCTGAAAATGAAGTTGCAATTAGTCTGACGTGCCTTAAAACAGGTTTTAGTCAACATGGGAAGTAAATCAGGTTAGCTGACGTGCTAATATTATTACTTTTACACCCTACAAACATGGCAATTCTTAGCTGGTGACTAAATATCCAAGCACATGTACTGGCCTGTGTGTGGTGATTTTGAAATGCCTTGTGTGGCTATTGAGCAACAGCTAGCCTTAGTCATATCTTCTCTACCAGCTGTCCGGTACACTGTCTGTACATGTGAATTTCAAATTTACTGTCAGTGACCGTATCTGTAGGCAAAAGGTAAGCTAACCCAACAAAACAACAGCCCGGATAAACCACTTTAATATAACGTTACAGTAAAATAAGCTCCAGTGTCTGACAGTAACAGTTAGCTCACTTACCCCCTAATTGTTTACGTAGTAACAACGACGACCGTTCCGTCATTTTATGGCTGTATGTTATGTATGTACTTCGTTATTTATATTAATTAACGCCACCTAACTGTCCATACAGTTAAATTAAACATTAGGCAGGTATTATAACGAAGGCACACGGTCCACGCTTTCGCGTCTCAGTCTGACCAGACTAATAAATAGCGTGAGTCAAAAACATGGTGACAGGAAGAGGGTGGTAATTTTACCCTCAGTACATTCTCTCAGGATAGCCTTTCTATCTGGCTTTGTAGTAATGTCCTCAAATGAGGTCGACCAATTTATTTTTAGTTAATTTTAAACTATGGGCCTTGGCTGGTGGTATAGAGCTGTTGATTTTCTTGGACTGTATTGCTCACAGGAAATTCTGCCTGTCAGACCAAACACAGGGTATATAGCTTAAAATAACGTCACATTTCTTGTTCATGTGGCCTCTCAGCAGACTAACACCCTCATTGGCTCATTACTGCCTCACATTGTTTAAAATAAATACTGCATGTTCTCTATCTGCATCTACCTGTAGATAAAATAGAGCACTACAAAGTGACAAGTTACAACTACAATGAAATGATTCTGCTTTTCCACATCACAGTTTGATTCATGCCAATATGATTATATTACAGCAATTAATATAGCATGAAATATGTTGTAAATGTGTTCTTTCAAAGCTGTAAAAAACACCTCAGCTCATCTGACACATCCACAGTCTCGTGGCTTTCTGCACCGACTTGTGCTTCAATTTCTAAAAATACAAAAGAGCTTCCTGTATTCACTCGATTCAGTGCCACTAAAAGCTCTAAAAGCATTTCAGGCTTGACCAAAGATTAAGCCCCTGGCAGCGCTGTCAGTGCACTGGCCGATGAAAATACCTGTTGTGGCGTTACTTGTCTTCCTCTGGTGAAAACTGACAAGCCCTCTGGCAGCAACCTTTTGGCTTTCCACAATGTTCCTCCCTCATCTTCTCCACCACTGATAGATCTATTTCAGGATTTGATATCCATGTTATAATAGAGGATCAGCAGGTTGCACGACCTTTCTGCACCTCATTCACTCACAGCACCTGCACGTCCTCACATGCTGTGCTCATGAAGCTGCTCTTTCTTTCTGTTTTCTCTGGGTGAACCTGAGGCTTTGAACGTCCAACATCTTGACATCTTATAAAACATGGCACCTGTCAGCTCAAGTGGTCAGACACTATGTCCACATCTTATAATACTTGCATTCTAAACCTGTACCTTTCTTTGACCAACCATGCTTTCACCACTAAAATATTCAGCACATTTAATAGTTTTCAGGCCACTGCTCTTGAGCTCTATAACCATTATTTATTCTACTGGATATTTTCATCACAAATCTCTGGACTTTATTCATATCACCATCGGTATTATCACCATTTGCATTCATCATAACATGGTGAAGATAAAAAAACAGTTTATCCTCAAAAATACTTGTCATTGTCTTGAAATCACCTGCATCCTGACTGGCATCCTATTGTGTGTCTTCTTATTTCCTCTGAAAAAAGTGCTTGCCATCTAATTATGCAGCTCATCTATGACTCCTCCAGGAGTCTCCAGCCAGCTCTCCAGTCACAGCCAGTCTTTGACTGACCTGTTTGGTATTTTGCCCAAAGGCACTCATGAGAAATGTAGAGAAAAGACAGTCTTCTAATCAAATATGTATCAGGAGGAGTTTCTTCTTGGTTCTGATCTTGAGAATAGTATTTTCATGCACATTCACAAATCCTGCTGCCCCAATAGCATTTTTTCTCCGGGTACTCCGGCTTCCTCCCACCATCCAAAAACATGCATGGGGGATTAGGTTAATTGGCTAATTTAAATTGACCGTAGGTGTGAATGTGAGTGTGAGTGGTTGTCTGTCTCTATATGCCCTGCGATGAGGTGGCGACTTGTCCAGGGTGTACCCTGCCTTCCGCCCTAAGACAGCTAGGATAGGCTTCAGCCCCCCCGCAACCCTATGAGGATAAGCTGTAGATAATTAATGGATGGATGGATGTATAATATATATACAAGTACATACATTATATTTGTAATTAAGGGTACATTTAACCCATCCTGTAAGTGATGAGCTACACAAAGCACCCCGGGAGCAAAGGGATTAACCCCACAGCCCTTGGGTTCAGGGATAACCACTTTTCCCACAGAGCTACAGCCTCAACAATTCAGTACATTCACCAACAAAAAATAAATAAAGATGTGTGTGACCTTCAGTCAAATGGTCAGCTTCAAGGCAGAGGTCCAGAAAACAATGGATCAGGAATAAGTTCTTAGGGTCTTGTTCATGATTGAGGGTGTAATGAAGCCTGAGAGTGACATGAGGATTAGTGCCGCGTCAGCAATAATGTGGGTTTACCGGACCGGTGTGGTGGGCAGGGAACCGGACCAGAAGGCAAAGGTTTCAATCGTTCCAACAGTCATCTGTCAGTCATGAGCTTTGGGTATTGACTGAAAGAACAAGATCGCTCAGGCATTGGGAAGAAGTTGATGTCAGAGTATTGGGCAGTTCTAGGCATGTCCAACTGATATGGACCCAAAACACACAGGAGAGATTGAATATATGGTTGGAACAAAGCAGGATCCCCCAGGAGGAGCTGGGAAACGGCCCTGGCAGAAAACAGATGGATGAAACTTTGAGCGATAACAATAGCACTGGCATAATACAGAGGCTTTACTTACTGTATGTGCGCTGACTCATTTGTATAATATAATTATGCTTTTAAATGCTGTGTCATTAAGCAGTGATGTAGCACATTGTCAAAGCTACATCTGCAAAAAAACTGCAGTGAAGCCAGAGGGGAAAAAGATACAGAGCCCTGGTCAGTGGCTAATAGCAGGTAATTTGTTGCATTGATTAGAGCTGCCTCATTGCCATTCTGGGGTCGAAACCACATTGGAGTATGCTATTGATACTCTTTAAACTGAGAGAGTGAATAAGTTGCTGACCTACACCTCCTGGAGAATGTACTATAAAAAGGAAGATTGGGGCACTTTTAAAATGGCTTGGAAAGTGCAAGCAACCTGTGATTGAACTGAACCCACAGAAGCCTGAAACCTGGAAATCAGCTATATAATCACTGTATTTTCATTAAAATGTCATAACGGTCTGATGAGAAAAAAGATCAAGTGGTAGAGTGTTACTTGCTCTGAGAAACTGAACTGAATTATTTATGTTTGTTTCAGCCTGGCTGAAGATACAGTAGATACTGTCAGAGCAACAGAGAAGGGCATTTATTATACTTTGGGATTTGGACACAAAGTACTTAACGTCTTTATGGTCTCAGACTTTTTTTTTTTTAGTGTATTCTTTTCATTGCTAGTCATCTGATGCTCACAGAGAGCTTGGTTCTCTGTTTCTTTGAATGTTGAAAGGCAAACAGAAGTTTGAGCCTTTGGCACTGCTGTTTATGGAAAGAGAAATAATCCAGGTGGACCAGCATAAACTGTAATTTCTTTGACTTCCTCAGACTGCATCTTTGTAAATCTCTAATTGAAAGCAAGTTTCTTCGTGCGTTGATGATTTATACGTGTTGATATGAGCTTCAAGGAGTTGCAAAATGGCACCGTGGGAGAAAGTTGTTGTCATGGTGCTGAAGCTAAGGCAATTAGCCAGAAAGGTTGTTACTATTACTGAACTGATAGCAAGTGGGATTGCTTACTCTCTTGAGATTGTGATCGTTGTAAAAAGGGTCACAACAATTTGCAACCTGGAATCAACAGTGTTTTCTTTCTTTCCATTCCAACGGAGATTTTGAACTGTTGTGCAGCTTATTATTTAAGAAACCTAAGAAAGTGAAGTAATTAGTAGACTGAAACCTAAGAGGTGCAGAGAGTGTGTTCTCAATCAGTGACACATAATGTGAGAACTATTGCATGAAATTTGCAGAGCACATTCGAGCACCAGCTGGAAGAAAACTATCGATTTGCGTGACCCTTTGACCTTTCTCTGTAGCAGTGTTTGTTAAGTGTATTTACAAGTGCTACTCTGTATTCTCACGAGTCCCAATTACTAGCATGACTTTCTGGCCAACCAATAAGAATAAAAGTATGATTTCCAGACTGGATAAGGTGATTAGCGTAGAATAATACCTGTATCATTATTCCACCCACTGGTTTCTGCTCAGGTAAACACTGTTAGCCTCCAGTTCTTCACATTGTTAGCACTGACTCAGCTGGGGTCATGTTGATAGCCGTGTGGAGGAGCTTGAATAATTCCCTTAATTTTGAATTTAGCACCTTCAATGTCATTAGTTATTTAAGAGGTGAGGATGTTAAACATATTTTCACATGCAATTCAATCATTTCAACACTTAATTGGGTGTAGAGAGACAATTTGATTCTGTCTTCCCTTTCTTTTTTTTTTGCTGAGAACCTGAAGAACTCACTTCTTGTGTGTAACACATTTCATCACTGCCTCACTGAAGGAAAGGGAAGGAATAAATACTGCAGAAAGTTTCAGAGCTATGGAAAGATGCATAGAGGGAGACTGTGGCTTTAAACTGCACAGGGACCACATGGTATCGACAAAACATATTAGTATTATCATACTATTTCCATTGTTATCCATGCATAAGGATAGCCTTTCTTCACTGATCATAATATAAACTCTATACCATTATCATTATAAAGTACTAATAATATATAAGTCTCCAACAACATCACTTTTGCTTCATTTGCTGTTTTTTTTATTTTCTAAATTGGTTTATTTAAAGAATTTCATTTCCTGTGCGTGATAAATCATACATACTTAAATGTGAAATTCATTATTGTAGGTGATTGTATGTGCAGGTGTACATGCAATTACCTACAAAGACAATAAGCATCTCTGGGAACAGGCAACTGTCATGTTTTTATAATCATATATGTATTTGTCACATAATTTACTTCAAAAGAAAAAGGAGATTACTATAAATAACACTATGCTGTGGAGAGTGAGGACTAGAAAGACAAAGGATCCAGTGCAGTATTAATATTTATCCGTTTATGTACTGCAGGTTGATGTTTCAATAGATGGCAGTGTGACCCACATTTTAAAGGGAAAACTTCTGTGGATGAGTTCAAGATTACAACCTGAAACTTTGGTAATTTGAATTGTTTGACAGTTTACCTATTCATCTATATTTTTCTTTCCAGAGAAGGCTGCTGAGAGTGCAATTTTCCTGTACAATCCTGCAAGACAAACACACCAGAGAGCAGCCCATACTGCAAACACGAGTGATTCCTGTAAAGTAAATGTGAGAGATAAGAACATCACTTTGCCTGTCCAACATCCTTCCTGATCATCTGGGGACCTGTGCCAGCTATCTCACAGTTGCACAAGGTTTCCACCTTCACTTTCCAGGACATGAAACTATACATTAGAACGATTCACCGTAGGTCAGGGTTTACAAGCTCATTATCTTCTGATAGAAAACAATAATTCATTATATATATGGCAGCTCTAATGGGAAGAACACTGTTTTATTGGACACATCAGTCAGCGTTTTAGACTGGCCTCATATGCATACAGTCCTTGTTTGGGACTGGAATCTGTGAGTTTGAAAGAAAAAGGCAACAATTTTCTTGATAAAATGATTGAATTCCAGTTGTATTTACAGAGGATTATCCACAACACAGTGTGTGACGAAAGAACAAAGAAGCAATTAAAAAGACAAACTAAACTGGTGAAAATTGGTGAAATCACAAATTTGGTGATTTGAGTTTGATGATTTGACAGCTTTGTGTAGCTCTTTGCCAGCGTGTGTTTTATTTTCAAATTGATACTCCCTGCTTTGAATAATGGAGTATTAAATCCCCCGGGGACAGCTCAACACCCTGCATGGCTGATTACATCCTGCTGTGATTTAAATGCACTCATCCCTCACAAACATCACTGGAGTCGCCCAGTTCTGCCCGGAAAATAGAGGTCCAGTCCAAATGATTAATAAATAGCTGGTAAATACATCTGACTTTGTCACTGTAAAACCGTCACAGCACAGCCAGGGGTTCCAATATAACCTTGCCTCTTAGAATTAGGGAGAATTATAATTGATGTGTCCCTGATATTTACAGAAAAGTGTTTTTCAGAGGCAAGATCATTGACTTTCTCTTCAGTCTTTGTTCTTTGGGACAGCTATGAATCAAAAGGTGTAAGACAGAGGACCTGTGTTACATGAAACTCTCATGAATCTCTCTACCGTTTCAATTAACCGATCTGAATGGGATTGGATTTGATGCGTGCTTCATTTTCAGTTGTTACAACCCAAAAAGGTTGCTGTGCATAACTACTGCTGGGACTAGCTTGTAACAAATAAATATTATATCTAATGCTTGACTTTTTGATTCAACCCTGACATAATGTTCATATTTCATGCCTTCGCTGTACAGTTTGGCTCGATTTTAACCTAGGCCAAGAATTACCTTAAAATAAGTGTCTGTGGAAAATTTTGAACCACAGTTATATTCAGAATGTATAAACCGCCTATCTGACTTTAATAAATGGATGATTAATGTTTCAGAAAGCAGAGACAGTACATTTTTAGAAAGAGAAATATCCACTACCACACAAAATCATACCCTGTTTTACTTAAGACATGAAAACGTTACGGGCGGTGGTGGTTAGCACTGTCGCCTCACAGCAAAAAGGTACCGGGTTCGATTCCCGGCCCAGGGCCTTTCTGTGTGGAGTTTGCAGATTCTCCCCGTGTCTGTGTGGGTTCTCTCCGGGTACTCCGGCTTCCTCCCACCATCCAAAAACATGCATGGGGATTAGGTTAAATGGCTAATTTAAATTGCCCGTAGGTGTGAATGTGAGTGTGAGTGGTTGTCTGTCTCTATGTGTCCTGTGATGAGGTGGCGACTTGTCCAGGGTGTACCCTGCCTTCCACCCCAAGACAGCTGGGATAGGCTCCAGCCCCCCGCGACCCTATGAGGATAAGCGGTAGATAATGGATGGATGGATGGATGGATGGATGAAAACGTTACAGCCATAATGATTTAAATACATTTTAGTGAGAGTGACCAAAACATTTTTAAACTTTTGGGATGTATTATATATCCATGTATAACCATTAAAACCACTGAACACTATCATATAAGAGAATCCCCATAACTACAAAACTACAAAACATAAAAAGCGAGTAACTTGAGCAGTTTACCATAACAGTATTAGCCTGGCAGTAGCCCTCTGTAATCTTCTGCTTCATTATCATTTCCCTGCAGATTACTTCTGGGTTTGATTCTCTTGGACTCCATTTCTCAGGATGATTTCCATCCTGGCCAATCAGCAAATGGTGGGGGACGGGGGGAGGTGGGTGTTAACAATGACGTCAAACATATAAGCAGCATTTGCGTTGTAGTCTAGCTGCTTATAGTTTGGCAATGGCGGCGGAGATGGAAGAGAAGGAAGCCATTCAATCTGTTTTGGGTAGACTCCCATGTCAGAGCAAGAAGAATGTTTAACCAGTTTTATTACTGGCAAATTGCTGTCGTGGCTTTTCTCCCCACGGGGTTCGGGAAAAGAAAATCAGATCCAATCGTTTCAAACTTCAACAGAGTTCAAGCCTCCCATCTGAAATCGGTTCTCATTGGAGGAATGCCGGACCCTCTGTACGATAGTACGATGGTCTGGTAAGACCAAGCTATAACAGTATGTAAGGATTAAGGTCAATAATACATTTTAGCTCAATATGAATCAAAGTGAGAAAACAAATGAATATACTAGCTTACAAATGAGAATTACAGTGTGTCTTTTATTGCCTGTTGACATTTCAGCGCAGGACCTTTAAAACCGTCACTGTAAGTACACACAGTGGAAAATGGGGACAACACTTGATGCTTTGTGCTTATAAAACCAATTGCCCTCTCACTGAACATTGTCTAGTAAAGTAATAGGCAGAGGGTCCCCTCAGGCTCGTGACCAGGAATAGCTGTCCTGATTGTCCTCTCAGTTGGTGGCCAAGAATGAGAGCGGCTTCATGTGTTCAATGTCCATCAATGTTCCTATTTATTCACATATACGGATAACACAACAAGCCATGACTCAGAGCAAAACAAAATTGATTAACGAGATTGCACAATGAAAATAATATTGGCCTGAATAGCGTTCGGCAGATCACTGATTCACACAAACATGTTGAAAGAGACACTGAGTGAGTGTGTAAAATGAGTTTAATACCATCCATTAGACTTTGATCTACTTTTGGGAAAAGTATGATAATGTGGTATCACATCTGGTTTTGAGGAGAAAAGCTCTTGATCTCGGGTGCGCAAATGGAATAGACTTACGATTTCCTTCAGCTTCAAGTGTTTTTTAATCAAATCCCTGTTAACGGGGAAGAAGATGATATAAAATATTCTTACACTTGCTGCAGTTTTCAGTTAACATTTGTTTCAGTGGGTAATGATTGTTCCGAAGCACTTCAATGTATTTATTTTTCTCCTGTAAAAAGCCATTCTCTGTACGTCCTAAAGAGTTATTTGCTCCAAAATGGGCTCAATGGCCGACTCCTGAAATTCATTTACCATTGATGTTTTTGTAGAGCACACGAGTGGATTTCTCACACAATGAGACATGGGAGGCAGAAATAATGTTACAGATAATCTCTGTATGAGAAGCTGAATTTTGATTTATCGCTCCACAACACGACCGCAGTGAACACAGGTGGTGCAATCAGAACAATGGTTGGTATAATTGTGTTTTGACTCTTGCAACAATATGTCTGTATTTTCAAGGTTCGTCCAAATCCTGTGGAAATCGTGCATTCTCATATCATATTTTAGAAACGTTTTCTAGTCTTTCTATGTTCTTATACCACCTACAATATATCTGTGGCATTTCATCCATCACTTTATTTTAATATTGATGGTTGTTCACATGCAATCATTACATTTGCTTTTTTATGCAGATCATCCAGTCGTTACACTCCCAACTTTTTGTGCAGGGGGAAATACTTTAAATTTTCTCCATTAATTTGACGCAATCATAATTAGATTAAAATATTATCTATGCATATTGAGCAACATCACTGAGTGGGTATGACACAAGGTTAGTAGTTAATAAGGGAGTTGAGAGTAATGGATAAATGATTAAAACAGATGATAACAATTTATTTGAATTGAAGTGAAAATTTTAACATCCAATATTATGTCCACTTTTATGTAATTAGTCTATAATATCCATTTTAAAATTGATGAAAATGATGAACACATTTGAGGGTACTTTAGTACTTTTAGTTCATCTGACATGGCGATAGGAAAAAAAAGGGGAAAAAGGTGGTGAATCCCTAATGGACAGTGCAATTTGTTAACCAATTAACTACCTACCTACCCTGTTTGCTTCCTTCTTTTCCCACTATCCAGCCCTCAGTGTGTGAACTGTGAAATCTCAACTTCCTTGAGTTTAAAACTATGACTTCTAGCGATCAGCAACTTTATGTTTTCATGTACAGACAGAGTAAGATTCTACATGAACCCTGTCACCCACATCAAGTGTGTACTATACCTCACGCTTCAAAACTTTGTCAGCCTGCATCTTTGTACTCTCAAGAGCAAGACGTTGTGTGCAGCAGGATTTGATTTACATATTGCTGTACACACTCTCTGGCATACTGAAGTCTGACATTAAGGTGTCCTGGGTTTTCCTTGTCTTCGATTCTGCCACTTAAAGCACACATGGTCCTTATTACTATGAAGACGTTCTGGGACTTAACAAAGAATAAGATAGTGCTCCCGAAGGCTTCTGGCAATTTTGGGTGCTTGACTTCTTGAAATTGAAAAGATACATACACAGGCTCTAGACTACATTTCTCCTGAGATTTCAGCCAGCTGGTGCCTTTTGTGCAATTTGGAGCTTGATCCAGGCAATTCAGCAGTAACGGTTGGCATGTCTGCTCATACTGTACTGCACAATTAGAATGGACTAGGCATCACATCTGTAGATTTCTGATTGACAGCCTGAGCTTGACACCTCTCTCCACTTGCCATTCACAGCTATTCTGCGTGAGCTTCAGTGTGGAGGATCGACAGGTGATTCTTTTTTTGTGTCTTATTTTCCTGCAGTTGAATTGGACCGATCGATTGGTATAGTTGATATTCCATGTGTACTGTTGAGCAGCTTGATACCTCCCCAAAGTTTTTCTTCTCTGACATTCATATGCTAAAATGTGACAGTTGCTGTTTAAAGAAACAGGATGTGTGCTCATGATCAAAGACAGTCTCAGTCTCTGCCACTACTCAAAAGAGCAATTTTCCACCCAGCTCTGCTTCTACTGTGCCTGCTTTGCATTACGTGGTTCTTTCCCCCCACGGCCCTGTTTTCCTGTGGATTGAGGAGAGGACAAAATAAAGGCGACTGCTGCAATTTCATCCCTATTGGCCCCGTGGCAAATTGGCCCTTTATCAAACAGGGGCCTCATCTATCAAGCCAAAGACGGGTATTGAAATTGCCCCACCGGCCACAAATCAGCCCAATGGATCGGCCTTTATCTCAGACAAGGCCGTCATCACTCTGTAGTGGCTGGAAGGGGAGGAACCAGGTCATTTAAGAGTCTACCCTGCCTTTCTTTGCTGATGGATGTGGCCGACTTGACCTCCCTGTGACCAGGAGCCGCTGGACGAGGGCCAAACCTGTGCTTAACCTGGATCATTATCTGGCGGCATGTGTGTGCTTGGTTCTCGTTCACTCCGAAACTCAGACTTTGTCTCACTGTTTTGTTTTTCCCCAATCCTGACATGCCTTTGCTGTCTGTTTTTCACCTCTATTACTGTGAGCTCTGGTTTTTCTAACCTCTGCCTGCCTTTTTCTCCTCCCCATCCATCCTTTAATCCGTCACGCACACACACACACAATATCTTTCTCTTTCACTGTTTGTTTTCCAAAATCTTTCCTCTCCCTGCTCACATTTACTCTCTGCAGCCAATCAATGCAAATAGAGAAAGGCCTTAATGATGGACAAGACAGATGAGTGCAGTGCCGTTAGCTGTGCCTCCCTAGTTTTAAACATTGATCTGCTATGACTGATAGAAAGCTGTATTCAGGTAATACACCACTCTTGCCAAATTCCACACAAGCAGCTATCCATATTCCAACTGCATGTTTCTGTCTGAATGACATAAATAGTATTGTAAATATTGCTCCCTCTATATCAAAACTGATGCAAACTTATGGCTCTCCCTGCTTCACTGATTCACCCTGACACCAAAATCCATTTACCAACAGGTCAAAAGTTTTGACAAGTCGACAAGTTTTGATTGCAGAGGTGTATGGCAGCAACACAGAGTGATCATTCTGACCTGTGATCTATCACTTCTTTCCTTGGCAGCCGGCGTCTTTGCTCATCCTCTGATCGATTTCATGACTTATGGGTTTAACTAAAAGCCCATCCTCTTCTTGATTATGTTTCAACTGCTATGCTCTTATTTGATTAGATTCAATCACAGTACAATTAACCCAATCAGAGGCGGCAGAGATATTATCTTTACAAAGATATTATCTTTTAGCTTCATTATAACACAAACCTGCTTTGAGTCACTGGGTTGATTGGAAAGCACTGGAGAAGTAGGACACAGGAAACATGAGATGCATGAGATTTAAAGGATCATTCTGGGTTATTACAAATTTATATTTTAGCCACAATTTGTTATATAATTCTGACAAAGACTTCTGAATTCAAAAATCAGTAATGTTAAGAACAGTGAGGAAGGATGCATGGAAGGACTGCTTGTTTTTCTTGTCCCACAGGACTTCTTTTTAAAAGCTCTGCAGTTTCACGATCTCAGCAATTAACCTGCATGTTTTTATTAGCAATATAATTGATAGCCCAAACTGCAAAATTGAGACTTGTAATAAACTGAATTCCCTTTTACGTTAAGCGCTCTGGCACTCCTTGTATAGTCTGGTGTGGATAACACCGTCTTACCTGATACCCCAGCGGTTTAAAATAAATGCTAAGTATTTTTGCTAATGCTATTTTTATGCACACATCTGGCACATGTGAAACAGACAGCATAATCCCACTGCTTGCCCTTGGTGCTGAGTGAGAAAATGGAGCACCATGAAATGCTAATCAAATTTAAGAAAAACCAATTCTGAAAGCCTTATCCAACCCCATCCTCTTGACTGAGTACGTGTGAGGTGTTATCAGTCCCTCAGGGGAGGCAGGGGAACCTTGGCCTTCACAGTGTTAGGGGAAAAAAAAAAAACGGAAGTCTTCGGGGGGAAGGACACCCACACACACAATGAAAACCAGCAGAAAGTAAAACAGGTCAGGACTCCAGTGGTCTGATAAGGCAGAGGACTCATGAATTAAAGAGTGGTGGAGGAAATATGACATTTTTCTTTTCCATTCAGTCTATCGGGACTACTCGCTTGCCAGTGAAATTACCTGGAGAGAAGCTGGTCCGATAATGGACTGCCAGAGACGAGATTCACTCAAGTAATTTCTCTCTGCTCGTAAGGGCAGATTGGCATTGGAAAATTCAAAACACTTTTAATCCCTTTTGGGAAAATTGAGACACAAGGGATTTCCATTGTCATAATTGATCATTTCTATCTGTTTAAATACGTAATTTTCCTTTTGTGTAACAGAAGCCATTCTTCTGCAGATCATTCCCTATTGGATGAATACTGGATTTACCAGGCTCATTGCACTTAATTAAAGCAGCCAAAGGGACACTACATTGTTTCCAAAAGTTACATATGTTCACTTATATCAAGGTTTCACAGTAATCTATTACATCAGTGTTTACTCTGAGCAGCTGTGATCCATGGCTCCAACCAGCTTAGTCATGCAGATAAAAGGTCAAAAGACCTCTTTCTGTTGTTTTGGGGGTAAATGAGGACCTTTGTTCTTTTTCTGCAGAGAAGTGGATGATTAATATGGAAGTGGTAATGGCAGAGGAGGGCAAGGATGCAATGGGTCTTCTCTCTGTAATGATTGGTTTAAGTGAGTGCTGTAATGGGCTGTGGTTCTGGGGCCGGTGATTTACAAGACTCCCTCCTGCCGTTGTGCCACTGAAGTAGCCTGGAGGGGTTGAAACAGAGTCCAGCCATTATTTCACAATAATATACAATCACAAAAGATACGTGTGCATTTTAATTCCTGAAGTGTAGTTCCGCATAGTCATGAAAAGGGAGAGGGGGTGGCCTTGTTCCGAGCTAACCTTTAACTGAGAGTGTGGGTGATGCCATGGAGGTGGCAAAATGATGAATGGCGCTCATAGAAAGAAAAGCCGCATGCACTTTCTTACCACAAGCCCCAAAGCTGAAACTTTCTGCAGCGGTACCTCGACACAGAACCCCTGAGTCCAGATATATCAGACGCCTCAGGGGCAATACACACAAAGAAGCTATTTCTATTTCTATTTCTATATTTATGTCCTCTATGGGGTCTTTTTGGGCAAACAAAGTGAAGGGGAGCCCGAGGAGAGGAAAGGTGGGTAAAAAGCTTCTCTAATGGAGTCCTAATCTGTGGAGGCAATCTGCAGAGAACTGCCCTCGGCTGTGCCAGTTGGGATGATGAGACAGAGGTGACAGCGTGGCAGTTATTATTAGTGGTATCATTGATCAGACAGCCGCAGTGGCAGAGTTGAAGAAGGATGATGGATTTGGTCACTCCAGCCCAGCAAAGACATGAAGGCTGTCAGGAGTGAGTCAGGGAGGGGCTCAGTGAGGGGACACAAACAGAAAGGATGAGGAGTTGGGCTGTTGTTCTGTACTTTCATGTAAATCAGGTGGGGTCTTGGCCATAGTTCAGAGATGGGTTGGCTGTTTTTGACAGAAGTCATCCATCTCAGCAGTGGCATGTTCCAGATGAAGGATTTTTTTTTTAAGTTGGAGTACACAAAAACTGTACTGCACAGTTATTCAGAGAAAAACATAACTAAAGCATAACGTTCCATTTCGCTCTCTGATGATTTGCCTGTTTTGATACATTTATTTTAAACCTGACCTGTCTTACTCCTCTGTTATTGTTTGAAATGGACTGAATTGACTTAACTTGCTCAGTCTAATTCTGGTATCATCAACACATGTGAGCCTCACTGCCTCCTAGAACAATTTAATTGGCTCTATGTTGGGATGATTGTTTATCATTGTGTGTTTTATAATTTCATGTCAATATTTCATCCCAACATAAACCTTGCCGTCTAGCAGGTACAATGTTTCCATTTTAGTTTAGTGTGATGTCACAAATTAGCATTAAACATAAAGTACAGCTGAAGAATGAATGAAGTACTGGACTTTTTGATGGTGCTAAGACTTAAAGGGGATATGCCTTTTTTTACAAATTGGACCTTATTTCTGGGATAAAATACTGCCATTTACTCACCCATTTCACTTTGGGGTCATTTGGAGTATTTCCAACGATTTTGGATTTGATTTAACAGGAGTGAATGGGGCACTGAAATGCAGCCAGTAAATGACCCAAACCTGACTATTTCTCAAATAACAGGAAGTAGAGTCTGTTTACAGATTGAATTTTCTCACGTTACGAACAACTCCTGACTCAAATGAGAATAGTAACAGTGTAGCCCATCTTATTAAACATCTGTTATTTGAGAAATGGTCAAGTTTGGGTCATTTACTGGCTGCATTTCAGTGCCCCATTCACTCCTGTTAAATGGATATCATCAAATCCAAATATCATCAGAAATACTCCAAATAACTCCAAAGTGAAATGGGTGAGTAAATGGCACATTTTATCCCAGAAATAAGGTCCAATTTGTAAAAAAAAAAAAAAAAAAAAATACACTTCCCCTTTAAAGGATTCATCCAGACACATGAATGTCTATAATAAATCTTATGGCAATCCAGCCAATATATGTTGAGACTTCTCATGAAATACCACAAACATTAAGCTCATGGTGGCACAAATGGTAAGTTAAAGAGACTTACTAAAGTAATTTAGATTTCAACTGGGATCCATGAATATCTGGACAAATGCCAATATAACTAGAAGACGTTGACGTCTCTCACTAGATAAGTGGGAACTATACATGTTTTATTTGTGTTTTCTTTCTTGTAATGTCCCCAGGTATACGGCCAGTGTTTCTCTTCGACAGCTTCAAACACAAAAATCCCACTGAGACCGAGGACATTGGGACTAGAAGTAAAGCAAAATGTCACAATCCATTGAAAGACAAGTGTTTCTCCTTAAATGCCAGCGTTTCATGGTCAACTTCAGTAGCGAATGATTTGTTCTGAAGTCACCTGAATATGTGTCACATATTATTGGAACAATCTGAAATGGCTCTTCTTTTGAATACCCACAATCTAATTTCTGTTTATTTTCTTTGACATTTGTATTATAGCGAGGGGCTTTGCACATTGTCCTATAGCGGTGTGATATCGTTTTAACTTTTGAATTCCATATAATGCAATTTTCTGCTGACAGTTTTGCCACTTATGAATAATGTAGTTGCAAAAGTCCATCATATCCACTCAGTGAAGTGAAAACAGGATTTCAGTGCCACAGATTCAGACCGAATTGTCACATTATCAAATCACACTGAATAAACTTCTAGCTTCACGGAGGCTCATTATCTCTGAGATTTCAATCTCAAGTTGTTTTGAAATCTTGAAAACTATTTTTCCAGGATTGATATTTCTACACAAAACTACTTTCTCCCAGGAAGACATGTTGTCAGTGCCGGGGCGATGAATCAGTGGTAGTTTAATTTCTTGACAGGTGGATCACATCAGAATGATTACAACTGATTGAATGTTATTTATGTGTGAATCACAGTCAGTTAAATGGACAAAATTAACCTATTGCACCTCTCTAAATGAGGCTACACTTGCTCATGATAGTGTTGTCTTTCTGTCACCTGTTCATTGGTTTTCCTGGTTTCTTCTCAGATGCTCACATTTGAATTTCAGTGAAACCAAAGAAATACATACATGACTTCAATATCTGATGAGTAAACAGTGTTTAATATCAAAATCTGAATTGATGTAATGTGCAGATTACAACCAAATGAAATTCCTTCCATGCGCCAAGCTTGAACTACATTGGCCGACACAAAAATGTGAAAACGCAATGGTCCTATCAAACATGGTGGCCAGCACTGCAAAGAGGACTTGCTCAATATGTGGATATAAACTGCTTATTCTAAGGTAATAAAATCTTATTGTCAGGTGATTATACACTAGAGGAAAAAAAAAACACACATTCCATTCATGCCAGTAGGTTTCACTAAATGTTACACACTTTTCCTTAAAGAGGAAACTAAATTATACCGAAGGGTTAAATCAAGACACAATTATGAATAACTTTAAACTTCTTTAGACTAGCCTCACATGTATGACGCTCCAAAATGACTGAAAAAATAAAACATTATGAAATAAATCATACAAAATAAATGAATAGATGAATGAATCAAGTGAAATGATGATCAGCCCATTACTATGAAATGAGATTTCAGTTTCATAGTGAAAGAATTGTGTTGAACTTCATCGTTATTTCATAGTGCAGTGGTTAGTACTGTCGTCTCAAAGCAAGAAGGGTACTCTGCCTTCCTCCCACTATCCACAGACATGCATGGGGAAGGCCTACTGGGATACGCTCCAGCACCCCGCGACCCGACTTAGCATAAGCGTTTGATAATGGATGGATGGAAGTTCTCCTTGATGTAATAGAAGTAACTTCCAAAGGGAAAATCTTCCCCAGCAAGAGGACAGAGTCACTCTGGAGCTGTGACTGGGCCGACACTCATATATTCTGCTGACTCAAGCCCAGACACTTCTGAGCCACTTTGATGCCATTGTTGTGAAATGATTTTTATTGCCATGAATGGTAGGGAAATAAAAAGTTAAGAGAAATCAGGACCATGGATAAGGCTAGACTGTTTTATTATCCAATAACCCTGATGTCACCCATCGATCAAAGCAGCTGACTATGACCTTGTCTACATGCTGGATTACAGTCATAATAGTTACGTCCTTTACGTGACTCTGCTTCATGTTAAATTTGTTACTGTTGTTCTATTTAGGTTAATATAGATATAAGTAGTTTGTCCAAACAGAGACTGAAGAGAAAGGGGGGGAGCCTATCCCAGTAGTCTTAGGGCAGAAGGCAGGGTACACCTTGGACAAGCTGTCAGTTCATCGCAGACAGATAACCACTCACAGGCTCCGGGCCGGTAATCGAACCCGGTACCTGTGAGGAGACAGTGCTAACCACTACACCACCACGCCACCCCCAGTCTCTAATCTCGCTCCCTATTTGCTCTTTAAGCACTGCAGTTTTAAATAATCAGTGTTTCCTGCCCTGTTTGACTTTGATTTAGCAACGTGGCCACATTTCCCAGATCAGTTAGTTAGCAAAATATTCCCTCAAAGCAATGATGTACACAGAACAGAACAAAAATGAATAATTTTCCCTTTAACCTGCCAGATGGCTTTGACGCCTCCATGCCCTCAATTATCCCTTCCTACCCCTAACTGTCACCTGCCTGATCCCCCAAAGCTGCTCCTTGTCATTTAAGCTTGTCTTTTCTGAGGCAGTTGTGAGGAATTGTAGAGCTTTTTACGTGACGGTGTCAAGATGTGGCGAAATAAAGACCCTCTTCATTATACTTTACTTAAAAAAGGTTTAGGCTGTGATCCAATTTCTAGGTCCATTTTGCATGAAGTGTTCACCCAGTTTGCTCAGTAACCTTTTGTGCAAGGTTCTGCATATGATATGATTTAATCATATACATGCGGCTCGGTGGAAGGTGAAGCCCTTGTTGTAGCCTTTTCTTTGCTTTAAACCCACTACCAACCACTGATTGCCGGAGGGGAAACTGTTCAGTTTGTCACGATGCCCATCTGCAGATGCTGCCCTTCTGTTCTGAACTTTACTATTGTGATGCACATTTGAATATTTTTAAAATATGCTTTGCCTTTTACGTATTTTACTGAGAGTCCAAACCTCCCACAAGAAGTTGTGTGATACTCAGCCGAAGGCACTGGCAAGTTTCAAAAGTGCACAACGTGGAGATCTTTTTCCTCCACTTTGGGTGATGGAATTTGATGCCAAACTATGTTTCTTTATGTGTCAATATAAAATTCTGGAGAGTATTCCTATTTCATTTACACTGTTCAGTGGACCACAATTTATAAAAAAGTGCCTCTGCACCACAACACGTCATCTCATATTATCATCAAGTGGGCAAAGTGCCGTCTGCTCTTCACCATGAACTAAACTAAGCCGAATGAACCACTTTATTTTTTTTAAAATAACCTCATAGGCTTCCATAAAATTTTCAATTTATTTTTTTCTGCTTTACATAACTGCCACAGGACTCCATTAAACTGTGAGGTGATGATGCACCTTAATGCATTTTTCACCTTTTCTTCACTTGAGTGGGTGTCATGCATTTGGTGGCCTTCCTAAGGCCGGGTATTTGGAGGAAAGGCATTCCTTTGCACAGAAGACAATATTGAGTTACAATTAAAATGTATATGTAAATGAAGCATCACTTTGCTATTGCAGGTAAGAAAAGAAAACTTATCAAACATTCATTAGTCAGTAGTTGTATTCATTTTTATCTTTGAACTATCCAGGGGCAGCCTTGATATTCTTGAGACACAGTGTGGACAGTATCCAAGCCCATTTCACCATAAATATGCAAAATATAAACATTTCCACAGTTTAGAACAATAATGAGGCTTTTTTCAAAAGTCAATTTCAAATCTGTCAGCCAAGAACAAAAATCTAAACTAAAGGCCAACATATTTATACAAGCATCAGAAACCATGCAAAACAAAAACCAAAACCACAGAGAACAAAACAAGTGGATTTGTCAAGGATGGCCAGATCCATTTTATAAATGCAGATTAAAAAGCTGGGGAGGCAGCATATTTATAAAGATGAGTTTTCAGTTTTGTCTAAAGCAACTGATTGTATTGAATTGAAGCAAGATGCAGAGGCGATGAAATGCTTCAGATACTGAAGGTCTTGCCCTTGATAGAGGCATACAAAGAATACACAGAATTTTTGATGTTTAATATGGCGGTGGACAACATGTGGTGAACAAGACTTTACAGCCATGCTTTTGGCTCTGTGAAGCTGTATACAGGGACACTTCCAGCTCAGAGATAAATGAGATGAGAGCATGGATTTGACAATACTGTTCAGGTGTTATTTAATGGGATCTAACTGATGTTGTTGTGTGGCTAAAAATGGCACACATAATGTACATAATGTCCTTTCTACAGGAGTCCATGGGTTCAGTGGGTGGAGCCTGATGAATGCACACCCTCCTGTGACATAACATTGTCCCAGAATGTTACTAATCCTGACCGTCTAGAGGTTAATCCACCTTCTTCTTTATAAGCTAGGAAACCACAGTGGAGAAATGGGGGCTTGACGATTCATGTATTACACCCTGAGCTGGGTCTTGTCCTAACAGTAGATAGTAAACACCCAGCACATCCCATTCCCTTTGTCATCAAGGAGCACAGGAACTTGTAGGTGTATCATGCCCAGAGGTGCAACACAACTGACATAAAAATATGTCATCAGCCTGCCTCTTTCTGGAGCCAAGCCCGGAGAAGATGGCTCCTGAGTGGGCAATGTGCCTATCACACCTGCCCCCAGAACTGGGAAATGGCCTAGGGCTGAGCAGCTGGGCAGCATCCTGGGACTACCAGAATAGCCGACAACTGCTCCTGCCTCACTCCTCCCAACTGGGGAGGAATAACGTGGAATGGCAGAACGCCATAATTCAGCTTTCTTGGCTGTGGCAAATGTGCAATAGCATCCATTCCCAGGGGTGGTTCATCTTGCAGCATCAGGGAGAACCACAGCAGGCAGTGGGTGTCACCGTATCACAGATCCACTTCACACAACTGTTGCAATACCTTGAATCTGAACATAATTTGGCCAATGCTGCGGTCTAAATCACCAGTCTGAGATGGTGAGGAAGGGGGCATTTGGCTGGACTGATGCTTGTGAAATACCCAACACACCAAGATTGTTGCAGCTGAGCCACAATATCCCTGCGTTTCTATCCACTCATTGCAACAGAGCATCATGTCAAACCATCATACAATTTGGAGATAAAAAGGAAACCTGGGTGTGCTGTCTTATGAACGCACATTTCAGTGCCTATGTGAATTTTCAGTGGACTAATGCAGTCATGGGAATGTAGTATTACCCATACAATCTGGTAGATCCGTGTCTGTGTGAGTTATAATTACATCTCATATGCTCTTTATCCATGTAATTAAACGTTTTATCAAGAATGTAAAATTGCTGTTTAGAATATTAAATTAAATACAAAGATAGATAAACCCATGAGTTAGTGCACAAGCTGAAATAATTGAAAAGAGACAGTGAAAGGTAAAGTGTTGCTGCTGACGATAATTGAATGGGATGCTGAATAAACTGGCTGATTAAATCTTGCTTTTGTGTTTGTGGCGGTCTAAAGCAGGAAACCTGTTTCATCTTCCTCCCCCAAGAGCCTCTACTTACTATTCAGTAGGATGCTCTTCATAATGAATGAGACTCTTAATTGCCTCCAGAGCCAAATGAATCATAAAATACATCCATATGTGATTGTGTCACCACTGTGCTGACTAAACAATAGACTGGATCGGCTGCATTTGTGTTGGTTGACATGGTGAGTGGTTGCATGGCGACTTAGCTAATGAGCTGACGGTGACTCTTCAGCACACACACGCTGTACATAGACTGCTTAGTTTATGGTTTTCTGGGTCTTTATCCTGGTCAAACTAAAAAGGATGTTTAAGATGTGTGATGTTAGGTGACATTGAGGTTACAAAAGCTTTGATCGATGACCTCATATGAACTAAACATAATTATTATGGATAACTAGCCTGATATTGTATACTATTTGGCCCTTTGGCCTTTTATATCTGACTAACACCACTGCAGTAGCCTGGTCTTACCAGACCATCGTACTATCGTACAGAGGGTCTAGCATTCCTCCATTGAGAACCAATTTCAAAGAACTCGCTACTAACGGAGCTAACTGAAAAATAAGACTTTTCCAGAACTCCGTGGGGAGTAAAGCCACAACATATTTGCCAGCAATTAAACTGGTTAAACATTCCTCTTGCTCATCAATTGCTGAATATTTGGGAGCTTAGCCAAAACGGATTGAATGGCTTCCTTCACTTCTCCGCCGCCATTGCTAAACTAAAACCAGCTAGACTACAACGCAAATGCTGTAGTTCGGCGTCACACGCCTCCCCCCGTCTCCCACCATTCGCTGATTGGCCAAGATGGAAATCATCCTGAGAAATTGAGTCCAAGGGGGTCAAACCCAGACGTAATGTGCAGGGAAAAGATAATTGAGCAGAAGATTACGGTGGCTACAGCCAGTCTACCACCGCTGTACTTCAATCTATATTTTTTTGCAGCTCAACTGTATCAGTGTATCATATTGAGATGAGAGATTCATCTAAAATCTATTACTGCAATATCAAAAATCCCTGTTCATCCATTTTTTTCATGCCAGAAAAAGAAGAAAGATTTATATTGTTTATTAAGCTAAACCTGGATGATTGTACATTGGTCTTTGGTTGAAGGATAGTGCACTCCTGGCGAATGTGATTAGCTGCAGTCTTTATTACTCTCTGTAAAACATCCCACACTTTAATGTGCAATAGAGCTCTCCTTTCTTTATGCTGCTGCAGTGCTCCCTCTTCTCTTCTCATTACAAACATGCTACTCCTGCATTCAAACACCTCTCTCCAACCTCAGCGGCTCTACCGCCTCCTTGGGTTTAAGCACTTTCATATGTCACTATGACATATCCAGGGACTGGAGAGTAAACACTTTGGCGGGCCATTGCTTTCACAGTCAGACATTTCATCAGACGCTGTTTGATGTCATGATTAGCGAAGTGGACAGCGGGCCTTGTATCAACCTGTCTACACGAACTGAAACACGGCAACACTACTTTTCCTAACAGCATCTCCTTTTGACAATATTAAGTGATTCAGGGCACATTTTGTAGCCCATGATCTGTAATATGTTTTCAGACTTGGTTTTTCACGTTGTCAACCATCTGTTATGAGACTGGATATTATTTTAGAGACTGTAACATGCATCTCAGGTGAGTGGATTCAACCACATCATAAAAAATTAAACTCAAAAGTCCACCCACATAGATTGATTGTGATCTGACTGCAGAAACAACCAGATGGTCAGGAACACGCTGTGACGCCATTGATCATGATCTATGTGAGAAAAGAGTACCAGTAGCACGGCTTCATGTATGAGACTGTTTACACCGTCTTTCTACGGTCTTTTGCACAAGCTAGAAGAGAATGCTTGTATTGTATGTGGTTGTCTTTTGGGATTGGATCATAATTGGTTTAGTGCAATAAGGATGCAAAATGACAACAAGCATATAAGGCTGTAAAACATTTTTTCACAGTTAACAGTCAGTTTTATTTCCACGACTAGATTTTTTTTCCTGTTTTGTACTCGTCTTACTGGTTTTAAGTTGCACAAAGGTGGCGCTCTTTTTTGAAAAAAAAAAAAAAGAAAGAAAAAAAAACAGGAATGTGACTTCATACTTCTGTGAACCAATCAGGAGCCGGTTTCTCAAAGGGGTTTATGATCACGGTTGATCAAGTGTAATCAATTAATTTTGAGACAGACATGTTTTCAAGCGCGTTAAGATGATCCCACTCTGATCTTAGTTTGAAATATAAGAAAACGCACAATAAGACTTCTAATTGTCCTCACAAATAAATCAATTTGACACTTCATGCATGCATGATTTTTAATCATGGCTGGCTCAGGAATCAAAGTGCCCCATGTAATATCTCAGATAATGTTTAGCAATCACCACTAGAGCTGAAAAGTAATTGAAAAGGCAATTGATTCATTTGTTTTGGAAGTGCATCTCTGATTTGCACTGGAGGTTACAGGCAAAGTGTGTTGCAGTTAGCCTTCTAAATAGCTCTGAGTGGATCACAGAGGCCTTTACCACTGCAAGTAAATGGGCTGCATAGCAATCTGTTGCTGTCTATCCCACTTAGACAGGAACTGCATTGGGGAGCTGATGTTTGTTGGTGCTGCAAAGGAAGAGAGTAAAGGGGCCCTCAGCCACCTGAGCATGTAGCAGTGCAATTCTCCATGTCACAAGGCTGAAAAGGGGAATCTCTGGGCCAAGTTGATCTATTACCAGATATGTCAGCAGGTTCTTTTCCCATTTTCACATGCTGTGTGATCAGTAAACAATCAGTATTCCTTTCTGTGCAAGGACAAGCAGTTCAATGATCAGGGTCATGGCCTTGAAACATTATTAGCATACATTTCAGGTAGCTGTCCAACCCCTGTAGTCTCAGTAACACTGTCAGCGTCTTGCATACAGATCAGATACAGATGATTATCTCCTTCTCTCTGACATTATAAAATGCTAAGTTTCCCTTTATGACTCTGGATAACTTCATGACAATGATTCATCAAGCACTTTTTAATTGAGGCTGACTATAGTCTACATCTCAAGGCGTATGGAATAAGTCTGGAGATGTAATTTACTGGCTGGAGGATTATACATCAATTCAAAGCAAAAACGATACCCTTGCTAGTCTGTTTAATTAATGCAGTTTTTCATTTGTTTCCTCACACAAAGCTAGGCGTACCTCCAGTGAATATACATTAATTAAACTCAAATGTGGAGATTTCATTGTGGAAGTCACCAAAGGTTTATTATGTTGTTCACTATTATCACATTGCTGTATATACGGGAACTACACTGTACATATGAGATCTACATACATTTATGGGAGTTTGTGGGAAAACAATAAAACCAGTGGAAATAATTATCACACTCACTCATATTATGTTTAGCAGGTAAGAGCTGAAACAGAAATACAGAAAGTGAAAATATGGGACAAGTGATTTTCCATCATTAAAGCATGTTAACATTTCACTGCTAATGTACATGGACAATTATGCATGTTACCAGTTGAATCTTAAATACAAGTATGAACCTGAAAATAAGCACAATAGGTCCATCTTAACAAGCAGAGGCATGCCAGTGGGCCACTCATTAAAAACTCACACAGCACAGTGTGAGATTATTTAAACCCAAAACACATTATCTGAAACTCTAGTTTCCAAATATATCCACTGGGTCAGGCTGTAGAGGGGGAAGGCGTAAGACATCTAAAATATCAGACTCTTGGGTTTTAATATTTCATGCAGTGTAAATATTATGACATATCAACATTAGGTTTCATTAAGAGTTGGAAATATCTGATGTAGAGCAAACTGTATATGGTTCTGTCAGACAATGGTGTAAGATTTTGAAATACTTTGAAGGTTCGGGTCCCACATTAACACACAGTTAAAAAAGTGTTAATTATTTTCCATAAGGGGTGTTTTTTTTCATTTTTGTCAATGATTTGTCAAGGTGATGTCACATATTTCCAAACACCAACCAGGATATTAATATATATTTTACACTAGTTCACTTATCAGATCCCAATCAAATCTGATAATGAGCAATAACTGAGGAAGTGTTTTTTTACTTTAAATGTGTTCCTATGTGAGTGTGAGTGGTTGTCTGTCTCTATTTGTCCTGTGATGAACTGGAGACTTGTCCAGGGTGTACCCTGCCTTCCACCCTAAGACAGCTGGGATAGGCTCCAGCCCCCCAGTGACCCTGTGAGGATAAGCAGTAGATAATGGATGGATGGATGGATGTGTTCCTATGACGATCTGGCCAAGAGGTAGCATAAGCATCAGATGAGGACATATCAGTGACATTCATGCTATGGAGACATTCTTTATATTTGGAAATTGTTTTTCATGGTCTTTATAGCTACTCTCTGTATTGTTGAGGCTAAATAATGCTTGATGCCTGTGTTGTCTCTGTTTTTGGTAATTGATTGAATTATTTATTATTATGCAAATTGTACTAAAGCGGGTCGGCTATGTGTGTATGAAGAAGAACAAAAGACAGGACTCTATTAAATGTACAGGAAAATATTATACAACTGTATTAAATTCAGATACAGTATGTAATGTAGCGTCACATTCAACAGGTTCTTCTTTTATTCTGGTAATAACTTTTTTTTCTTGTTATATCATTTCTTATGTGGGTGCACATTAGATCTAATGGATATATCGCTGGTCATGAACTTTGCAAGTAGAGACTGCCCTGTCAAATTGGCCAGTCACTCAGTACTACCTACTCTACAGTGTATAATGGCAGGTGATGACAGTTTGGGCCTTGATCAGAGCTCTTTCCCTGGCTGCCTGTTGTCGGTAATGGGTGAGGGAGCAATGCAGTGGCCAAGTAATGACCGTGGCAGGTAACACATCATTCTCCCCTTGTTGGGGAAAGGTCTCTCATGGAGACTGATAAATGTTAATTACTCTACCCTGACATCAGATGGAGAATGCAGCTGGAGCAGCAGGAAGAGGGCCTCATGATGGAATTACTACTGAGTATCTGCCCACATTTGCACTTGTGTCTATTAATCATTTGATCTTATTTTTATTTGATCATGTCCGGGGACTAAAGACGTCAAAGTGCTTGACCAGTGGAGTAAACTATTTGTCTGGTTTGATGCTGATTTCCCTCTATCAATTTCATATTCCCAGTACACTATTTCTTTTTCCAAGTTGTGTGGGATATTCACGGCACAACTCAGATGCTTTAAATTTTTTAGGAAACGTGAAGACAAAGAAAGAAACATATCCTCCATACATTTGTTCTCATTAATCAATACAGATCAGCTAACAGCCTCCAAGTATGCCCAGTGGCAGCAGCGAGGATGTAATACAGCTAATCAATACTTCAGTGATTTTGCCTCGAAGAGAACACATGCTCTGTGTGTGAAGCAGCTGATGCATCCTTCAGAAATACTAATAAGAGAAACGCTGGACTCACAAGAGATGGAATCGTTTCTTCAAATTATCTCACGACCTGAAACTAAACAGACAGAAAGTTTAGTCCTTATTAGAGACATTTATGATTGTTCGTGAAATATAAGGTGATAAATTGTGCCTAAATGTGTTAAGTGTCAATAAGGTTGTCACCTTTTTTTTGAGCTATAATACACAACAAACTGTCTGTGTATGGAAATAATGGAAGAGGCAGACATGAAAAAAAAAAATCATCAAGACTTTTCTCCATATGGTTGCCATTCAGTTGAACCCTAGATCAGTTCTAGCAGTGAGCGATACACTACATACTGGAATATGGCATGAAACAGACATACTGTTGCTATGGTTACCTGTTGTTAAACCTGATGCGCTACGTTGATGCAGTCAATTTGAAGCTTCTGAAAGTAAAGTTCCTATTTGCTTTCTATACAATGTGAGGCGACTCTTTATTGGAGCACTCAGACTGGGAGGAAAGTCTTGCCTGAAGATGAAAATGTCCAAGGTATAAGTATGTTAAAAACACAGAATTTTAATAGGAATCATCCAGTCACTGGGTTTAATATTATATCTTATACAACACTGACTGAGGATCACGCTAATATGCTCTGATCCCACCTCTTGTATCTTCTCCATAATAATAGCAGCAGAACACAAAGGTGTAGTGTAGTTAATTTGTCTGGCAAACTCAAATGTGTTTCTATGAAGATTTAAGTTATCATTTTCATGAAATCAGACCACATACTTACTAATTTGTATGCTCCACTGTGTTCACGGTGTGTATATATCTCACAGTCATTTTGAATCACTTTCAAATTCAAATTGCATTCACATCATGAGTAATGATGGGAAATGATGCACTCATATAATCCAGCATGACAATTTGATCCGCTATAAAAGAGTCAAACTGTTATTGTTGTTTGAGGACCGCAATCATCATCAAAAAATGTACACTACACTCATTTTTGATCAGATTTAAGCATGGCGTAGAGTAACTGAAGAAGAAGACACAGCGAGTTGTTTAGTTGAAAAGCTGCAGGCGACAGACTGCACACCTCCAACTTCTCAGTAACTCCTTTCACTGCTCCCACTGTTGTGTGGAAAACTACTTGCGCCAATGCTCGGCATGAAATCAGATTTCAATTGCTCGTGGCATGATGGGAAAAGGCCAATTGTTTTTTTTAAGCCACATAAGTTGCTGCAGATAGATACGCCACAGTTGTTGTATTTCAGACAAAATACATAACAGCGTCCCAGGATTCTTAGACCTGGATTAAACTTCCTGTAACTACAGGAGTTGCCATATAAACCAGGACCAACAATCAAGCACAGTTTCACCTTGTCTTACAGATAAATTGCGTATTAGTACTTTGCGATCAGATATAGCAGCACACTCAAACTGTAAATGAAAAATGTTTATGTCAGTACTGGTCCTCTCTCCCCAATTGTTCTCATTTCTCTGTGGATTTCAATGGCATCCTTGTCCCTAACCTCTTTGGTCCTTCATGCGCGTTGACGAATATATAAAAGGGTGCGTCACACTGAGAAGGAAGGACATGCTTCACAGCAGCATCTGATCTTTTATTCATAACATATCATTCTGCGTCTGCCTCTCTACTCTGATTCATCAGAACATTATTATATTGTTTTATTTGTGTTGCACCTGCTGGGAGAAGGGGATAAAATAATTTTCTTTTTAAAGCTCTAATCAGGTCAGCTTCTGGCAATGGCCCCTTAACAAACACTGAACATGTACAGTGTGTGTGTGTGTGAGAGAGAGAGAGAGAGAGAGAAAGAAAGAAATGGAAAGGGAAAATATTTAATCAGCGTTGCATCTACTGACTCAGTCCTCTGCTCTCTTCTAATCCCTGCGTAGGTGAGTTCAATATCTACTGCTTTATCAAGAAAACAATTAATATAAATATTCTGTTGTAAAAACTTAACCGTACAACTGGGCCTTCAGCTAATCTGCTCAATTTAACATTTATAGAGAACAGCTGATGTGATCAATACATCACTCTGCCCTTTAATATTCCCTACCTGTTAGCACTTGTGCTGCTATGTTATGATGTATGGGTCACTAGTGGAGGAAAATGTTCTGACAAGCTAGCCTAACAACATTATTCCACCCATAGAAATACCACATTGCACACATTATAAATAGATCTCTGTGTACGGGCTTGTAATGCTAGGAGCACACTATTTGGCAAACAGAGAGAGCAGGAGTGTGACGTCTTATCCGAGGCTGTCAAATACAGACATGCATTCTCCCTGTGACTTTTGACATCATTTGATTCATTGGTTTTTTTTTATTAGAAAAATATTGATTTTAGCTGCTTTCAATTTTAAAAACTAAAATTGCACTATGGTGGCTCAGTAAATGTACAATATTAGTTTTAAGTTTTCTGCATACTCATTTCTAATGCAAAACAGCAGCATATGAGAGTCTTAAGTTGCTAATTCAGCAGCCTGTTTGAAGGAAAAAAAAAGACATGATGAATCTCAGACTGTGTGAGAATTAATTAGCGGAAACCACAGATGCACTGCGTAACAGTTATGTCACCATTATAACACGTATGTAATGCTTGACATACGTTCACACTGCAAGCTTAAGTGCTTATATTTCTTGTTTAGCTATTGTTTTTTTTTAATTAATATCAGACTATAGTATGAACTGAATGTAAACAAGTAGGCCTATCAGTGAATGAAACAACAAGGTCACAGGCAGCTCACGTTGTATGGAAGAAGGCATGGAGGCCACTGAAGTCAACGTTTACAGTTTCATTGATCAGGTGAAGCAGTGAAAGCCAGCATATTTGCGAGCAGCCAAATGGTGACAATAAAGTTTACTTAGAGTTCAGACCGAGGTCAGAGGACCACATTGGAATTTTAAATATATAATTCAGTGTATTTTCTGTTGTTCACACTAAACGCTTTCGTAACATGCACAGCCGTGCTGTTCGACAGCTGCTCTGCTAATGTGCTAACAGACCCACAGATGAGTCTTCTGAATTTTTGGCATTAATAGCGTTGCAAGTGCATGTAGATAAAGCCTGTCCATATCTAGGACATGAAAGGGTGTAGGTTTGTTAGTGGCCATTCTCGCTGCAACAACTTCCGGTTGTGCACAAATATCACTTTGTCTGGTATCACGAGATACACTACTCTACTTGTCATGTGTGACCACTGTTGAAAATTCATTCATGATGCTTTCAGATGGCTATTTTGCTCCTACATGACTCCTCATATAATCAAACGGGAAGATTGATTGATTTCTTTTATATGGGAGAATTCTACTAAGTCAGCTCCTTCTACAAACTTTTGCAAACTGAGCTGCTGCCAAGAAGCTTGCAGCTGGAACAGCCCCTCCCAGAGTGAAAGCAAGAGATGAGCAGAGCCAACAAAGTGACATCCTGTGGGACTCTGCTCACCAGGAGGTAGACGCCAGTTAAATTTCACAGCCAGAATGTTTGTCTGTGCGGGGTCACCCCAAGTTTCCCCCCTACTCTAACACTGCCAGCAGATAATCAGTTTTAAGACTATTTTTTCCTCTTTCATCAGTTGATTATTAAACACTCACTGTGGGAACTATTTGGTGAAAAAGTCTACAGAATGACTTCAGTGCTGTGAAATAAACTGCAGCGGATACGATATGTTTACATCTTTTACTGTAATAGTGTAAGTAATGCCTGAACTGGAATCAAAAATCAAAAATGAGTTAAATAAATAAATGAAACAGGTGAAAAGGGTTTTGGGTATTTGCAAAAAAAAAAAAAAAAAAGCGGAAAAGGTTCCTTCACTGTTGCTCAAGACAGACATTTAACATTTTGGATTTTAGGCACGTAGGTCATGTTCTCATCAGTGAAAGTTATACTGACTGCAATAAAGTTAAGTTCTTAGATCACCAGTGTTACAAGCAGCTTAAAGGATAGTAAAGGTCAGTGCCATGTCGTCCTTAGAATATTTCTGTGCTGTAAAATGAAGTAAAAGAGATACGTTGTGAAAAGAAAGGGGCAAAAGCAAAGGTTATATCCTGATGATGTAAGAAGTCGTTTAAAAAAAAAAAAAAAAGTTTTCAGCCGGTGACGCTGTTTTGAAAGCTGTTGTTTTAACATGGAGCATTATTACCCACCTTCTGTCACTTAGCTCTGCAAAGCATTCATTTAACTTTATTCAGATGTCGAGCTTTAAGTATAATGTCATGTTGCAGGACACAGACTGGGTTCCATAAATAGCTTGCAGGGAACATTATAATTATATATTTGAGTGACAGGCCAAGATCCAAGCAGGCAGCTGATGTCAGATGTGCGCATGGAAGTCAGGGATGTATATAAAACAGCAACAATAACACACACAATCCATATTTTATGTCAGCTCCTACGAATCAGCCACGTGTGTTCTGGGAAACCTTCCTCCAGTGCCGTCATTTGAGATGGAAATTCAGAATTTCTTTTTCTCCTTATATTTCTCATTTCTCATTCTACTTGAATGGTGCTGGTGGAACAGATAGCAGGAAGAAGAGGAGTGGATGAAGGAGGGAGCTCTCTATGTCTTCCAAACCCACAGGGTCCCTGCACTCCGCCGATGATGGTCTGTAATTGGTGTTTAGCGCTGTTGTGGAGGGGCCTCAGCTGCCGGGTGGTTCCTCTGGCTGCCTTTCAATGTGTCACTGGTTTGTGTGTCCCATTGAGGCTTGTTCACTCTTCTCTTGAGGAATAGTGAGCTTGTCTGCTGGCAGCTTGGGCTTCTCACCCAGCAGGGTGCAGAGGAAACAAAACCACCCACAGCTGTGCTCCACATATATATATATATATATATATATATATATATATATATAGATGGAATTATATAATGATGGAGTCAAAGTGTATTGACTCAGGTAATGTACTTAAATATAGTTTTCAGGTGCTTTCCAGCTTTCCATTTAATGCTACATTAAAACAGACAATTTGTTTTGTTTTTTTTGTTTTTTTTTTAAGGGGAACTGCTCCGGTTAAATACTAATAAACTCCCCATAGATGCTTTTAAATCTGAATTTTTATCGAGAAAATAGCAATATAGTTCTGAGAATATTATACATAATATTATATATTATTCATCCATCCATTTTCTACCACTTATCCTCATAGGGTCGTGGGGGGGCTGGAGCCTATCCCAGGTGTCTTAAGGTGAATGGCAGGGTACACCCTGGACAAGTCTCCAGTTCATCACAGGACACATAGAGACAGACAATCACTCACACTCACATTCACACCTACGGTCAATTTAAATTAGCCAATTAACCTAATCCCCATGCATGTTTTTGGATGGTGGGAGGAAGCCGGAGTACCTGGAGAGAACCCACACAGACACGGGGAGAACATGCAAGCTCCACACAGAAAGGCCCAGGCCGGGAATCGAACCAAGTACCTTCTTGCTGTGAGGTGACAGTGCTAACCACTACACCACCGTGCCGCCCGTTATATATTATTATTATTATAATTTGAAGCTGATATAAGGGCAGAACTTAAATCTCTCTGTTACCATAGACAGGACTTGTTCAGACTGGGGTTGCATTGCCAAAAAAAAAAAAAACCTAACCTGATTCTGTGTATTTAGTGTTGTTCACACTGTTACAAAAAAATACAACAACAGTTTGTTTGCTTATTAACACTTATTTGTAGCACAGAACACAGTAACGACAGAAGTGTTGTTTGACAGCTGCTCTGCAAACACACACACACAGTCAGTCCATTCACTGCTGCTGCTTAATCCGAGACCACGTTGATCGAGAAAAGTGTGGCATGCATACGTAGAGCAGCAGTTATGATTGGCTTGTCCAAATCCATGACATGCGAGCCGCCTCAATGACCCTTTTAGTTCGGCATTTTCCACAGAAAAAAATAGCTATATACAGGATATTTTAGAGCTGAGGTGAAATTGCAATTACAAATCTTTCTGCTACTTCAGCACCATGGAAAGCAGCTTAGATTTGTCAATACACAGCACAGTTTGGCTTGTGATCTATCAGAGCCTCGGTCGGGGCCATGGATTTTAACTTGTACAAACCTCAGATGAAGCAGGTAGACCACACTAACAAGTCAACTAAACAGCCCCTCTGCTACTTTTCCACTCTGCTATATGTATCAGACGACATTCATTCCTAGTTACTTTCAGATAACTGATTGAAAATACAAGAGGGAATATTTTCACGGCTCTATCTTGCCGTCTTCCCGAGCTGTAACAGATATCTATGCTCTCTGCAAAGGCCAAGATAAGTTGGGCTGACCACCATCTACTGTATAATACAATATAATACATTAATGTCTTGATGCTACAGTAATAATTATACTTACTACTAGTACTTCTGTGACCAATATTCATCCTGTGAGAACAGTTGACCAGGTTCTTGGCTTAGACATGAGACTTCATTTTAATGGAAAGCCTAAATTACAAACTCAAAGTCAGAAGTGTAATACTAAATTGTACAGAAATTGTATGTACTACTGCCATATGTTGCTATCATTAAGGTTTCTAGTTGCTCTTTTCTGTAAAAAGATATTTTGAGGAACATTTTATATCAATATTCCTACTGGAGAGACAGTGTAACCTTAACTGTAATAACTCCATATTTGAGGTGCATCTACAGAATCTGCATAGAGGAGTTACTCCTCTCTATAACTACTGCACATCACCATTTCAGCCCACATTTGTGCTGAAGACGACTCATATTTAAGGAGCACTTCCTCTATGAGTCATGAGGCTCACTGAGGGCAGCAGACTGCACTAAGACGTGACCCATAGGTGGCACTGTTGGTTCTCATGAACTACCCGTGGCACAACAGGTTGTACTTCTCCTCTCCTCTCCTCTCTTCTCCCTGACTGACTGGACACTAATGAGCCATTCACGATATGGGAGTGGTAAAATAAAAATGTAATGTGTGCTGTTTTGGGTCACTGACAAGCACTTTACCCGGATTCTGGGGTAATTTAATCATGAAAATGCTCATATTTTGTACATTGGGGATTGCTGGTAGTGTATATGCCAAAAGGCTTCACTGCGTGTCACTATTATTTCTTTAAATCACTGTCCAAATTATGCTGATTCATGCTGTATGAATACACCTGATGAACACTTTGTGATGGTTACTTTTTTTTGTCTGTCCATTTTCATCATTCAACCAAAAATGTAATAAAACAACGAGACATGAACCCCCTATTTATTTGTCAAAACTTTCTTTTTGAAGCTTAAATAAAAGCGCAATCCCCATGTGATACATGCTGGGAATTGGATGGCACAATACTTGCTGACGTGACGCCTGCAAACCCTCTAATTTGCCAATCCAGAGTCCCGTTCCCCCTCCTCAGTTTCTGCACCAGCTCTCTGCGTGTCCACAGCCACAGGGCGCAGGGCGCAGAGCGCAGAGCGGCAACAGCTCCGGATCCACTTCACCTGCCGTCCGCCGCTCATTCTGCGCACGCTTCTCCATCGCTTGGAAAGTTGAGGACTAATTTATTAGATATTGCGCAGGCTACATGTCACTTACCAGGTGATTTGGATCGCTTTCAATCCACCACTCTATGAAAAAGAAAAAGAAGAAAATCAAGTAGCCGAGTGTGTCATGACATCTCTTTGATTGTTGAGGACTTTATTTTTTTTTGGCTCGCCTCGTTGATGAAATGATTCCAGCCTGATAAGAAGAGACGGGTGCAGGCTATTTTAATAGTATTGGAGGAGACCGCGGCACCGTATCCTGTGAAATAAGATAAATAGGGTAAGAAAGAAAAGCACTGCATCAATTTCACAGACTTGTTTCAATTCGGGGACGCTTGCTTTTTTTTGTAGCCTACTGATTGTTTTATAAGTGAGCAAAGCCAAGGGACACAGACAAGGAGGCTTTAAGAAATCCTTGAAACGCACAGCACACATTAAACATCCTGGGTGCTGTAGGGTGAGATTGGTGACAGACGGATTGTTTTTACGCACCCCGAGCACCTGTTCTCTCCTTAGAGATTAACAGTTCAAATCAGCAATTAACGCGATGAATGATATCAGCAACAAGGAAGCATGTGATAAGTTGATTCATTATATGAGCTTTATATATTTAGGGATTGAAATCGAGACGTGTGGACTTGTTTTCCCCTGTTTCAGCCTATAACAGTGTTTTTAGGGGATCATACTGACCGTGCGTTCATGTCTGTGATGGCAGGTGGTGTGGCACGGAATACAGCGGCTTTGTTTGAAATGGAGAGCTGCTCAGAGGGGATACACTGTGTGCAAAGTTGTGCGTCTTTCTGCTGAGGGAGTTATTCAGCGGCTCCCCTCACCACCATCACCTCAAATAAACATGAGTCCGCGGCGAGACGTGGAGCCGCTCCGGTGCGTGGGACTCACCGCGCTTCTCCTGTGCGCAGGTAAGACCCTGAGAGAGACCTTAGCTAATGCCAATGAGCACTTGTGTTAATACAACCCGAACACCAATTATGGAAATGAAAGGCAACGGTCACGTAATAATAAGAGGCACAGTAAATGCATCAACCTTTTATAGAGTGGTTTTATTCTGCGTGGGACATTTAATTGAATGCAAATGATTCCCTTTTCAGCCAAGAGGACATATATGATTTATGAGACATATAATTAGCTGTAAGCTGCTGTGGCAGAATACAAAATGACATTATTATATTAGCATGAATGAACTGTGACAGTTGCCTTGGGAGTGTGTGGGTTTGGGTGTTGTAGCAGCACTCAAATGGGATGCGGTGTGTGTGTGTGTGTGCGTGTGTGTGTGTGTATGAGAGAGAGAGAGAGAGAGGGGGAGAGAGAGAGACAGACAGTATGGCACTGCAGAGCACCAGGAATAACAACAGGCTGCAGACACAACCCAGAAAAAGAGAAATGCATCCTTTTGCTAAGTTTGAGCAGTCATGCAATTGGACAAAAAAACTGTTTGTATGTAGGTGAAATCTCTCTGAAGTCTATATGTTTTTTGAGGGTGTGCACATACATGTGGTTACATTTTGAGGTGCGCCAGTGTATATATTTGCCTGTGAGAGCGTGGGTGTTTGGGTGTTATGTGTGTTTTTTGCAAGATGTGTGGGCTTGTGCAGAGCTGTGATTAAAAAACATAATGCATATGTAGGAAAAATCATGTGTTGATTCTCGCTCTTTACCTGCCAATCAAATGCATATGAAAAAAGCTCTTTCTCCAGTCCGGCTATGATTATTAGAAGGCGGGTATCTTTGTCACTGCTCGATGGTGGAGAAATATGTAGTCTACTGCGTGTATTCACAGATAATTGCATTTATGTAGTTTTGTTCAACCTTCTGTTTGGTTATGGTCACATTTTATTTAAAAAAAATCACTGCAGTGATTTGGGGGATGTGGCAGCCTCGCTTTGGTCCATTAGGAACAAGACCAGTCAGATTATTTGACAGGCTGAAAAGAAACAGCCAGGACTTATCAGAGAAGCAAAAAAAAAAACTGTGCTCAAATAAAAGTACAGTTACTTCATAATAACCCAGCAACCAGCCACAAACTCATCACTGTTAGCCAGACAACCTAATGAGACACCTGAAAATTCACTGCACCAGCCAAGAAATATTCTGCACACAACCTTTGGATATCGACTAGCAGTTAAACCAAGCTCTCCTGTCTGTCACTTTGTATTTGACGGACAGACGTGAGTCATTAGAGCATGAAATGGAGCTAATGTAACCACTTATTACCCACTTCTACTAATGTAGAAATTAAAACAGAGGTACCCACTGTGATAATTCAACAGATTTACATTCTGGTTCACATTACTACATATTGTTCTTATTAAATACTGGCTGACCTCTTCCCACAGTTGTGCATGTTGTTGCAATTTTGGTTAGAGCCATGTTTGTTTGTAAGCAACTGATTCTGATCGTGGATTTGTTTTAAACAACATGTAAGTCAAAATTATTTCTAGTCAATTTCAGTATTAAAACTGATGAGTAACCAAATGGACATGTGGTGGGTAAATAACCCGAACTCTAATCCCTTTATCGGAATATTCGCCAACATATGAATTAGGGAAAAGAAATTCAGTCAAGTGGCTCCTTTCATTCAACAAATATATGGATTGGCCAAAGACTGATCCGTATTTGGCTGGTTCTAGTCAGCCACTTAATCGTTGCAGGTTAAAGTGGAGAGGATGCGGGAAAAAGATTCCATCCTGTCAGTCAACCCCCCGATGTGCAGAGTCTCAGAGGATATTATAACTCTCCAGCCATGTTGCTTTCACCGGCGTTCTAGGTTGTCTCTTTGAGACGCACATCCTGACAGCCACATACTGTAAGGATACCTACACAAACTGTCAAACTGGCCATCAAGAGGTTTGGAAATAGTCCATGTATGCTGGCACACTATAGGATATGATGCAGATTTTTAAACATGACAGATTGGAGGACTGTCATCTCTTAGACAGAGAAAGTTTCAGTGGTAAAACACTGCAGAGTTCACAATGCGGCAAATTTAAAAAGGTTTCACAATTTGTTATGAGCAACTCTGTGGCGTTATTAACAGGCCTACTACACCAACCGATGTTTGCTTCAGAATGTGGCACACCAAAGTAAATTGTTTTAACAACTTTTTGGGAGGTGACAACAAAAAAATGTACATACTGTGTATGCACATGTAGGATATATACATGTATATGCATACTGCTGAGTTTCCATCACCTGTTCATAAGTATTAGAGGATAAAGGGTGCTGTGCTTCACGAGTGGGAGGATTCCCACACAGAACATGCCTGCTCTTTTGTATGTGTGTGGGTCTGGCCAGAGTGGATTGGATTGGAAAGTTGAAAAGTTTCAAAACCAAAACCCTTTCGCCTTAATTTAATAATAGCAGCCCGAGGCATTCAAGAACAGCTGGTTCTATCAGATGTCTGATCATCACTACATCTTTAGCCATGTTGCAACCTAATCAGAGTTTAATCATCTTGTAACATTCCAACAGAAATCAATGCAATAGAACAGCTTTTGTTCGCTGGTTTCACATTGACATAGGACACGATTCTTGAGCAGTGTTGTTGAAGACTTTGTGAGTGCAAAGCCTGGAACATGGGTTTCTCTTTGTTATTATGGAGTGGCACCAAGGATTTAAATCTGTAACAATGTGATTGTTACCTTTGGAAAATGATGTAGGTTAATCTGTGTCTGTGAAAACAACTGGCTGCTGACTTCAAGACGACAGGCTGTTAAATTAGTGTTGATCATTTTGTGCTTCAGCTGCTGTCTGTGGTGCTGATCAAAGTGCTGGTTTGCAGGATGGGAGCTGCATGGTGAGCTTGTGCATGGTGGCAGAGCAATTGTCTGCTGTGCAATTGTCTGGACCACAATTATGTTACCATGCTGCGTGCACTTTTTTAGGTGGCTACATTGCTAAGCTCCCATGCTGGTAGGCCTACTTCTCCACAATGGGGGGTGCCAACTGTCATGAATGTTTAAAAAAATCCTATGCAAAATAAGGTTAGGATTATAGGAGGTATATTAAAAGGTATATTAGCATCAGGATGTAGTTACTGTCATGTCTCCTTTTGGTTTGGGGACTATAGTTTTGGAGATTGGATGTTGCCATCTTGGTTTTTGGAGGCAAAAATGATATGTAGCATGGTTTGAGCTCTGCTAAAATGCTACATATTTTGTGCTTCTTTATATAAAAGGCCCATTACTTCCTGCATCAGAACTTTAATGTGGGCAAATCGTGAGGTCTAATTTCGGGATACTTGGCTGGGTTATTTAAGGTTTGAATCTTTAAAGAAGTAGGAGGCAGAGAAACTGGAGCAAAATTATGCTTTTGAATACTGAAACTTCAATTTATATTCATAAAATATGGAAGAAAAAAAAACAAAACATGACAAATCTCAGTTTTATTTTGGGGTTTGTGATTTAACTATACAATGTTATTGAGTCTGGTTGATTGGTCAAAGTTCATGGATGTTTTTTCAGGCCCGGTTTTGTAACTGGCACCAACAAACCTGGTAAATTAATTGTCCCTGTTAACATTTTTATGTGCACTGTTTGTCATTCATTTTCTTGCATCTGACAGGCAATGCTCATAATAAACTCATTATATCATCCAGTTGAGAAATATTTTAAACAATCAAAGCTCTACTTTCAATGAGTAACATGAAACTTTAGTGCTTGCCTTAATCTTTCTTTCTCAGACTACAGTAACTCACTCTTTATTTGCATTCCTCATAGCTTGCCATCAGCTCGTGTAAAATGCAATGGTTACACTGATGAAAACTCTCCATCAGTCCCACACTACCTCAGTTCTTGCCTCCTTTTATTGGCTTACAGTAAAACACAGAATCCACTTCAATATCTGACTAATTACACACGGGACCTTACATGGCCTTCCCCCTGCATACAGCATATAGTAGAGCTGTTGAGCAACTCTTCCAGTTGTAATCTACTCCAGTCTTCTGTATATGAGGCCTCTTTTCCCCATCCCAGTTTAATATTTTAAATATTATAGAATTTTTTTTTTGCAGTTGTGGCTCTGAAACTTTGGAACAGTATCTGTTTTAAGCTGCTGAAAGCTCATTTCTATATATTATATGCCTTTATTTTTGTTCATTTTTATGTTAAATTTCCTGGTTATGATACCCTTTGTAACTGGGTGGTTAAAAACTGATATATAAAAAGGCTATGTTATTATTATTATTTTAAATCCAATAAACCCACACTGACCGAAACTAAAAGCTTCACACTGTTCTTCAAAAGAACAGATTATCAACAATATTTCTTTGAATTGGGAGCTGCAGTGGATGTAACACGACTGCAAGTGTTCAGAGAGAGGGAGAACCCAGATTGACCCTGCCCACACATGAAGGCTGTGAAATCCAAACTGGTTTCTACCACCTGGAGAGCTAGCTGGCAGGGCGAGGAGCCGGTACACAATCCTGCTTACAGAAAAAGAACAAGCCTATTGAATGAGCTGACTTTGTAGAACACTCTACCATGAAAAACATCTTCCCCCTCTTCCTTTGTAACTCTTGTTTTCTCCTTAAATGGTTCAAAGGGTATTTCTATGAGCTGTGACCATTACCATAAAACACAAACTAGGATGCTTGTCACTATAGGTTTCGCCTGAAAAGCAAAAAATTGAATCAGCCTCTTAAACATTGTCAGTCTTCTCCACAGCAGAACAAAGCGTTTGACTTTCCAGAGGCAAAGTCAAAGTTTATCACACTGAAATGAATAAATTTTGTCTGTAAACCAAAAGCCCTCTAGACAAACACACATTTAGTAATAATTTGCTAAATCCAGTGCAGAAACATACCATCACTGAATGAAATGCTGTATTATAAAGTGATAGATGAAGACCGGCTTGCTCGTGACACTGTATTTTACACAAGGCTCCAGAGAGCAGCAGAGGGAAATGCTGCACCAGGGAGCCATATGTCATATTATATGGGTCATAACACACAGACACTAGTCATAAAGTGAAAGGTCATGTAAAGAACACTGTTGAGTCGAATTTGTGGTACGAACCCACCATTTTTGTGTGCTTTTTTTTGTGTGTACAGCCTTGTAAGTATTGAAGTAGCTTGTAGTGTCTGGTTTAATGGAGTCGTAGTATAGCCTGATGTTGTACTTCTCTTCTTTGGGTCCTTCTGTTTGACGAGTGAAGCAACTTCAAAACATCCACTGAGGAATTGAATGAAGCATTATTTCAACACTGGCTAACCTTGCATGGCAGCATATCACAAGATCACATGAGAATCATGTATTAACTCACCCAAGTGCTACTTTTTCAAACAATTAAAGTGGACTTCATTTTTCTTAGAGGACTATGAATGACCCTGAAATGTGTAGACTACAGTTTCCTGCTTGTTGTTAGGTTTAGGCAACAAAAGCCCTTTGTTATGCTTCAATATTAAAGCAGAACGATGGGCTTAACCATAAAATACCCATAAAGAATCATGGCAGGCTTTTCCACACTATGTCGATTAAAAGCACAAGTTAAATTCTAACATGTACATGTACAGTATGTTATGTATGTTATGTTATGTTATGTTATGTACAGTTATGTCTGTATGGATTGAATTGATTCAGTGGATTTCAGGCAAATCTTATCCCTTTTCATCCACCTGGCAGACATCATGATGTTTTTTTCGGGGGAAATGCTATGAGCAGCCAAAGTTCAAATAGAAGCTAATCATACCACACTCTAAAGCTGATTACTTCCAGTCTAATTTGATTCAAACAGAAGTGGGAATTGTTGTGGTAGATACAGAACAGTTTGGAAAAGATGTCTGTTTCATCAGCAGAATGTCATAAACAGTGGCGGGTGTGGAGGGGAAATGAAATGGATGGTGAGAGTTTTTTTTACTCCTTAGTTAGCTAATGGCATTAGTTGATGTCATTAGCTGTGCAAGCTAAGTGATTGACAGGAAATGACTTTGATGTTGCGTAGTGATTGTAGTGTACAAGGACAGTCTCTCTGTGCAGGGAATTCAAATGACAGGCATAATGGAGCTCTTTCTTTTTGCAAATCCAGTGTAATTGCTCTCATAGTTGTGTTTTTTAATGACTAATATTATTGCAATTATTAGTGATGAAAACTGAATAAGGCCAGGCAGGTCTGGAGCTGTTCTACAGAAATGAAAATACAGAGGCATACATTGAGTTAAACCTGAGAATTCAGAAAGGCGTGGGCTTTAGACAGCATGACAAACGAGGGGATTTTACCCCTTAACTATTCCTTCAGTCATAGGACATGGTCATTTGCTTTCCCGGAAATCCATAGGATGTAATCCACTGTGGAAAAAAAAAAAAAAAGAAATGTGAAAATTGTCTTTCTTTTCCCACAGGTTTTTGCTTTACTAATAGGATCAAAGACGGAGAGGATGAAAAGAAGAATAATCGATATATGACAGCATTAAGATGAAACATTGCTCTGCTTTCCTGCTTCACTCAGCGTTCGGAGAATTGGGAATACAGCGCACCCAGCCATGGCTGGTGCATGAAGATCCGTGCTGATGCACCCCGACACACATAATCACACACAAAACGCACGTGCACAGCATCGCTAAAGCTTTTGTGACACATTGAAGCTGCACACTGTAAACACACACACACACACACACAGAGGCACACACAGACTCATCTGCTTGGGCAAACAACTTCACAGTCGTCCAACTGGGAAAGGATCGCACTCTGCGGGAGGTCTAGAGACAATTAGCATAACTAACATAACACTCAGCGCGCTCCCAGCAAATCAGAGGGAAATGAAAAAAGAGCCAGAGCAAAGGAGGAATGTTAACCGTGGGTTTTTTTTTGTCACTTCCTGTATGAAAGATTGACAGAGATCACATATCTCGCTTCACCAACTTTAGTCCCATGACGTGGAGGTACAGAACGTGCTCTCTTTCCTAACAAGTCTGTTGTTTGGGCTTCGACCTCCTTGCTGAGGTGGCCTCACACTGCATCACTTCATGTGTAGAAGTTTTGCAGTTGTCAGAGAAAGCCAATTACATTTATTTCTCTTTTGTCTTGTATTTCTGAAAAGACTTCTGTCATTTTGTGTCACTTTTGTGTATAAATGCCAAGGGTATCGAGGTAGAGATGATGACAGTGGTGATGGGAAAGTTTTCTGGTAGTGCCGTTATCTGCACAGGTCAGAGCAGGAAGCTATTGCCTTCATGTTTTTTTTTTTTTTCTTTTGGTCCAAACCTGATTGATAACAGTGGAAATGGTCCCGATGGGTGGCACTGAGGTGAAATCTGTTTCTGTAGGTCTCCACAACCACTGTATGTAACTTTGCTCAGTCAGTCTGTCTGGTTCATGTGAGTTTACTATTCTGGTTAAGAGATGTTCCCCTTTGATTCATTTGAACTGATTAAGAAATGAGAAAATATCCAGCCTAGCAGAACAACAAAAGAAAGAAAAAGCTTCACCACATAGGTGAATTTTAATTTTAAAGTTGATGGACATTTCCCGAGGGGAAACTATTCCACACCTTTAGGAATGTGGTTCTCAAACCAAGACTCAATTCCCTTACCAATTTTCAGCAACACTGCCTCAGGAGAGGTAAACATTGCTGAGAGCTCCAGCCAATAAGAAAAAAAAAATATATTAGCAATAGGACTTCCACCTTCCAAAACTTATATCCATATAGATGTTAAGACTCCGAACACTTCAACCATAGTGATAAATAGATTAGGATATCCTCAGCACCTTTCAGACGTAATAATTGTGTGACATTTGCTTCAGATTATCAGAAATGTTCAGTTGTGCGTGTAACTTCTGATAGGCGACGCCAGCTAAAGCACTGGCAGATTTTATTCTATATGCTAATGTGCCAGCTGTGTTGTGTCAAAGACATTTTAACAGTGTCGAACTTTGTATGGGAACAAGCTATAGGGTCAAGCACAGTTTCATATGTGGATTGCCTCTTGGTGCTCTATGGTTTGCTTGTTCATTGGCCAGGGGAATGAGACTCAGATATTGATCGATCTGCGGGCTTCAGGCCAGACCTGAGCTCAAAATTGTGAGCAGCCTTCATAAACTGTTATTGGTCAATTTCTAGTTCACATTAAATGTGCTGATGGCCAGTTGGTAGGCCCTATTAGGTCAGCAAATTGTAATCTGTGCAGCAGTGGAACAGATGTCATCACAAAATGAGAAAAAATATGTTTTTGAGCATCAACAGTTCAGCATTGTGTGTGTGCGCTCATGTGGGGATTTGTAGATATGTGTGTGTAGCAACATAGAGTTTGAGCTTCTGGATTTTTGCCAAAGTAAAAACAAAATCTGTAATCAGAGTCACAATAATGAGAAATATGGATGCTGCTCTGTCTTTGTTGTAATCCTCTCATCCTGCTCGTCTTTCCCCTTCTTCTTCCCCCTTCACCCTCTCATCTCCATCATCTTTCTTCTCCCCCTTTCATCTCCACCTCTATCCTTCCCTCTTCATTTCTTTTTTTTATTGTCTTTATCTTTTTCCTCACGTTCCATGGCATAAACAGCGAGTTATGTTTACTGATGAACCTATTTAAATAAACATAAAGACGCTCTGTTTGTATCTCGTGTTTGTTATGTGGTATTGTATTATCACTTTGAATAGTTAATTATAAATGTAACATTACATAAAATGCAACACAGATATTCATCCATCCAGTTAACTAATTTTAAAATCTGTTTAAATGCCCTGTAAACATCGACCTCTAGATGTGCCGCCTGGTGTTTCATCACAGTTAGGATCCATCTCAGCCATTCCATTTCCCTGCAGTTCACTTGGTGTTTTTCGGGCCGAATCTGCCGACTCGTAAGTCATGCTTTATTTCTGTAATCCACTGAGAGATCTCTTGTCCACATTTCCACTTCATCCACTGCATCCACTGCTCTGTCTCCATGCAGCCATTACTTTTACTCTCCCGCCACCCGTGGCCTTTACTTCTCTTTAGAATTTAATTACCACGGGTAACCAGACCAACCAACATACATTCTCACCAGAATCAATCTAAATATAAGAGGAATGGCCAATCCACTGCCTGCTCAGCTTGGTTGCTCTGACTTGACCAGAGGATAAAGCGAAGAGGGCAAAGCTTGTCACGTTGAGCTCTGCTTTTTTTTTCAATTTCCTTTCCCTGTGTGCCTCCATGAAAGTGCTACCGAGTTATACAGCAGAAAGAGAACTAAATCTCTGCCTCCTTCTTTGAGGTTTGCAATTCATCTGGACACTGATCCAACGTTTATCAACACGCAGGACATTTGAATGCTTTGGCAAACTGGTTCATCAGATTACCCTCAATATCTGATCACTTATAGGCCATAATGGGTACTTTGAGTGCGACAATCTGTACTCGGCACGTGCCTGTTTGATATCTCTTATTTAGTCATCCTGACCCCGTTTTCCCTCATGAGCAAAGTAGTGTGCTGCTCTGAGCACGCCCAAGGCCAGATCTGGGCCCAGTGCCTCAGTAATAGAGGATAAATCAGTTCTTAAAAAGGTCCATATAGGGGGAGTCGAAATGTAGCCAAAGCCCAAGGATTTAAGACATGAAATCCCCTTTGTTTCGCTGTGGGCATGAAGCTGAGTGAGTGAGCCCTCTGTGGGCTCTTGGTACCGGTCTGGGGCCTCCTGAGTGCCAGCATTTTCCAGCAGGTAATTGGGCCTCTCTGAGCCACTATGTGTGTGTGTGTGTAATCTCCATGAATACAGTGAGGATACAGGCCCCTCACTTTCCAAAGTAGGCATTGAGGGACACATGCCACTTTTATTGAAGGTAACTGATGAGGTAGACAGCTGGACTCTCATGTCTTAACACTCCCAGTCTGAGGTGTGATTTCTATCAGCACTTCCAATTTCCTTTAGCCTCTCATCCTTCTGGCTTTGCTCTCATGTGCTTGGTACATTCTCTGGAGATGCAAAGACTGTTATGGATTTTTGCTTTAAATAATTTCAACTAAAAATAGGCTGGGGATCTATCATCATCTCGATATAGTCCCTGTGGAGCTCCCCCAATGCTTTATAGAAGAAAATACAAAAATATGGCAAGCTCCAATTCACTTGACAACTTGCCATTTCTCTAATTGCTCTGGCCATGAGATTTTTTTTTTTTCAACCACAACAAATCTTGTCTCGGGAGCAAGGAAATATGGAGGAATCCAGCGATATATTGGCGTGCAGTAAACAAGAACCGACAGAACAGTATGCTATGTTTGCCCTTGTGCTGCATTACAATCTTTGTTCTACATCTTGCATGCAGGGTGCAGGATCAGAAAGCTTTTCTCTATGCAGTGACGGTCTGTCCTACACAGTTATCTCCAACAGCAGATGTGCTTTTGTTTAAACAACAACAGTCTGTTAGAAAAGACAGATACTTCTGACTCAATGCACACAGTACAGGGCACATTGTAGAGGTTGTTGAAAATGACATGAGTGTTAAAAAGCATATCAAGTAGGTCTGCAGTGATTATGATTATTGATTTTTTTATCCTTTAAGATGTCAGAAAATACTGACAAGATACTTTTCTTCGAGTGTCACCAACAAAATATTAATATATCCAGTAAAACATCTCAAAAATGAATTGGCACAAAATTGTGTACAGCTATTCAAGGTTCTCAGATGATGTACAGTATTGTTTGGTGAACCGCTGAATGATGTTACCCTCATAGTACGGCCTCACAGAGATGCTAGACTCATAGTCTGTATGTAGTGATTCATGTTCTGCTCCTAAACTATTAATAACCTACTATTTCAAGCATTATTTAGTTCAGGGTTATTTTTTTATTTTACAAAGCCCTGTATAGACAGTAAGCTAACAAGCTAAATCCTGGTTTATGCTTCTGCGTCGCGGGGACGCCATAGCTACACCGTCGCCGCAGACCCCTACGCGGACCCTACGCCGTAGCCTTACACACACCTCCAAAAAATCCTGACTACGCGTTGCGTCAACGCGTTGAGACGCGAACGGCAAGGACTGTGATTGGTCCACTCAGAACGTAATTTCTGGCGGTTGCTTTTCCGGTCAGCAGCTCAACAACACCACTATTTAAAGAGCGGCACGAGCTGTATGGAATAGTCGGACAGACCACCTCCGTAAACGTCTTCTGTGCTTCAACATTTGTAGTAACAGCATTTCTTTTTCAATTTTATGAGCTCCATCTCCAGAAACACCCGCTCCATCTCAGTTGTCATTGTTTACTGTCGGAAGAAAACCAAGGAATCCGATATGAGTCCCCAGAAGCCACACAAAGACACAGACACACCCCCCTAGCAGCTTGGCGGTGAATTGCAGAGCAACGCGTTCCCTCGACGCAGAGCTTTGAATGCTCAACGACGGCATCAGGTGTACGCCGTAGCTCCTCCGTCGCCACGACGCAGAAGCATAAACCAGACTTAAGCCTTGCCTAAACCTAAAAATGGTGTGTTTTTTTTAAACTTAAAGAAGCCTATAATAATATATACTACTGTCACTCATGGTCACTAAAATGTTTTCTAAGTTCACAATGTCCAATATTCATAATTTAATATTTACAAATTATTTTCTGCCAAGCGGAGCCAGCCAATCTTATATACAAATTCACCATGTTTTTTTTTTTTTTGGTTTGATTATGTAACATGCAACACGCACTCACCACATTACATACACCTGAAACCCATCCGCACCTCACCACTGAATACTGATTATTCCTATTTACACCTTAGTCTAGTTTTGTTATTTAATTATTTCTTTAAAAATTATGATATAATCGACACATAATTTATTCATGTCATATTATTCACTGACATTTATTCAGTCGTTTCCTTGCAATGTCATGCACAACTTTGCAGAGGCTACTGCATCTGCGCAACAATTCGGAGATAGGACCCCCCTGAATATTGACGGGTATTTCGCACACTGGTTAACACCTATTTAATGCCCTGATGAGTGTTGAGTCTGATGTCCCATGTAGCTCTTGAATCAAACAATTTGCTTTTCTGGAGAATATAAAATTCTCTGCTCATCTTCAAAACTTGTCTGCTCTGTCCGACAATGCAAATATTTATCTTGCCATTCTTATGTTGGATTTCCTCACAAGCCAGGATACCTCCAATCTGTAAAGCTAATTACAACCACTTCCATCCCGATGTTGTATGGGGCAGAGGTTCTTTCATATGCAGATCTGATTAAATTATGCCATAGTGAGCTCATTAGATTGGATTTACATTTAGAGATGTTTTTGTGCTCCATCCCTCGTGAACCCTCTTGACGCGAGCCTTGCAATCACAGGATTCTGATGACCTGACATTTCCTGGCCAGCTTTTCCTCCGCTACAGCTCTGCTCGCTCACAAAGTGGAGTCTGCTCATCAAAGCCTGGAAATGGCACCATGCTGCTTTTAAATTCATGGTTCACTTTGCTATTTTAAACACTCTCATGGTTTTGTAATGGGTCGAGCTGGTTAATTATGCGGGTCAGGAAGCAGATCAAAGGCCGGCCTCTGGTAGATACACCAAATTTGTGTCAGTCAGTCATCCTTTCTGCTGTCAGGCTTTGATTGTTTTACACACGAATAACCAATTAAAAAACATCTGTTATTCTAAAATTTCAGCATTAGCCAGGAATCTTTACTTTTCAGTAGAGAACTACAGTCATTGCATAACAGTTTATAATTGTTTAAGTTATGTTGCTTCAGTGTTGACTTTCTGTGGATAAATCTACAGGATGACTGACTGTTTTAGGTTAGCTTGCTTAAAGAAAGCAGCGAATCGAATCGTGCAGGAAAAAAAAATTTAGAGAGGTAGCCATCAATCATAAACCCCCGTTTTTCCTGCTGTCAAATTACCTCTTCACCATCACACCACCCCCGACTGCAATTTTATAGAACGAGAACACTTTATCTTTCCAGCTGTCAGAGGAATGATCAGCCTGTTGATTGTGACGCGAGCACTGCCGTATGCCGATTAAGTTCCACTGTTCAACATTTAGGGATGAATACCCTGAAGTCGTTAGCCTGCAGTGCATACAGTATGCAAAACATGCAAGGATAAGGTATGTGGATGAATATTAACATCATAAATCGTCGCTGTATTTCCATTTGCTCGCACCTTTTCTTTTGTAATGATTTTTTTTTGCTGATGTGATATTACACAGAAGAATAATAGCTGGAGAATAAAAGGGAGGATTGAGGGCTTATCTGGCTCTGCAGGTGTGGTATTACAGGCTTCTCACTGGGAATCAGACTCGTGGTGTGAAGTATAAGCTCCTGCACCACATACTGCATTCTGTACATAATCCCAATGCACCTTCCCATAACTGGGAGCTGGGACAAAGTGAAGGGCACACTGGCATGACACTGACAAGCAGCCACTGAAAGATGGATACAAGTGCCTGTCGTGCTTTGTGGTGCTGCGATGCTGCAGCCGCTTAGCGCTGCCAGGGGGAAATCTTCTTGGAGCCAATGTAAAGGCAGTGTTAGATATCACACAAAGAAGATACGATGAGCTGATCATGTTGTTTGAGGAGAAAAAGCCAAAGAAGACTCATTTTACTGTACCGAGAAATGGGTTTAATGTGGTCAAAACTATTATCCCAGTAAGAATGATCTTCAAACAAGCTCATTATACATTATTAGTGATGTAATACATTTAGATGGCTCAACCTTCAGAGCAGCGCAGGGAAGAGAAATGAATCTATTTCCATCTATTTTTGTTATGTATACTAATCTATTTTTGTGCTGCACAGTGTTCAGCTCAGCTTATCAAAAAAAAAAAAACAGTCCCAAACTTGTGTTATCTATTTTCATTCCACAATGTGGTGAAATGAGACAGTGGATGTGGACCACTGAATATTCAGTGAGTCTTTGTAGACTAATTATAATGTGTGTCTTCATAAACTTGGGGACTGCATGTGGTGACTGAATAAGGCAGACCAGAAAATAAATTGATTTCTTGCTTTGATGCAGCTGTGTTGCATGTGCACAAGTGTCTGATGAGGGACCGGGTGAAAAAAAGGAACGTTAATCTTTATTTCTTTTGTATGATAATTTAGGCCAGCTACAGTGCATCACATTGTGTCGAAACCTTGCCTCAGCACGAGGACTGCAGGAAATCCATTCTGGGCCATGATGAAATTAATGGAACATTTTATTGGTGCAGGTCATGTTTTGTGGTGTTGCGCCATTGTAATGAAGAAGAATGTTGAAGAATGTCGAGGAGGTGGAACATTAAAATGCCCCCGGCAGGTTCTGCTGGCTGTTGAATGGGAAATAAGTCTATCATGGGGGAAAGCTCGCTCAAAACAATTCATGATGAATGTGACTTTAGATGTGTTTGCACATGTTTGCTGCACACAAACATCAGACCATATGCATGCAAATACACTCTGGACAAATGTCTTCAGTACTATATAGTTATTCAAGCATTCAGACGCCTCATTTATATTTTAATACATACACAAACACACACACCCACACATTAACACACACCAGCCAGTCAAGCAGTGCTCTTTGCATGGAAAACTGGCCTTTTGCAAAACTTGCTCTCATGTCTCAATATTTCACTCATTTCAGTGTTTTCCTCCAATCACAGGCTAAACATTTATATTGATCTTGGACATTTATTTCAGCTCTCCTCTGAGACAGATTAATGGTTAAAAGAAACCGCTCATGTGTGTCATATAGAAAACTTTAAAACTGTTGCCAATTTCACAGCAGTAAAACATTCATTTTGAGACATTAGTGTAATTAATGCAAACAAATGAGACCATTAGATCTCCCCCCCCTCGTTATTGGCTTCTGTTTTGCATTTTGAGATGTGAGTGAGCGGCAGATAGTGGAACAAATGACACTTGCTTGCTTAATAAGTAAATCTAAATTAAATTTCAATCTCATGTATTGAACCACGTCCTTCAGCCTGTCATAATTATGCAGGGTTGTTTCCTTGTGCCAACAGGCATGGACAAAGTGATCAGCCATAATTGGATCATATGAGACAAATAGACACCTGATGATAACAGAATCCTGCCAGGCCACTAAAATACTGATGAATGTTCATGTGCTGCTACTTTGCAGTGAAGGAGAGCTAGAATCCAACTATAGGCCTACAGCCAACTGCATTCAAGAGTGAGTCCTGGAGACGTTTTAGTGTCACAGTGTCTGCACAAAGTATCCACACTGTCTACAGGAACACTCTGTGATGAGGCTTCTGCGTTACAGGACCGCTCACACAGCTGCTCCGTACATACAGTACGTGATATGGCCGAGGATGTGTCGTTTCAACGTTGTGAAGCAGGGGAGAGCAGCTCCACGTTCTGTGTTGCATCTAGTCTTTATTTAGCCATCCCATCCTTTGACAGGATATGCACAGACACCACACACACACACACACACACACACACACACACCGCTCTCCTGGCCTGTCGTTGTCTCAGACACAGGTTGTGTGGAGATGTTTCAGCTGAAATGTTTGTTGGAGAGCCCTACTTGGAAAAACAAATATCTGAAAAGAAAATCTTTAAAAGAAGTAGAAATACTGTATGTTAATTACACAGATGAAAAAAAATAATACTTTGAAGAGTAATAGATTGCTTTATTTCAACCTGTACTGTCTTTATTAACTCTTTGAGTGCTAGCCATTTTTTAAGATTGAAAATGCTTTGTTCCGGTGTTTTTTGCCCATTCTGAGTCATATTTCTAGACCCACAGAATATCTTGTACCATGTCTGAAAATACTGAGTATCTCAAATGAAAGAAGAGTTGTGCTATTTCATCATAAAAAAAAAAGTTTGTTTTTACCGTGTTCCATTCTTGTTTTGTTTGGAGGAGAGTACAGGCCACTTTCACCAAAATCACCACTTTTTGTCCAGAATCTGTCCATTTTGCTCTCTAAACATGATCGTCTCCACTTCCTGCTTTGATCTCCGTGGCGACAAATCACAGAAGCCATGAAATTACTCATGGGCTGTGGGAGACAGCTGCAGAAAAAAACACTTTGACGCCGTAACTCCTCAACGGCACTCAAGCGTTGTATTTTAATTGACAGCGTAACTCGTCAATGGCACTCAAAGAGTTAAGGCTGGTGGTCATTCAGATTGATTCTGTGCTTTCAACAGCATTGTTTTGACTTCCTTGGAGGCATTTTGTCTCGGCGTAAAACCTCTTGAGACAAAGGTTAAGGTGCCGGTCAGAGTTGTTGTAATCAATTTCAAATCCTGCCAGAAGAGCTTACTGGCATCCTCTGGATCTCTGCCCCGTCTTCACGACCTACAACTGCATAGCATGTCATCAAGAGCAAAAAGCCATAAAGAAAACCTCCAAGTGTGACATTTAGCAAGTCTGCAATATGGAGAGAAATGTGTTTATTCTCTGTGGGAAACGTTAAATCACAAGTTTAAGGCTTAACCGACTTTTTCCACGAGTGAAAGTGAATAATACTATTATAGTAGAATAGCTGAAGCTGGAGTGATGGGGCATCACTTGGCACTGCTGCTGAGTCAGGTCAGCTTGGATCGCCAGAAGGCATCCAGTCAGAATAGGGGGGATGTTCTTGTGTTAATGAACAGACTGTCCACCACTTCTTGTTAGGGCACGCTCTTGTCGCTTTGTTGAGTTTGCACAGATGGCAACACAATCAAACTACAAGTCAGCACATTACAACTACTGTAACCTGCACTTCCTTAAATGTTGCTTTATGCTGTATTTTAGGATGACAAGCTTCCATTTGGATGCTATTACAATCCATTTTTTTTCTGATTCTGCACTATTAGATGAGATTAATGTATGTTTGTGGTAAGTACATAACATTTTAAGCAGTCAACAGGTCTTGACTGGTATTTCAGTTCAGCATGGACAGGGATCGGCAGCATATTATGGACAATATAAGGGGACCAAGGGAATAAATTACAGATTTTTCCTATGCCACTGATGTGGTGTGAGTTACACATGAGTATTGATTAGCTGAGTAGAGATCATCCTTGTTTTTGGCTTGCCAGGGAAAAACAAACAGCAGCAAACAAGGCTGTGCTAACAGAAGCACATTGGTCCACAATTTAAAATGAAAAAAAAAACCAAACTCATCCGCAAAGTCCACTGTGCGCTCCCAACAATTGATTCTGCTCTCAAACCTCACTCCAGAGTGCGTGGGAGGATGCAGCCGAGTCTACTTAGTTCACTTCATGTAGTAACTCATGTACTAGCAGCCTGCTATCCACTTTTATCACAGGTCATCACTGTCACCAGCTGGTGAGTAAATGAGTAACATTTGCTCATTCACGATAAAAAATTAACATCCTAACCTATAGTGTAAGACAACAAAAAACAGGAGCTGACCCGGCATGTTCAAATATGTGCACGCACACACACACACACACACACACACACACACACACACACGTGATGGTCCCAGCTGCTGCTGATAACCAAGAGGATGTGTAAATACCATCTGTGTCAGGTGAGAAAACTTCACCTTTGCAGGAGTGTGTGTTGCAGGGAAATGACCAACGTGCTGCTAACGAACAGCAGACTAATAGCCCTGAAGGACTCAGTGACCCATGAGAACATACACTATAAGAGTATCATAACAGCCACCTGGTCTGCCTCTACTGGTTCTATTAATAAACCTCCTGACTAAGCAGTGGAGGAGACGAACGGTCCAGGCAGAACATGTCAAACCTTCTCTTTCTTACATTTTCTCCCTCGGTCCTCCGCACACACTCTTTTCCAGCTGTCATGTGTGCATTCTGAGGCGACACGATTGTCCACAGGCGGCACAGATGATTCAGGACTGCAACCTGAGGGCGGCTCCACAAAAATATCTGGAATAAAATGCACACATCTGTGTTCCTTAAATATATTTGTCAGGATATTTCATGCTATTGTCTGGCGTCAATTTGATTTCGAGGGCTTGTTTAACTGTCGAGAAGTAAAATTTTACTAAAACTTCTTCTTTTTGTGGAAACACAAAATAATTTGTCAAGATGGATTTTTGAAAAAGAGACTGCTTCTGTTAAAAGAGTTATTTGGCTCTATGTGTAAATAAATCTACTGTTTGTCAAAAAGTAATGCAAAAAGGCTCCACAATCAAACACCTTGATGAATTTGCTTATGGGCCCCTCAGTGCAGACTGATTTCATCAAGAAAATGGTTGGGAGACGGATTGTAACAGGAACCAAAACAGAAGTGTGTTTTTTTGTTTTTTTTGGGGGGGAGCACCATAATTATATTTCAATCATGCAAATGAGCTTGGTTTTGGTAGTTAGAAGGCTGTTGAAGTGTGTAATTGAAAATGCAAAAGATTGTCTCGCATCAGAATGTCGAGGAACGCGCTGGCTGGCTGCTAATCAGAATGGCCCCCACATGCGGCGCACACTGAATCGCTGCCTCGATCTCTCTAGAATTGAATCGTTTTATCTTAATTAACTGTGCCGAATCCATCCAGGTTTGCGAGAGTGCCAATTTCTTTCGCCAGCCCTCTCGCTCTCGTTTTCCAGTGTGCAGGAGCAAAAAATCAGCTCTTCCCCCACTTTAATAAATATTTCTGGGTCCGACTGTGATATCGACCAGGAGCAGTGATCGAAGGATGGGAAGCTGTCAGTTTACTGTAGCTGCAGACTGTATCTTAAACAGATTGTCTGCTGGCTGCTGTCAGTGGAGTTGCAGTAATTTCGCTTGGAAGCATGTGGAGCCACACCTCCGCTCTCCTTCCTCCACTTGTGTGAGCGTATTTTATGTCCTCCATACTTTATGTTGGGTGATGAAAATCCTTAGCCCCGTTTAGGAGCTGTTGAAACAAAAAGTAAACGTTCCCTAAATTACAGCAACGGGGAAATTCTTTACAACATGTAAGCATCATTTGTTTTTGGCTGTCCATTTTACGACTACACTTGTCTTTTCTTTATTTGCCGTTACTGGCAACAGCTCTGCAATGATATCACCCCCATCAGTGTGGTTTTAAAGCTGCAGCAGGACTGTGTGAGATTTGTGTTTTCATTAGTATGTTCACATCCCTTTCCAAGCACAAATCTCCTGCAGTGAACTTCAGCACATTTTACAGTCAGGCAATCAGAATAAAATCATTTTAGAGGAGGAATAAGGGAAATTAAGGAAAAAGGTAGTTAGCTCTCCAGAGTTGATATTAAATATGATTCTCCCTCACCTACATATCTGTATTGATTGATAACACCGAGACCCTGCAAATAATTCCCTCAATAATGAGCGATTAAAATTAAATCATGTTCCCAGTCTGATCCTACTGCTCAATACTATCTGAACATGCAATTTCACACTGTAAATTGCTTGCAGCAATTAAGTGCCCTGTGCTAATTGCTCCTTTATGGACATGATGAACATGAACCATGAGGAATTTCATTTAAATTCTGTTTTTACCTCATCCATAAGATTATTCAGAGAGGTAATTTTACTATAGGAAATTTGTCCTCAAGGACAGCTTCCCCCTCAATCATCTACATAGGCTACTGCTTGTTTTCACAGATCTCCTCTCAATTATATAAATCTGAGTTTGAAATGGAAACGTAAAAACATCTGGGCTCCGGGGGTACAATGGAGAAAAAAACAGCAGCCTCTGATATCTCTGTGTGATTATTACACAGAAGAACCCTCCCATTTGTGCTCACAGCCAAGGTCACACAACAGTTTTAACAGTAATTCCACACCTGACTTGACCATCCCAGCGACCTGGGCAGATTATCCTGTTGTGTGAACAAGCGTAGGACCACAGAGTGTGATGCTGCAGGCTGACAAGATGTTTTCAAACATGTCTGATTTTATCTGGTCCACATAGTGTGAAGTGGTACAAGACTCACCGAAGCTGAAATGTGAGGGGGGCATCAACAATAGATAATCAGAGTGGGGTAGTTTAACAACAACGTTCATCCAAACATACAATTTGCATCACCAAGACTGATCAGTTTCAATATTATATTGAAAAAAAACATGGTAATGGCCAAGCTGCTCTCTCAGCCTGCACAGTGATGTAAATGTAAGTTTCTGTGCAATGAAGCGTGAAACAGGAGCAGCTTTACGAGTCCAGATCAGAACTGACATCATTACATTACATTTACTCGGTAGATGTTTTTGTCCCATGTTTTCCAGCCAGTGGAAGCAATTTGTGGTTTCGAGTCGTCTTCAAGCACACTTTGACATGTGGCAATGACCTCGAACAACTAACCTTCCCATTAACAGATGATACGAGCTAACTGACAAAAACACAGCTGTAAAAGCTTTATATCAGTGATCCAGCATGCTACAGTCAACTGAAGACATACACACATTGTTCGGTAGACAGTTTTCAACAAAATGAGTCTATTGAAAGCAGTTATACTAGCCAGGTCTTTTTATTAACTCACTGAATGCCAGCTATTTTTTTAAACAGGAAAGTGCCTGCATTTTTGGCCATTTTGAGTCATATTTTAAGAATATTTTGTACTATGACTCTGAAAACACAGAATAGCTCAAATGAAAGAAGAGACTCTCTATTTCACCATGAAAAAAAAAAAAGTTTTGTTTTTACCGTTCTTGTTTTATCAGAAGTAGAGTAGAGGCCACTTTCACCAAAACACCACTTTTTGTCCAGATGCTGTTTGTCTCTCCAATCTCAATCATCTACACTTCCTGGTTTGATCTCTGTGGCGTATACCTGCTCTTTATGTCCCGACTACAAATCCCAGAAGTCCCAGTATTACTCACAGGCTGTGTGAGAGCGCCATAAAACGTTTTGGCATTAATATACGTCTATGGCACTCAAGCATTGGATTTCAAATGACGTACAAACACGTCTGTGGCACTCAAAGAGTTAAAAGAAAATAGAAAATTAAATGTGTCTAGCCATAACAAACAAGAGTCAAGTCGTTTGCAGCTGAAGAGCTATATTTCACATAGGATTTGGTAGAGACCAAAAAAGAGCTAATAGTAAAGTGTAATATTGGACTTTCAATAGTTTCATTAAATCAGTGTCAATGCTGCACTCTGCTGGAAGTGTAAATAGGTCATTGTTTGCTAACATGTTAGCCTTACCAATTATAACTGTCAGATTGTTGAGGAGTTAACAAGCTCTATCAATGAAACTTTAAAAGTGAACATCTTGACATCTTCTGTTTTCTTGAAGATTAAATAATAATGAATATTAATGTTCGGGGTTAAGGTGGCGGAATCTGATCCCCAAGACTTGAAAGCAGACTGCTGAGGAACTTTCACAATGTGCTGTCTTTTTGTCAGAAAACAAGCAACGAACAAACTGGGACGCTGTGGAAAGGATTATTTGAAAGCTTAATTGTAGCATCAAAAGAGACAAAGAACAGAATGACAACCCATGCAACAACTTTTCTTCACATCTTTAGATATGAAGCGATGGCAAAATAAAAAATAAAAAAGACAAAAGAATAAAAACAGGGTTTTTTTTTTGGGCACAGGCCCTGAGTGAAACTGAAAATGAAGGATGCTGCTCGCTTGCCTTTGATGCCTTTCCCATACTTCAAGCTTGGCTAAATGAAAGACAAATGTGTCTAATTAGCCAGGCAGCAGGTGCAGTAAAATGGTTGGTTTTGGCGGCGGGGAGCATCTCCTCTGGCGGGCTGTAAATATTGACTGTTCTAGATTGGAGCGTAGTGAGGGGAGCACAGTTGACCGTGACAGTAGCTGTGACAGCCGCTGTACACTTCCTCTCAGCTCGCCATACAAAGTCAGTGTCGTCTGTGTTTGGAGACGGATCCACTGTTCCTCAATGTTTGTGTATGCCTGAACATGTCTGTCTCTTTGTGGTTTTATGTGTGCAAAGTGTTTCTAGAATGACGCCTGTGGTGTTTCATTTTTAACTGTCCCACTGTCTTTCCACGAAACAATACCATGTCTGCACACGCGTGAACCCTGCTCATTTGTGAGGGTGTTTGTGTGTCGTGTGACTGACAGCGTGTCAGGTTGTACTGTCGAGGGGTGTCACTGCAAAGTCTTTGTGATGTGGTGCTGACGAAGGCCTGAGGGAGTCGAGTTCCTGTTTCTCCAGGGTTTAGCTGGGGGCTGAGCTCGAGAGGGTAGACGACGAGAAGAAGACGAGGAAGAGAGACAGATGGAGGCGGCAAGGCGGAAAATGATAGATAAATCATATTCATAGGGAGGGAAGGAGGGAAGGAAGGAAGACAAAAGAGACCGATAAAAAGTTTTGATCAAAAGTGCTCATATTTACTCTGCATGAACTCCCCAAATGAACTTTACTTCAAGATGAGTAAAACATAATGCACACTATGAAATGAATTTAATTATGTGTCAGCTGTAAAACCGGCAGGGCGTAAAGATTTATACATTTGTTGCACTGCTCAAGACCATGCCCAGCTGTAAATGCCATAGGAGACCTATTGGAATATGTCTGCAAAATTAAATATATTGTTAGTCAAAACATCCACATTCAGGCTGGCCATGTATAATTAATGAGTCAAATATCCATTTGTATATTAGCTCTGTCAATTCAATGGGGGCACCTAAAAGGCAGATAAAATGTGTGCATGACTCACACGCTGTCATTTGCTTGTAGCTACTGTACTCAATCACACTAAAGACTTGAATGGGCTTAATCTGATCACCAGTTATATTATATTTGCTCTTGATGCTGAAGAGTGCTCTCGTCAATTTCTCCTTCATGTTGTAAACAAACCCTGTGGCTTTAAATGTTTGTCTTATTGGGGATCGATAGCTATGACGTTAAGATATCAGGAACCACGTGGCAAAGACTGTCATCTCAAATATTTTAAATATATTATTTGAGAAATGGTCAAGTTTGTGTCATTTACTGGCTGCATTTCAGTGCCCCCCTTCACTCCTGTTAAATGGATATCATCAAATCCAAAATCATCAGAATTACTCCATTATTACAAATGACTCCAGAGTGAAATGGATGAGTAAATGACAGTATTTTATCCCAGAAATAAGGTCCAATTTGTAAAAAAGGCACTTCCCCTTTAATTTGAAAAATACAGTCTAACAATGCTGAAAGCATAATCAGTAATTTGACACAATTAACCAACAAATATTTGGATAATTGGTTAATTATTTTTCAGTCGAAGCTCTACTTCTTCATCTTTTCATGTTGGACTGATGGACGCCACAGTGACTATCACTATCACCTATCAATTTTTAGTGTTTTTTTTTGTTTTGTTTTTGTTTTAAATAAATTACCTGCCATATCTTACAAATTCCACCTTTAAAACCTTTTGTAGCTCAAGAGCGAGTTGTGTGAAATCTAATAAATTGGCTCAAGTGATGTCTTTTGAGTCTGCATCAGTAGAGAGTGGAACCCCAGAGCAGTCCACTGTTAATTTCATCCCACCAGTGAGATCAAGAGAGACGCTATAACCACTGGGACTGTGTGTGTGTGTGTGTGTGTGTGTGTGTGTGTAAGACCTCCCTTGAGCTGCCCAATATTCTTTTTCATATCCAAGCCACTGAGCAGTGTGTGCTGTCAGCTCAGCAGTAGTGTGTGTACTGGTAGGAACAGGCACTCCTCTGCATGCCCCACTGATCTCTACGGGGGGCTGAGCACAGATCTGGAACACACACACACACACACACAAATCCCATAAAGGGAGTCCTTGTTATAGTCTTAGGTTTTCATCTACGCTCACATTTACACAAAAGCTACACATCTGATACCTGCATCAACCTGTATATATTTACACACAAACATATAGATGCCATAATACATACCAGCACACATTCTTGAGCATCACGGAGCCCTCATACCGAGAACTGCGTGACCTTTAAAGCCATCTCATCTCTGACTGAATGAGGAGCCTGAAACATCCTGTGTGGCTGAGAAATGAGTTCACAGTGACGTAGAGTTGAGAATGAGAGCCCTGGAGAGATTGCCCAGCAATCTGTCCTTGTGGGGGTTTTGGGCCAGAGTCCTGTGGTTATTGACAGACTGTAGCATGCTGTGATAGATGGGTGGTATGGAAGGCACGCACGGCTTGAAGCTGCTGCCAGTTTTGTCAAAATAACGGTTTGAAAGGACCTTCAATTTGTCTTTGTTTCTTCTTTCCATTTCTGCTTTTTATCTTCTTGACAATTTAATTTGTGGAATTAACTGTTTAGTTTGATTGACGGACAATATAACCAATCATTTTTTTTAATAATAGATTATTAATTTCAGTCATTTATGAAACAAAAATGCCAAATTGCTTGCTTGTCTTGAGCTGAAATAAAATTTTTAAGCATTTTCAGAGACTTCAAATATGTCAACAATAAATTATAACTCATTTAAATGACAAAAAATAATGACCCTATGATTTATAAAATTGAACCACATAGAAGGTTAATCCCTCAGAATTATACAGACAGCTCAATGCGAGTGTGCCTTTATACAGTCAATTTATTATTTAGGACAAACTCCTTGGTGACTGGAAGTAAACCTCTTAGTTGTTAAAGCATACATATTTTATAAGTGGTCATTCCAGTCGTTAATACGTTGTATTTTATCATGTCTCATTTAGACATGCCGTAACTGCTGCCTTTTATTTGCCTGAAACTGTGTCACTGAATTTGAGCTCGGGGACTGGCTTTGTCTCCACAGCCAGATCTGTATTTCTAGCTGTTAAAATTGCATGACTGTTGTCTCTCTGTGACAAAGAGCAACTGTGCTTTTATCTTTGATGGCTTTTGCTGCTGAAGTGAGAATATTAAAAAACAACAAGAGCTCACTGGTGGCCAGGGGGAGCTATGCCGAGCTGCCAAGAGTTGCGAGGCATGATGCCCAATGTGACGCTCGTGAACCGCTCAGCTGGGTTGTTAAAACACAACTAGCCATTGAATGTGAACCTTAAGTAAAGTCATTGCTCGTAAATCAGCTGCAGTTACTAATGAAAAAATAACACTTGCTTTGTTTATTTCCTCAGTGGACTTCCTGTCTTGCTTGGACGGCCATCAGCACTGGTTTATATTTCGTCCTGGGAGCTGTGATCAAAGTTGAGCAGAGTCTTTGTTTTAACAAGGCCTGCGTCAACACAATGAATTTGTCCAGGGCCACACACTAGGTGTCAGATCGATGCAAACTAACATAAACAAGCAAGTTCTCTTGTGGTGGTATTTAGGAAAGGTCATTAACTTTGAATGGAGAATCATTTTGAGTTCCCAGTTTGGTCACAGATGATAATAGGCAGCTGAGATATTGATCTGCTCCCATCAACAGACTGCTATTCTCTGAGAGTCTGCGCTCAGCTTTCTGGTCACCCAGACATGTGATATGAATACCAATGTGTGTAAGCACAAATGCACTCATGCACATACTAATAGAGAAATGTACAAAAGTAGTCTGTGTGTGTTTTGGACTGATTTCCCAGGACACAGATCAACGAGGTCAGGAGCTGTGGAGAGCTGGAAGCTCAGGCAAAAATCAAGTGGATGAATGACAGCATGGCTCAAAATAGAAACTTGTTATGTCACCCATCTGTCAGCAAATTGGAGATTACTAGCCAGGTTTATCATTCAAGGAAGCTCACAAGAAAACATATGGCTTTAAATTAAACTATAAAGCTAATACACTCAGTAAGAAGTGGAATCAGCTTTTTAACTCTTTGAGATTCAGACATTTTTTAAAATCAAAAGTGCCTTGTGCCAGCATTTTTTGCCCATTTTGAGTCATATTTCTAGACCCACAGAATATTTTGTACGTCTCTGAAAACACAGAATAGCTCAAATGAAAAAAGAGACTCTCTATTTCACCATGATTTTTTTTTGTTTGTTTTTACCTTGTTCTGTTCTTGTTTTATCAGAGGTAGAGGCCACTTTCATCAAAATCACCACTTGTTGTCCAGAATCTGTTTGTTTTGCTCTCTAAACGTGATCGCCACCACGTCCTGCTTTACATTAACTCGTTATGTCCCGACTACAAATCACAGAAGCCCCAAAATTACTCACAGGTTGCAGGAGACCACAATCAGCGACTTGCTGCTAAAAAAAAAAAAACACTTTGAGGCAAAACTCGTAAAAACTACAAGTCTAACTAAGAATTTAGAGTCATTTTAGTGATTCTGTAAAGCTATACTCACAGACATAGTGGCCCTAAATGTTCTAAATTCCATGTATGTACTAGTATACATATGACAATAAAGGCTGTTTAGCGTTTAGCTGTTTAGCATTACACTCAAAATACAAGAATGACCCTGAAAATGAGCATCTGTCGAAGTGTAAAAGTGAGTTTATATTCCATGAAGTGTCATTCATCCATTAATGTTGTTGAGTTGATGAGTTACATTTTGGAGGTCTCTCCAGGGTACAGGTGGTATTAAATATTATTCAAAGTCGGCAGAAACGCTTCAGTAATTACCTAACTGGAGACGATCATTACGGTTCAGTCATTGTAATTTGCAGGAATATTTGCAATGCTGCTTACCTACATGTCCTATCGCTTTGTTCTGGTCACTTTATGAAGGTAATTGAATTAGCCTACAGCTCTGCTTCTGTGAAAACTATTTCAAAGAGAGCTACCTTGACACTTCTTTGGATTTTCAAAGAGCCATTGGGATGTGTTGCGAGAAATAAGACATTCCCTTTCCTTAAACGTACACTGTGTAATTTTTTTTCTCTCATCTAGTGGTTACATTTGATTTTGCATGCATTGCAACATGGTTGGAACTACGGTAGGCAGAATGGGTCGACTCCTGTGCGGCCACTATCATCACGGATCCCCCCGGCGCAGAGCTCCGGTCTTTTTCCCCCAAACTCCTGACAGGCCCCTGCTGGCCATGGCCGAACACGGGGTGCTTCCAGACGGACACTCACCGTAGATCCCTGGCCCGGAGCTCCGGTCATTTTATGGCCCTTTTACACTTTTTTGGCGATGAGGATTCCTTCTCCTTCAGCAAGGCATAAGTATGGTCTTGCATTATGACCAAAAGTGCAGTGCAGGTTTTAGTTCAGTGCTGGGTCAGTAAGACTGTCGTCTCTACCTTGCAAGGCCTCTCAGGTCCACCTCTCCCGGCACCGCCGACGAGTTTAAAAGCTGATGTTTCGATGCATTTCGCATTTAAGAAGTTGGAAGAAAATGACGAGTTGGACAAAAGACAAGCAGTATGCAAAATATGCAACAGGAAGATAAAATACAGCGGCAATATGGCGAATCTCCGCAACCATTTGATGAGACATCACCCAGAAACACAGTCGGCAGAAAATAACGGAGCATTTATTTTAACTGAAATATCCCTGACTGAATCCATATTGAATCGTGAATCGAATCAAATCCGGCCCTTGAAATATCGAAACAAATCGATCTGGAAAATCTGAATCGATACCCAGCCCTAAAAGCTTCCGTACGAGCGTCCCATCCCAGCATCCCAGATAACTGATTCTTCGCTCAGGAGGACAAGTCCGATTGTTGGCATAGGTTATTTTACACCAATGAGGATCTATTTATGAATGAAGACGTTGAGTCGAGGTAAAAAAAATACTTAAAACAGTGTCCCTTTAATGCAAGAATCAAAATGTGTTTATCATTGAGAATTTTCCAGCTTATATTTGAGTTTAGATGCATCATACAGCAAAATTGTCAGTGTTATTGTAAATCTGAACACACATTGGTTCTGAGTTTAGTTTTAAAAAAAAAAAAAAATAAAAATGTTATCACCTCGACCAGAGAAGAAAAAAAAATACTATCCATTTGCTACTTATTTATATGGCACATTTCAGAAACAAGGCAATTCAAAGGGCTTTACATAAAACCTAAACATTAAAAGTATATAAAAACACATTATAGAAGATAAGATAAAAATACAGCAAGTGGCCACAGTCATAAGTGGTAGTGGACTTTCAATGTATGGATGACTTATATGGCTCTCAGAGCTGCAGTGGTTGTAAAAGATATGCTGTAGTTTAGGGCTTTAATATCCTGCAGCTGCGGCGTATGATCATGTGACCTTGCTTCGTGGTACCCTGTCTATGTTCACAGTCTGAGCAGCTGGCAATCAGAGCTCATTTACAAAATGAAACAAGCAATGAAACAATTTAGCTGTGAAATCACGAAAGACGTCTCTTTTTTTTTTTGTGGGGAACCTCTCTCTGTCCTTGGACTAGACATACTGTGTTCTAATGCGCACTCACTTTTATTAGACACCCGCTGTTGAAAAAAACTAAGTGAATGGTGTTAAAGGTTACCCTGCTGATGTAATGCATCGTGATAGGACTTACTTAAGAATCTCACCTGGCAGTGGGCTCTGTCGGAAGGCTTTTTTTTTTTTTTACTCAGTACATGGATTTTTAGGTGGAGTGAAAGTGTACATGTTTCAAGATTTAAAATTCAAAGCTAATTCTGTTACATCTTGAGTTCAGGTGTGATTTAAGGTAAGTTTTGAGTTCTGTACTCCTCGTTTGCACTTCCTTATTAGTTTTCTACAAGGCAATTTCCTTTTGTCGGCCCCGCTGTGCCATCTGATTTCTCGTCCTTGTTCCAGGAAATTTAAACTCTGCTCAAGTGTGTCTCTACCTAAAACTTCCCCAACCTTAACAGGCTTTCAGCTCCAACTGTATGATTTCCACAACCTGTTATTACGGAGGGTCACTGGAGGTGTCCTTTTGCTTGTGTGAAATGGGGACAAGGAGCAGAATAGGTGCACCTAGAAGTAGATGAAATAACAGATTGTCAATCTCTGACTAAGATTTATTTTAGATTTACTCTACTTGCCTATATGATGGGTAACCTTGAGCCCCTGCATGTAGCATATTTCAACTGTGAGTTATGACAAAGAGAGACAGCTTCCCACGATGATGTAAAGACATTTTACGATACATGGCACCTTATTTTATGACCAGCTGTAAAAAGAAAAAAAAAAAAAAAGAAAAAAGAAAAAAGAAAACCCTGAAACCTTTTTCTCAGCAAAATCCCAAGGCGATTGCGAGGTAATTATCTGACTAAACCTTGCGCAGCCTTCTGTTCGTCAAAAAAACTGAAAAACGAGGATGACAAATAAAACCAGGTCTGAGCACTGAGTGAAAATGATAGACAGCCTTTCTCTTGGCATCTTTATTTCCATTTCCTTGCTTATTCCCCTAACCGCTAAGCTCACTCAAAGACTCAAAATTCTCTGTGGCACTTATGGGGGAGGATATGGATAAAGAAATGCATGCCGTGAGCGTTGCTTGCTGCAGGGAGAGACCTTTGAGTTCATCTCATTTCAGAGTTTCTGAGCAGCAGTGAAATGACTGTCTGTTCTCTCCCTCTGCTCCTGCTGGAGCATGCAGTGGACTTCCTCAGGGCCATGGAGACCAGGCAGCCTCCTCTCTTCCATGCTGTTTACCACCTCGCTGCTGTCAGAGACGTGCAGCTCTCCTCCAGTGCCACCGATCAACACAGTCCACTGTATGTGTCCTCGAGGCATACCACTGCAGACATTCCTCAGCACTGAAAACATGCATTTAGGCCGTACTTGTAGATAATACAGTTATAGAGTTTGAGAGGATTAAGTGTTGATCATCTGTAGTTTGACCAGTGGTGGATTTCTGTTGATGGTGTTTGCCTGAGGCTGCATGACAGTTGTCTCTAAGCGTTTTCATGCTCAGACAGTCACACTTGCTGACACACACACACAGTGTATTTGTGTATTGTGGGGACTTTGCATTGACTTACATTAATTTCCTAGACACTTCCCTTGACCCTAACCATATCCACTACCCATGTAATCCTAATCCTAACCCTAACCAAAGTCTAACCTTACACTAACATTAAATGTTCTCCTAGTCTTCAGCCTAATGTAACAGTTTACATTATGGGGACCTGCATTTTGTCCCCATAAGGATGGTGAGTCCCCACAATGTGACTGTGAACAAATTTATGTCCCCATAACCATAAGTAATACCTGCCCTCTCTCTCTCTCTCACACACACACACACACACACACACACGTTTACTTCAGTCACCTTTGTGGTTTTTGGGCATTTTTAACCCCCTTTAGGGATGGATTTTGTCCCCAGTTGCACATGCTGTCCCCGAACAAGTGGTATTAAATGAAGTGTGTGGACATAAGGCAGACCCACCCACACACACACACACACACACACACACACACACAAACTCATAAACTCGCACATAAATTCATATTGAAACGTAATCCCAGACATATTTACAGCGCAAGCATGGCTATTGTGACACACATGTATATATGCAAAGATATAACAGCCATATATCTTCTCCCTCCTGTAGTCTTCTTTGTTTTGCATGTTTATATTTCATGGTCTGATCACTGGATTTGGACTCCCGACCACTTAAAGCTCAACATACATGCTGCCACACGAAGAACACTCATTATACTGTGGCACACAACCGCTGACTACTGTTTAAATCCCCCTACAAGGCAGCAGACACAGATCCCTGAGCTGTAAAAACTCAGGAGCTGCAGTATGTGCAATTGCCGCAATCGACAGACGGCATCTTAACATTACTTTTAACATAACTCTGTGAAATGTCATTGTTTTGCATCACTGTTCTCTAGTACATATAGCGCCTAGGGTTTGTTTTTCTCAGCCTCACTGTACAACCCATCATACTTCTCATCCTTACTCACGGAAATTTAAAGTCAAGAGTGCATCTCTAACTGAAGACACAGTCACTTACCTCAATGGGCCTGTGTGCAACCTGTTATTATAGAGGGCCCGGCAGAGTTGTCCTTCTGTCAGTGTGATATGAGGATAAGAAAAGAAGAAGAAGAAGATGCAATAACAGACTGTCATTCTCTGCTGTTCTGCCTGTCTATAGGATAAATAAACGTGAGCCTCGGTGCTTTTTTGGAAGAGACAGCTGTCGAATCTCCTGCTATTATCTTTATTTCTCACGTTTGAGCACCTGTTTTATTTTTCACTCTCAAAATAGCATTTTCTGGTGAGGAATATTGATCTGACGCAGCTCACCTGCAATTTTTTTTTTGTACTTATCCTTCCCCACCTTTTATCGGATTGCTTGAGCAGTGTATCTTCATTTATTGGCTGGGAAATTTATCCACAAAATGCTAATGACTAATGTACTCCTTTACATGGATCTATCAGTTTGGGACTTCCAGATGCTTGGCAAAGAATGATTTGTTATCAATAGATGGAGACATTAAACACCTGCACATCAAACTGCAGCATTATTAGAAAACATCTGTTCATAGGCAATATCCTGGGTGTTCTTCTCATTATCTTTAGCCTTAATGCTTTAAGTATACTATGAACAACAGCACCTAAAGCATAAAGGCCACATATAATGCTCATTTTTAGGTTTACAGAAAAAAATATGAAAATATGATTGTTAGATTGTGAAACAAAACTGTGTAATTATTTATCTATATGTGCATTTGTATGAAAAGTCAAGGCTAGGCGTTAATTCAATGTAAGGGCTTACTTCCTCTGAACATAATTAATATTGCGGGTTGCATTATCTGGTGTCCAAGGCCCACTGACTTTATCGCAATGTAACCTTGCTGGAAATGCCAGAACATTACTCAAACTGCTCACTGCATTATTCTTACCCACTTAACTGAATCTGATTTCATATATTTGCACAAAAAAATATCCTTCCCCTGTGTATTGTATTCAGTATACGTGAAATGGATTCACTTGGATATGATTACCATGTGCCGAGAGTCGTTATTTATGACGCAGGTCTCCCTCTGTCTAAGGATACCACCGCATCATTTGTCACTGTCACTGCTTTTATTTGACTCGCTTTCAAAGTGTGCTATCTTCACTGAGGGAGAGAGTCACATTCGTAAACACTCAGAGGCAATCTGTGGCCTTAAATGACAACAGCAGAGCCCACATGTTTAAGCCGAAGCCTTCGATTACCCCTGTGGGTGCCCTCGTACGAAGGCTAACTGCTGCTCTGCTCTGCTCAGCACATTTGGCCCCGTTCCTTCAAGAGCTCTCGTCTCCTAGTTCATCTCATTTAAACAACCACCGGCTCCTCGGTGACTCTCTGCTACGCCATTCACCTCCTCCCTTCCTGACACCGTACAATGCACAATGTTGGGCCCACAGGCAGTGGACAGAATTGAAGTGTCATAAAAAGCACATTCATGTCCCAAATGTGTCTTCAAGGCAGAAAGCTTTGAGGTTGTTTTCCTCTCTGCACAACTGGTGAAGAGCTGTTGCTCAGTAACCCCACCAGGGAGACGCGATGCCTCGCAGAATGAGTGGGGAAAATGTTCTTTATGCCGACAAAGAAATGTTTGGAAGCTGCTGGAAGTTTTCCCTTGTCAGGCATAACTAATGCTCAAACGGGGGGGTTTATCTTTTTCATTTCCATTAGTGTTCCTTTAAGATTCTGAAATACATTATTTCCAAGAGAGCAGAGACAGAGGAGGGATTTTAAATGTCACTCGTAGCAGCAGTTACCTTTTGGATTTAATTGAGGTGGCTTGTGGAGCAACACATTGGCTGTTTAGGATGTGACAGCTTCCAAACAACTCATTTTCAGCATTGTTTGGACCATGTAATGTGTAATTGCTCTCTGCATCTCCATATAAGCAGAGAAAAGTAGGAAGTTATTTTTTCTTTGGGCTGTCTCCTTGTTGATAAAATGTAGACATCTGTGATTTGTTATTTACTTTCATTATATTCTTACTGCTTTTGTCAAAGAGCGTACAAAACGTGCAATTTCCAAATTTCGAAAACTTGATCAAAGAATAATGAACTGAGCCATTGAAAATTATTTGAATTCTCCACAGGCTACTTCATTTATTTTATATAATTAGTTATTGAAGGATGGCAAGAGCAGCAAATGTTCACTTAATCAAATACGTTAACATAAAGAGGGATTTATCACAAAGGTCTAGATTTAACAGTATCCCTACTGACCACACACGCTCAGAACACTCAATATGCAAATGAATAATTATTCCTTTGTGATGAATCCGTCTTTATTGTAAAGCGATTGCTACCAGTGGCTTATAAGATTCTAGTCGCCTATGTGTGATAGAGAAATGTCTTTCTCTCACTTCATGAAGACTAACAGTCCTGAAGGAATGCGGCATATGGCCCTGCTAATATATCTGTATTGATGTGATCGTGTGCTGGGAAGGTGAGATGAGAGGCAGGTGCTTGGGAGGAAGAGAGAAGATGAGCACGCTGCAAATTACTCATGTTCACCGTGTGGGAATTTATCGACAGAAATGACCCAAAGGCCATTTTGGGAAGTAAAGAGGCTATAAGATCTGTCAGAGATGAAAACAACTCAAGTTTTGAAGAAACACAGGGCCTGGGCTTATTGCTGGTATCTGAAAAGTATGGCGCGTTGTCTCATCCATCTTGGTCGAGTCACAATACTTCATTTTCCCTCATTTCTCTGAAAGGGGAAAATATGATTCCACCTATCGATTGATGCATAAATGTGTTGCCTAGTGATGAAAGATGAGGTGTGCTTTGCTTTTATGTGATCCGATTAACCTCCAGCTGGGAGTGGGCTCTCTGCTCTGCCCAGTGCTCCTGCAGTGTCAGGGTGCCTGTGATGGGCACTTAGGAGGATTAGTGTTGCTGTGTGTTTTGTTTGTGTCTAGATATCACCGGGGACATTTCACTAACTGAGGGATTATATTGCCAGCCACTGTGAACGGTTATATATCGAGTGGCCTGCATTAAATTTAAGAGGACCCAGGGTGTGCTTTTGAGGTTGTAAATGGAAAGTCTTCCTCTTGGTTCTTCTTCTTTTGCACACAAAATACACACCAATTGCTTTCTTTCCAACTTTTTAAGTAGTAGAGTGTTGTGATACTATTATGCTTGATTAAATTTGTTCAAATCAGTCCTCCGTCAAAGCAGCAATTAAAATAGTTCTGGGGGTTTCTAATAGCTTAGCTAATTGTCGTGCTGCTCAGAGGTTTTGGAAACATTGGGCTTCCTCTTCCCTTTGTGCGCACACAAGACGAGGCTACATCAGAGACAGTCTCTGATAAGGTATTTAAATTTCTTGACTTTGCCAATGGCATTTTCTCCATCTGAGAAGCAGCTGACATCTCTACCCAGCACTCCAAGAGCCCAGAATACCCTTTTTATTCCATCGTTGTGTGGCTGAAAGTTACTTCTCATACTGACTGACAGGAGGTCCACTGATGGAGACCTGAAGGTCCCCTAAGTATTCTGTCTGCAGAGCAAATGTTAAACAAAAAAAAAGCCAAAAAAAGATCACAACTTGTTTTACTTTATACAAATTTGGGAGTAAAGAGGAACTAACCGCATCAAACGGCATGAAAATGGCTTGTTGTGAGTAGTTTAACATGCGTCTTCAGGTGATTTGGGGCCCATTATTTTATTTCTTACAATAACTGCAAGTAGCTGCTTAGGTCCATCTGCGTTCTTTTTGTAAGTCCTAGAGGCTATTGAAAAGACGATTCACAACAGACAGTTTGGTTTGAAAGCTGAAAAAGACTCATTTTTATCAGATACAGAGGGATTAATTTAAGCACGAAAGACAGTTTTTCACAGCCAACATTCAATTGTGCAAAATGCTCCAAGTTTGAATCTATATTTGTGGAGTTTTTTAATATGAAGACATGAAATGAACAAAAAAAAAACATTACAGTGGTTCAACAAATGAATCTAATGAACCACAACCATACTGTTTAAAGTCTGTAGGCATGCTGGCTTTAAGAGGCTGGTATAATGTTTTCCAGTATTTCTAGATAGCAAATATTGTTATAAGAGAAGCTTAAAGTTATTGCTATTTGATAACATCTGTAATATACTATATATTATATGTATTTATACAGTATAAAGATATACAAATAGATAATTATTAGTAGATTTTTTTTTAAAGCATACTGACGTATTTGTCCATCCGTCTTGCAATTTCTGTAATACTACTCTTAATGTAAAATTATCTTACAAGCTTATATTAATGAAAGCCTGTTCATATTATGCATGAAAACAGTTCAGACAACCAGCTAAGATTATTAAGGAAATAAGTGGTGAAGGATTCATGAAATAAACTGGATGAAATAGCACAGACTAAAAACATGCAACACTGATGTTTACCATGGTCACCATCATAATAAAGCATGCAAACATCTGCCAACATTTTAGATAATACACATTATTACATGAAATTACATCTTAATCCATAGCTTTGAGTGAAATGTCTCAACTATGAATTGCTAAGAAATGCTAACCCCATAATATCTGACACCTGAGGGAGTTTGTGGTAAATGTTTCTCAAACATAAATGTGGAGGACTCCTTTCAGCTTTGGATTAATCTAATTTAAGGTCTAATGTGGAGCTAGTACCATGTGTTCATGGTAAGGAAGGAAGAAAAGTGTTTTTGAGCTCATGGGAATATGTTATATCACCCTTTGCTTGTTAGTAAAATACACTAATTGCTGGTTTTGGTCTTTGTGTAGGATTTGTCAAAAATAGCAAACACGTATAGGCCTACATTGCCGGACTTTGAGTCTGTTATGGGCGGAAACAGAAGTGTTAAAAACAATGGATGGACTGACACATGGACCAGATTCAGATTTCACACACCATCCTCGCCATCCTCTTCCACTTGTGGTTGTTGTTGTGTTTTTCAGTCAGTCAGTGAGAAATGAGACAGAGTTGCATCAGCAGGTTGTGAGTGAATGAGCTCTACAGGTGGTGTTTCTAAAGCAAGCGAAAGCAATGCTGTGTTTGTGATGCCTCTCCCAGAAAAACAAGGCTAATTTTAAACCGATTTTTAAACCGAATCCTACAGCTGTGCTGTGATCTTTTGACTCTTTCCTGGACACTCACAATAAAACATCACCACCTCCCATTTCTCAACTCCATGCCCTGCTGCAGTTGGTTTTCCCACCTCTTTCCTCAACCACATTTCTCCCTAAAGATCATATATCAGAAAATCTGTTTGATTAATGTATTACTGAAGCCAGGCCAGCTTAATATGTTTGATCAAGGACTGGTTGCAAGACTCACACATGGTGAAGGATAGAGATTGGATAGAGGGAGGCAAGATGAAGGGATTACATTTCTTGGGTGAAGTTCTACTCGGGTCACCGGGGATGAGAACAGGTGATCACAGGAAATGTTTTGATTCAAAGCCACATATGGCTGTCTTGGGGACGTGAATGCTTTAATACCACATTTTAGAGCTTATTTTAGAAGTTGGTTGCTGTGTGTTCTTGAAAATGCATTTTAATTTGGAGTCTCACGCTCCTGTGAGCCCCCTCCTTGCTTCACACCACATAAATATAACATCAAGGTATTAAATCCTGAATCTAACATCTGTCTAATGATAAGGCCAGTCCGGTTGAGCCGTACGTGTGATATGTGATCACACTCCTCGGCCCAGCGTCCTGAGGGATTGGCAGTGCCTGAGAAATCCAGCACAAGAGTTTAGAGCCAGGATTTACTGCAGGGGTTAAGTTATCAGCACAAATCATCCCCTTTTTCATTTGCAGAAACAGTCCCACAGACATGATTTACAAGTACAGTAGCTGCAGACATGAAATCCAAGGGCAACTTAGGGCTGCAAATCACACAGGCTTTGCCTCTTCAGTCAAGACATCCTATTGGTGTCATGGAGAGGAACATCTCCCAAATCTGAAGTTACAACATTTTTACGCTGTAATGAGATATTATAGTATTATAGTAAGTGGAAACTAGGACAGTGTGTCACATCCCCCAGAGGAAAAAGAGAGACAGTGAGAAATCCTCTCACTGTGCTGTAAGCATGACCCAGCACCAACTGAGCACCTGCTCTCTTGACATCGCTGTCTGTTTTGTCATTTTAAAGGGTAAACATCGCTCTCTCTCAGTCAAAACTGTGTACCAACAGCAGACACTCGCTGTGAACTGCCTCAGTGGATGTCTTTACAGTACATCTTTTCTCCCCATCAGGGACACAGAGCGTAAAACTGCAGTTTAACTCTGGAGTCCGAGCAGCTTCATGAAGGAGCAAGATACAAAGCAACTGTTTGCATAGCTTTGCACTAATTTACATACATGATTCATTTAAAAAAAAAAAATCCACAGCATTGTTACCCATATCAGCATCAGACTTTTTACTTGTATTGAATATCATTATATACAATTTGTCTTTGGTTAGGTTCAGCTGTGTGGCTGTGGCAGCCGACACAATTTCCCCAGCTATGGCACAGACACACTTTGAACATTTATATGCTAATTTATATATAAAGGACATCTTTAAAAATGGACGCTCTGTAGATCATATTTTATTTCCACCATTGGAGTTTTAATCCACATCCGACCTGTGTGTAACAAAATAGACCTACTGTAGCAGCTCATGCCTGTAGACATGAAAGATAGTGGATGAAGAAATATCAGATATTACTTAATTAAACCCCTATTAGGCTGAGTTACAGCACCTTATGATAAAACACAAAGGAAAGGTAGATGATGATAGTGGCATTTCAGCACAACAAGCTCTCATGCATGGCACAGAAACAGACATAATATCCTTTTTTATGAGAAGTATTGATTCATAGATGGATATGAGGCTGTTTTCATCAGTCTACATAATCCTTTTGGTAGATAGATAGATAGATAGATAGATAGATAGATAGATGGATGGATGGATGGATGGATGGATGACCAGAGGACCAGATTTTAAATGTTATGGTAAAGAAGTATTTCGAGGAGGTGGAGTAAATTGTCACTCCATCCTCTGTGTCATAGACTTTCTGAAGTGCTGCTTCGATGCCTGACGCTGGTTCTGTCCAGTCGGTCATTGCTCTGCCGCAGCGAATCGTCACAAATCACTGCCACACCACGTCTCCAACAGCACTGGGACTTCGGGACGGAAAATCAATGGGCTCTCACGGGCTACTCCATCAGTCCAAATATCTGGAGCTTGATGGTGAAGAGAAAGGGGGGGTGGGGAGGATTTGCAGGATGCAGTGAGGAAGGAATGGAAGCAGGTTTTAGTGTCATATTAGGTGAGGTTGGATGGGCATGTCAGTTGGTTAAAGATAGGACTGAGCTGTGGCTGTGAGCAGAAGCAGTAAGAAAGACAACGGCCGGTAATTTCAATACTGAACCCACTGTTTGTTTCAATAACTTAGCTAGTTATTGTAGTTTGGCCAACTCATTTAAGTTGCTCATCAGCGGCAGTGGCACAGAGCAAAATCACATTCCTTTCCAAAGCCTCTTTAATCTGTGAGTGGTAGTGTCAGCTTTTGAAAACAGTCTCAGCAGGAGGAGTACAAACATTTCTTTTTATCAAAACATCTTTCTATTTCATTAAACAAAGTATGCAATTTCTCAGTATACTGTAAAAAGATGTAGGAAAAACACAGGTATGTAAATTAAATAAGGACAGATTTGATCAAAGGATAAATAAAATACCAATTCCATGCAGAATATGCTATCCACTAATGGTCTTAGTATACTGGTTTTGCAGTAGTAACATTTTGTACTGTCGGAAAATTAGACATTATGTGCACACAGCGGACATCAATCAAAGTGCAGCATTGAAATGCCACTGCCAATTAAACTCTGCAAAGAGGAAGCACCGTTATTTTCCCAGAAATTGCTCAAGCTATCGCACCACCCGCCACAATTTGTTCTCATGTTTTACAGCTGCTGGTAGCTCTTACTGTTCCATGAACTGAAGTACAAAAGTGCATATCAAAATGGTTGTGATTTTGTCACTTTTCCAGTGAAATATACTCAAATCCTGATTAAAATTACTATGCAGAGCATGGAATTGGGACACAGCTTAAGAATCTGACCAGACATTTGATGGCAACTTCTCATACTTGACAGTATTCAAGCACAGGAGAAGACTAGAATGACAGAGGAAGGAGAGATTTAAGATGAAGTCATTGGAGGAAAAAAAACCCGAAAGGACAGAGAAATTAAGGGAGGGAGGAAAACAGGTCGTTACAATGAACACGTTCGAGTGCTGGAGAGAACGTGGACAAGACTGATAAGCAAGTGACTCAGAAATACGCAAGTGTTTTGAATTGAGTCTAACAAATTCTTTCAAATAAGAGCAGCGGCTCATGAAGGTGATACCATATGGAAATGTCTCCAACAAACCATTTAACATTCACTGCTAGAAGTGACTGCAGATATGATTGCCTCAGGTTGCAGGCAATGCATGCAAATGTTATGTTAAATGTGGCTCTGAGTTATTTCCTCCGAATTTCTCCTCATTCTGCTTTTTGATTTCACGCCTGGCTCGGGTTTTGTTGATAGGGTTTAGACAATGAATCTTCATCATGCAGCTGTAAGTACCATGATGCATGACCACAGGTGGATTACTCCAGGTTACCTGTTAGATAACATCTCCTTCTTTGTCATTTTCTCCCTTTGTTTCAGTGGTGGACAGCAAAGTTATCCTGGAGGGCCTGCAGAGGTACGGCCCCACGCCAATCTATCTGCCTGTCAGCTACAGGATTCTCAATGCTGAGTCAGCATTCTTCCTACAGGAAGCAAACCAGGACTTAATGAGGAACTCCAGCCTGCAAGCTCGCACAGAGTCCTTCTTCATCCACCAGGCCCGGCAGATGCCCTTTGTCAATGCCAGCTATGGGCCGCTATCTGTCCAGCAGCCTGTCCCTCTGGAACTGCTGCAGACCCTTCCAGGCCCATTTAACACACCCTCCTTCACCACATCATCAGTACCAACCTCAGCATCGTCGTCACCTCTCTTTACATTCAACTGGAAGGTCCACACCTATATTATCAGCGAGAGGATTCACCCCAGTTGGCCAAAGGTTCAGGTGTTGTTCTACATCGCGGGGAGGGACTGGGATGATTACAGTGCCATTCACAAGCTTCCCTGCGTCCGGATGTTCGCCTTCCATGAAACCCAAGAGGTGCGCGGGACGTGCAGGCTAAAAGGTGAGCTGGGGATATGTGTTGCCGAGCTGGAGCCCCTCGCCAGCTGGTTCAGCCTGCCAACTGTCAGGCCAGGCAGACAGAGGGTCTCTGAGCAGACCCAGGGCACTCCTGTGGAGCTCTACTACATGGTTCAAACCACAGACAGCGGAGACTGCAGCTCAGAGGATTCAAGAAAGGGCAGCTCAGTTCGACCAGACCAGCAGAGGCCAATGGGCTATTTCGCAGGACACACACCTATGCAGCGCATTGGGAGCGTCAGGCTGTTTCAGCCACTGTCAGAGCTGAAGCTGGACAACAACTTTGTGGTGATGGCGCCATCCAAACCCATCCGGCAGAGAGAAACCGTCTCTACATTTCTGGCTCTGTCCACGCTTTCCTCAGTGCCAATTTTCACCCTCAGGTGAGTCAGCCACCTTCTGGGAATTTCAGTTGCTGTTCGACACAAATGCTTCATAGAACATTATCCAAACTCATTCAAACATCACTGGAAAAAGCAGTTAAAAATAAGGCATTGAGAGGCTTTTAGAGGAAGCAGCAGGGATAGATGACACTCCATTAACACAACTCTGACAACGCATGACAACATTTACAGTACACCCATCTGTCATGTGCAAAATTCTAGTCATTGATTGTCTGAGTCACACACTGAAATGAATCATAAGGCTCTAATCTAACCTCCTGGTTTCTAAATACATGTTATTACATATTTACTATACAATACAGTTGTGCTTTAGGAACATGACTTTTAACAGCACGTTTAGTCAAAATAATCTGCAGTTTAGGTAAAAATGAGGGATTAATCCTTAGCATTAGAGATTAGAAAATGTGTGCATGATTTGCCTTGTATGACTCCAGCCTACAGATGATGTTGCCATGACATCACGAGTAAAATGCCCGGTATCCATTACAACATTAATCTTGTTTATTTAGGTCATTTGTCGACTCATTAGAAAAACATAATGTTGCAAATGAAAAATGTCACAAATGAAAAGGACACATTAACAAGACAGTGGTGAAGAGTGTCCTTGTGTAATCACTTGCCTTGCTTTATTGTGTAAAACAACACAGAATCTCAGATCATTTCCTGCTTTGAATACATTTGAATTTCAGCTGGCAAGCATTTTTAACATTATTTCTATGATAGACCAACACAAAAGCTCCTGGAAGTTATACCAAAGTTTTTCATAATAATCAAGTAAAAAGCTGAAAACTGGGAGCAAATTTTGAAAAGAGTTCATTTATGGTAAAACTTTGTTGTTAAATATGTGTTGTTTATGATATAGGGTTCACCTTGATAGATATTTTATGCCTTTAGCTTATATAAAATAATAATCTTAATCTCAAAACAACCCCTAAAACCCACATGACTTCACTTTTGAAGAGATTTACTGGCTGCTAAAGATGAAATATAATTTTCCATTAATTGTAATGGATAAAGTGCTCTACAGAGAAGGGTTGTTTGTGTTTATTGTAACCTTCTAAGTCATTTTGGAGAGAAATTAGAGATATATTGTCGTGCTTAACACCTTCCACACTTCATCTTTGACAGTCCAGCGGGGATTGTTTTGACTGGATAGAACGTCTAAATTATGCCCTTGTGCTTTTTATGAAGATTGTTTTCATGTACCCACCTTCAAAATTGCCTGTCTGAGGAAAATTTGTATCTGCGATGATTCCACACAACAACAACAACAACAACAATGTAGTTATTGATTCATTGAGCTTTGTCTCATACAAATTACCATTCACAGCGACTGTAATTGCTCCATGTTGTGTGATGCAGATGAAGGTGTACAGAATATGCATTCCACCGAGCTGTTTTAATGCCTGAGATCTAAATCATGGCAGATGAAACAGCAGCCTCAAAGTGGAGCTGTGACAGAGAGTCCTGGCAATTTGTCAACCCTGGGTGAGCGGGAAATCTGCCAAAAAGCCTCATTGCTTTTCCTCTTGCTCCACTGATGATGAACTCCCATAAAGTATTAGCACTCGCAGTGTGTGTTTATCACATTTGTCAGCATGTGTGTAAATGGGAACTTTAAAGGCTGGATTTTTTTTTTTTTTTCCTTTTAGCACCCTTTTTTGCAACAGCGTTGCTCTCCGATCGTTCAGAAGTTCATCTTTTTTTAAGTTTTCCGCTGGGATGGCATGGACTTCAGATTCAACCAAAACACCTCATTAGGAACCAAAAGATTAAACCTCAAAGTGTTTGAAAATCACATGCTACTTTACAGTGCTTGACTGCCAGCTTACCAAACTCTGTAAGTGAACACCCAAACGGTGATGACTAATGCATCAACTTTGTTGTGCATTGCTTTTATGTTACAGGGTTAACCCTTTGGGTCCTGAGCCTATTTTGGCCATTTTTAAATACTTTTGATTTTTGTCTCTATATACCACATGAAATGTTTAACATGCCCATGCTTGGTATCTTTTTTTTTCAGCACAACTTCATCTATATGAAGAGATATTATAGTTATTATTTCACTATAACCTACTTCATTAACATATTGGGCCACAAAATAATCACATTCAAATTGAATAAAAAAAATTGTATTTATTACAATAAAAACCACAACCGTGCTCAATCAACTGTTTTGGAACTTGAAAAACTAAATATAGTTTGCTAATATGAATATGTAAATGTAAAGTTGAAATAAAGTAATACTATATACAACTATGCAATAAAAAAAATCTGATCACGCCAGCGTGATCATTGGACCCACAGGGTTAAACCTGTTGTGCAATTCAGTGTCTTTTTTTTCTCCGTTGGATTTCCTAATAATAAAAAAAGAACTTGAAAATTCCCTTTAAGCGCTTGATATATGTGTGGATTCAGGTTTTGAGCACTGGAGGTAGGGGCTTTGGGGGTGTGGATCTTTGCTCAAAATGGATGGATGTTGAACATTTGCATAAAGTCGACCAGTGTTTGCCTATTCATGGGCGTGGGTGTGTTTATGGACAGTTCACTTTGCAAGTAGCTCTGGTAAGTGTCTCCCGGCGGATAAGGCATCATTAAATATTTATGTTCATTGGAGTTACTCTCTTCTCCTCCCCATTATATTTACTCTACCCTTATCCACCACCATCAAAATAGTCCAAATGAACTCTGTGGAGTTGTTTTGGACATCCTTTATTCCTACATGCACTTCTGTCAGATGGAATAAGTTCAATTTCTGTACCCTAAATCTGACTCCTTTCACTGTTTTCACTTTTTTTTGATAGGACTGTAAAACTATTTGGATTTTAATATGCTGTATAATCCTCATCATTAATTTAGGTGGGATTACTTGCATTTGCCGCACAGAGCACCTTGGATTTTTCTAGCACATTTTACACTTTCTCCAGCACTTTCATCCATCCATCCATTATCTACCGCTTATCCTCATAGGGTTCCAGCACTTTCAGCAAAACAAAAATTTTTTTTTTTTTTTTTTTTTTGCTTTTCCCCAATGCCAAGGCAAACCAGCTGTCACTGCTACTTATGTGTGGCAACAGAGAAAGAAAAAAGATGTTTTGACCGATTTTGTGAAGCACATTTCCAAGGGCTTATATTCTTACCCAATTCAAAGTCAAGATTCATTGATTCATATAATAATGTGTAAGTTATGCATGGTTAAGAGCACCATATACATTCAGTTAATTAAAAAATAAGTGTTTCTGCTCTCATGTTGCAGCACTAAAAAGAAGTTTCTTGGTAGCTGTGTTCCTTTAGGGCTTTAACTTGATGATGAAACAGATCACAAATACCCAACATTTAACGTGATGTACAGTGTTTTTTTGCTGCATAATACAAATTATGTTCTGTGGGGAGATACTCAAAACAAAAACAACAGTTAACAAAATATACTGACATATAATAATTACTTTATTATTTATTTATTTATTTATTTATTATGATTTATTATTAATTAATTAGTACAAACTCAACCCTGCCGGTATGTAAAGGCCTTAAGACTGTTAGTCTCCTGCTCATAAGACCATTGATATTTATAAAGTTTGGCTTTTTTTAGCTCTTTGAAATCATCAACTGTGTCTTTTGATTTCAGCTGCTGTACTTTTCATTTGCTTCCACTGACTCAAGAATCGAGATTCATCCTGGGACGTCGAAGCATATCAGAAACATATGAGATTAGAAAATGATAACTGGCATCACTTTACTTCCTACTCTAAGTGAACGCTGTAAATTTGAGTCTGAATAATTTATGGTCCTTGAGTAGCGTAACATATGTGAGTGATTTAAAACCCTCAGCTTATCACACATACCTCTGCCCGGACAGCACCTGTATATGAGTTACAAGGCAAAATCGTAGCACTTAACAGAAGGACTATTTTATTACCCATTTTCTCCCTTGTATTATTGTGTAATTTGCACCATTTGATCTAATCCAAACCAATGTCATTGTTTGAAATGTAATTGTAGGATTTTAACCCTAGCCGCTGGAAAGAGACACTGATATTTTGTGAGCTCGCAGAAACATGATTATGCACACACACACACACACGTGCACACATATATGCTGACACACATGCATGGACCCGCCCTGAGCAAACTGTTAAGTCATGGTGTGTTTGTCATGCTAAGGGCTCCCGGTGGAATCAGTAATTCCCTGCTCCCCGCCTCATTAGCGGTGGAGAAAGTGGCGTAACAGGTTGGAAAAAGGTTCTCCAGCTACTCCTTATTCAACATGCAAATGAAAACACCATTTCCTCCTGAACAAATTAACAGGCTTTTCAAAAGATAAATTGCCCCAGCTGCATTGTAATTTTGACTAAACAATCCGACATATTCCCACAGATCCCCCCTGGGGCAGTGTTGCTGATGAATGCAAATGAATTTCTAATATCTGAGAGTGTGAAGGTATGAGTATGGGATTCTTCATGCTGCGCCAGCCAAAACAGTCAGCAAGTTGCTTTATTAGTCAGATGTTAGGCATGTAAAGGGTTGAATTGGGACATTACATAAAGAGGTTGTCTTACAGTAGCTGCTGACTCTGATCTTTAGTCGTGTTCAGGTTTACAGGTCATATGCTTTGGTCATACTTGGTACTGGCCATTGTTTGCCGAAATATCAGCAGGAGAAAAGGTTGGAATAAAGATGTTCCCTCAGTGTATTAGCCTTATCTCGACCTCACTCCTCTGTGGATCTGTTCTCGGTAAAGGTCACCCAAGATGGGTATGTCTCTTTTCCATTTCCAGTTCTGTACTTATCTGTGCTTTTCCTTTTGTTTTATCTGCCACTCTGTCTCTCTTTCCTCCTTGTTTTGTTTAACCTTTCTCTCTCTCCCTTTCCATCGTACTTTCCATATACTTGATGTGTTCCTTCTGCTTGTGTTGAAACATCATCAAGAAAACGCATTTGTTCAATACGTAAATATCCAGAAGACCCAGAAGCCTTAAATGTGAAGTAAATTCGGTCTCAATGTACCGTGCCCTTCTTTACCCGTCTCCCTCTTTCTGTTTTAAAAGTGCAGACTTTCCTCATCTACTCATTAATAAGTAATTAGTCATTTGCAACCTAGGGAAACAGTTCACTATTTAGATACTAATCTCTATTGGACCCTGCCACCACAAAGCAATCACCAACTGCCCGCAGCAAGTAATTTAAATCATTGTATTTTCGAGCATAATGATTTTCCATCACTTTTCTCCTCTTGAGTTTGTGTTTAAACTGATGAATTTATTGGACATCGGAAGCACAGAATGTATTGCTCTGCCACTTCTCTGTTGCCTGTCTTCATCTTTTCTTAGCTGTTGCTCGGTCCATCTGCCATGGGAAAAAAGGCTGCATGTCCCAGAGGGAATTTTGTGATCCCACAGCTTGCAGAGGGTCATACGAACGCGCTGTGCCATTTCGACTGACACATGCCTCCGAGACTTTTAGTATCAACAGGGTCAGAGGTTGCCTTGGTTTTTCTCTCTACTTGCTTTGAACTTGTGAAAGTCTGGCAGGCATTTTATAAGGGCAACAGAGGGAGAGCTGAAGAAAGGTCCTCCCAGGAGAGTAGTGCTCATATCTGGGCCAGTGATGGCGATAGTGATTACTGAGTAAGTAAAATGTGTGGTACAGCAGAGCGTATCTATCCCTTTCAGATGTTCCAACTTGTATGAAGATGCATCTGATATGAAACAGTACACATCATTTTATAATGATTCCACACTGTGAATCAAAGCATATCCCCAGCACTGCACACACAAAACAGTAATACATACGATAGTACAAACATGACAGATATCAACATACACAGGTCTGTGCAATATGGACAAAATTCTATATCCCGGTATAGCCAAGTTTATATCCCAATAACGATATGTATGTCCCGATATAGTATTTTTCTGATGTGTTTTTACTTTCCACTGCGCATCTCTTCTGCAGCGTAATCCCTTAAATGCTTTTATTCTGAAGGCTTACTTTGAGAGCGACCGGGAGTCCGGCTGTTTGAGCTGTATCGTACGGTAGACTTTTGTACCGCACTACAATATATATCATAATATCACAATTAACAATACCTTCTGTTTGAGACGGGTCAGACTTTTCCCAAAAGGAGTATATAAGAAGAGGATGTCGTCACAGTGATGTGACATGACAGAGTGGAGCTAAGTACAACTGTAAGCTGTACAAGAACTGAAAGCACGTGGTTAGAGGGCTACAGTGAAAACATGGACAACTACCAGACTGGACAAAGCTGAGGTAGCGACCTGTCAATCACAAGGTATCCACACTCTAAAGCATCCTCTGCTTCATGGTCCATTTGACTCCAAATGGGGCCGTAATTTACTAAATGAACATCATGCTGGATTGAAGATGTGAAACTAGAAATTGAGACCATAAACTCATGTTTACAATGTTTACTGAGGTAATAAACTAGAGGAGTCATTCCCTGCCGAGAAAAAAAAAACTGCAAGGTTAAGGCAGTTCTGCATCGCCTTCACTTTTCAGACTAAGAGATTGATGCCTGAATTTCACACATAAATTATTTTTGTGCATCAATGTAGCTTTCATTTCTGACTCTTGTAACAGATATTTATTGATTAAGTTTCACACCGCACAGCAATATGGAACACTGTAGCTGTACAAGGCTGAAAAAAGTGTATAATATTTCTCAAAATATTTCAGCTTTAAATATCCAGAAGTGTAAAATATTGTTTTCAAATTAAGACAAGCAGTTTTCTGTACATTATGTGTGTGTTGCTTCCAGAATTGTGCTCATGGTCTCATTAATCTGCTGCATTCTGGATCAGCTGCATATGGGAAAAAAAAAACCTTTATGTCTGAGACAAAAGGAGTATTACAAAAAGCAAGAAAATATCCCAAATCAATCAGGGATGTTTCTCAGATGCAAGAAGCAAGACTGCATAACTCTTTTCACTTGATTTCAGGCTATATATAACCCAGAATAAAATATCAAAAATGGCCCAAAGATCTTAAAACTCTTTCATATTAGTTGTGAGATTTCTCAATGTTTTAGGAAACTTTCAGGAACTTCATTACTTTTGGAAGCCAAAATGTAGTGTCTGGCCCATTAGATAACTGCGCATGATGGTTCATGACTAGTTAAATTTGACTTTCTCATCATTGAACACATATCTTATCTGTGACTAAGGGAAGCTGTCGTCCTTGAATTCCTACTAATCATTGTCTTAAAAATAATGAGGTGCACACATTTTTACAGTCCACTGAACGAGACACATTTTAACTTCAGATGTGCACAGAGGAGCAAAGAATCATGCTTAACCTGGACCAAAAATAAAACACTGGTTACTGGTTGATAAATTGAGACACTGCTAATGTGCTTGCCTCATGATGCATAGTTGCTCTTCACCGTCTTATACTGTGCTAGATACTGTGCAGATTGGACCGCTCTCTTGCACATATGCATGATTTTGGATGATAAATATAAACCTCAGTTGACTTGCCTACCATTGCAACCATTATGCGATCTAAAAACTTCCTGGGTTGCTATTAAGCATTTTTTCACAGTTTTGTTGAAGCCAAAACAAGTCTCTACATAAAAAAAAATCAGAAATCTACTGGGGCACCAATGAGAGGAGATTGTCGTGAGGGATGTTTTTTTGGGGAAGAACAGCTGCTGCAAATCCTTTACTTATACCACTGTTGTTAACATCTCCAGGCAACGCTTCTACTCCAACTTCTGCCACAACTCCAGCTCCCGCAATCTGAGTTGAAGATGATATATGTAGGGCTGGAGGGGTTGACAAACAGGGTGGGATTAGGTGGTGAAGCACTCCTGGCAGAATAAGCTCTGCTGGCTAACTGTGGGTTGGTGTGAGTCTCTCACACACACAATCAAAGGCTTGGCCTTCTAATCACTTGTTTATCCTGCATGTTTCTCAAAAGGATTTACTTTGATTAGTTTGATCCTACAGACTTGACAGCTATAACACAAACCCAAAGCCATGCATATTTTAATGTGGACTTGAGGCAAATAAATAAAGAGAGAGAGAAATTATGAAATACTGTGGTTGTCATACATGGGGAGACTGTTTTAGAAACTGACAATCAGCCACCAAGACACACAAAATGCTCATCATAGCTCATCATAGCTATATGACAAAGAGTTTCCCCCACAGTTGGGTTCGAGAGGTGCATAAAGATTGAAACAGTTCATAAAGAAATAGCATGAGAGTAACTGTAGAAGACAATGTAACCAGCTTGATGTTGCTATTAATTAACTCAAAGTGAAAACAGACACTAATCAGGTATAACCTAATATTGTGATGGTCCCCCTTTTCTACCAAAACAGCTCCAAACACAGCAGACTGCTCTGCTCTGTGTATCCTGACTCCTTTCTATCTTCAGCATCATTAACTTCTCTGGTCTGTTGGATCAGACCACCAGGACCAGTGAGCCTTGTCCTCTCATGACCCTGTCTCTGGTTCACCACTGGTCCTTCCTTGGACCACTTTTGATAGATCCTGACCACTGCAGACCAGGAACAGCCCACCAGAGCTGCAGCTGTGGAGATGCTCTGATCCAGTCCTCTAGACATCACTGTTTGGTTCTTGTTGCCAAACTCACTCAAATCCTGACGCTGGAATATTTTTCCTTTTTCTATCAACTTTGAGGACAAAATGTTCATTTGATGCCTTATATAGAGTATCCCAGGTGCCATGATGAAGAGATAATCAGTGTTATTCACCTCATCTCTCACTGGTCATAATGCAACGTATTTTCATGAAACGGTTTGGATGATATCATACAAAAAGTGAGGCACAGATTTTTGTGCATATCTCACAAATGACCGGCAACATGAGCGATCAGCGCATGCGTGAGCCCCGAAGCTGGACATTCCTTTCACTGTTAGCAGAAACCGCAACATTACGATAAAGGTCACACCCTAATAACACTTCCAGTGATGGTTAGGGATAGGGTTACAGGGTTAGGCTTATGGAAATAAAATGCACATTTCCCACTAAAAAATGTTATCAAAACACACCTGAACTCATAAACTATTCCACTGAGAATGTGAGGAATGTCCGCCATGTTTTCACAGACAGAGCAGCCTGCATCGAAGGTCACATGATCACAACTCTGGCTCCCGATTACATGGGTTATACATGAATTACAGTGCAATACTTTTCGTAGTAATTTGTACGAATATTTCATAAGACCAGTCTGCATAATGTTTGCTAGATCGGTGTATTTGCCCAACGTGCACAACATTTGCTAGAGTATTAACTGGCCCCATGTGAACTGTGTCGCAGCCTTGGGCTTCATTCACAACATTTCACAATTTGGGCCATAAAACACAATCTATGTGAAGACAAATGAGGGGAGTTTTTTCAGTGACAAGTCATTAAAAGGCAGGCGCCATCCCAGATGACATCAGAAACACTAGCTGTTTAAACTACAATCAATGGCTCGCTTCGGCTGAAAAAAAAAAAAAAAAAAAAAATCAAAGGAGCCGCGTCTCTAAATTTGCATGGATCTGTTTGTGCAGTTGGCTTGGTACTATCCATGCAAGTCTGTTACCTCTGTGCGTGTTGACTGAGGGTTTTTTCTTCCCAGTGCTTCTCCTACTTTTTCCCTCTCTTGCTGCCTCAAAATACTGTCGTAGGGCACTGTAATGGCTGACATAAATGTGTTTTTAAAGGTGAGAACAGCTATCATACCAGTGTAAACTCATGAGGCACAATCAAACAACAACATTCACCAGTCTATAGCCATAGCCAGTATTTTCTGGAGCCAGTCAGATTGTGAGATAGTTTATGCAGTTCATGCTTGGCTGACCAAGAGTGATGTCTTTGGCCAAAGAGGTTTAAAGCATCACGATGCCTGAAGGAAACCTGGGTTTCTAGCAGCAGCAGTTGAATTCCTGATTTCATACATTTCACATCACTTTCTTTGCTTGATAGGTACATTTCAGAATGATAAAATTCACCTTCTGCTCCTCCAAATATATTACTCTTTTTCATGTTTCTTTCATTTCCAGAACAGGTCGCCCACCCTTCATAGACACAGGCAGAAATGGAGACTTTGAAGCAATGACAACAGAAATAGTAACAGAGGTCTAGAGAGGCTAACAGAGGAAAAGAAACAGACAAGCTGGGGATCCTGGGAAGAATCATTAGACTGATATAAAATTGAGCATGCAGGTTGGAGCAGAGCCTTTGGCTGTGCTTTAAGCTGTGTGTCAGTTGGGCTGTGGCTGGTTGGTAGGTCAGCCATTGATCTGCAGATATGATCTGGTACTTTGGATCCAAGCCTTCATCATCCTGTGGCACCACTGTGGGTGGATAAGCCTTGATCTGCTCAGAGGTTTATGTGTGTGTGTTGGTTAGGAGAAAGATGCAAGTGACTGTTTGTGTGTCCACATATGTCTACAGATCTTGTTGTGTTTCGTGTGATGCACGTAATCTGTGTGATTTGTTTTTCAAGAAAAGAAGGACTGAGAGGATAAAAAGAACGACAGGTCAAGGAAGCGTGAATGTAACTGAGCAACAGCTAGTGCCCACCAGTATGCTCTTTGCATTTGTATATACAAACTTAAAGAAAAACATCTCAAAACATTATTGGCACCAAGAAAGTTACATTAAAATATAACTGCTCACAAGATGAAAGTACTGGAACAGAGATATGGTGATTAACTGACAGGGTGAACTTGAGCTTAACATAGTCCATGTTGTCTATTCTTGGTGTAGAGCTGCTTCTAAATAGTGCGCAATCTGAGAGGTTTATCCTGTTCACTGCCATTCAACTTCATGACTCAGATGTGTATTTGTACGGCAGCAGTGACTCTAAAATTGAGCGCCTATTCATCATTTTAATTATTTTATTTTTATTTTAAGTAAAACATTTTTCATCCTTTTTTATTATCATGACAGAGTAGATTTTAAGCACCGACTGAAATACTCATTAACAATACACAGAATATGAAGCATTTTTTTTCTTAGGTAAAAAGATTAAAGATCTAAGGTACCTGGTGGAGTAAAAAAAAAGTAATTCACCAAAAGGCATTGTGTGCATCCCTGAAGCGATGTAAAAGCTATAAACAAAAGCATTCTTAAATATTGTTTGTTTGTTTTTTTGTTTTTTTTACACTGGGGAAATGTGCACCTTACCTTTCTCCTTAGTTTACTGCTTAATTTTGCTGAATGTCTGAATTTAAAGGATCATTTGAATTGATCAAGGACTGCTCCAGCTTAGATAAGTAGTTGACTTATTGGTCATTTTGATGTTAGTCCAGTACAGTTTCTTTTGTCAGGTATTTTTCATGCTTTTCCTTGCTGCTTGACTTATTTCCAAGAATCATACAGTATGAGCACATCTCTGGTAAACAATATTCGATAAGTTGATAAGCTCATATGAGCATTAGTTGATAAAATCTTATGAGCATTAGTTAATAAAATCATATGAGCGTTAGTTGATAAAATCTTATGAGCATTAGTTAATGAAATCATATGAGCGTTAGATGATAAAATCATATGAGCATGCACGTTAGATGATAAAATCATATGAGCATTAGTTAATGAAATCATATGAGCGTTCATTGATAAAATCATATGAGCGTTAGTTGATAAAATCATATGAGCGTTAGCTGATAAAATCATATGAGCGTTAGTTGATAAAATCATATGAGCGTTAGTTGACTAAGAATGTCTTTGGTCGAGGACTGCCCTGGTTTAATCCTATAAATAGACACCCAACAATTAAGACAATACAGCTTAATATTGCTATTTGACATAAGTTCAGACATCAAATACATAATGAGGCTTTTAGATTTTGCCTCTGAGAATGTGGGAAAAATTTAGGTTATTTTATGTCATTTCTTTGTGTCACTGATATAGTATATTTATTCCCCACTTTCACTCACTGAGCCTTCCCTGACACCATCTGGAGCTCTCTTGGGAACCTTTGGTTTACATTCATGTTTGCTGGATAAAGCAGTTTTCTCCCCCCCCCTTCCCTTTGCCAGCACACTCTCTTTCTTGAGACATAACAGCCATTGCAACTGCTATTATGAGAAACTGTCATCAGGTATGTGTATCCCGTCACTGGTGATTTTAACAAATGTTTCTTTCACTGAATCTGTACAAGTAGTTTACACAAGTAGTTTAGTTAGAGAGCACAATTATAGACTGAAATATCCATTAATAAGGTATGTAGGAGGTGAAGCAACTATCCCTTAACATTAAGTTAAGGGATAGGGATTAAAAAAACTTTAAGATGTCTTAGAATCAGTCCTGTGGTTTTCCTGTGAATTTGCATTATTTGCTGCCTTGTAGTGGTTAGATAAAGGAATAAACCTGATGAAACAGATGAACTAATCTCATAATGTTATGCTGCTGAATTCCTCATCATTGCATGAAGGAATCAAACCTCATTAAACGCAGCCTTTTGTTCATGTCATATCCAGGGACCTACAGCATGATTCATCTTCGTACAAATAGATAAGCCTGCAAACAAACAAAAAAAAAAATCAATTAGAACATGAATATTCTCTTATTATTTTTTAATTAACTAAACACTGAACTTAAAATTATTTTCATACAATATATTTGGATTTACTAAAGTTAATCAGAGACTATATTAATACAGTAGATAACAATACATAAAGAAATATGTACGCTATAAAATGCTCTGTGATTAGCTGCATTTAGAAGTAATTATTCAGTATGAGTGAAACTAAAATGTTCCTATTTGACATATTGGTATTTGGTGCACAAGTAATAGGTGTTATACTGCCTGCATTAGAGATGAGCAAGTACAGGATAGCAGTGCAAATTAAAAATACATTGTTGTGTGGCAGTGATGGCTTTTATGCAGATGATGTTAATGTTTTTTTTCCAGAAGAAAATATGCTTGTGTCGTATCTACTGTATGATTGACAACATATTTATGTCTCCTCATTTTCAAGTCCGACATAACAAATCCACAGCCTTCACTTTGGAGTGATGCTTCCTTTGTTTTCCACACAGCAGTCTTTCAGCCCTTCAACTACAGTATGTCAGGCACTTGGGGTTCACATGCTGCAGAACAAACCTGCAACGTTCAGGTGTACATTTACTATCAGCTCCTCTTTATATTTAACACTTTTCTCAAGGCTTGTGAAATCCTCGATGACCGCTTCACCCTGCTCACTCACAAATTTGCCATCCTCTGGCCCACAGTATTGGTGACGGGAAGAAATCTGGCAGTGTCACTCCACTTTTCTCAGTACAGACAAGTCGTGTTATGACCCAGAGGACTCACTCCAATTCTCTTTGTCTCGCTTTCCTGACATACAAACCGACACAAAACCATGCACTCACACAAACACAACAAATCTCTTTCCGTGCTGTTTCCAGCTGCTTCTGCTTCAGTGGCTGCATCGGGTATTCTCAAATATTCCTGGCTAGGAGAAGGGAAAACAACTGTGAAAATGTGATTTTTAAAATTCAATTCATCAGGTTTTCAGTGCAGAGCCACAGCTCACCTCGTGCTTACAAAGTTCACCCACCCTCAACTGTTTCTGCAGAGCTTACATCCCCTGTTGCCCTCTTCTCCTCACCCACCACCTCATCCAAATTCAGTGTTGTTTCCTTCTTTCCTTACAAACAGAAGCATACATTAGCAAAACTAACTCATTCAGATAGAAATGCTGTAGGAAAAGTTATGCTTGAGGTGTCTTGGCAGATTTCACTTATTAGGAGCTCTATTCCCTTTGATGATAGAGTGAAAATCTCATGTTGAAAATGCATGTATGACTGTACTGTATGAGAGTACACACAGTTGCACCATGTGTCAGAAGACAATCACAGGCTTGTCTCAGCAGCTTCCTGCTGGATAGTGTCAAGACCCAAAAGAAACATGGTGTGAAATACAAAAATGCAGCCTACACAAGAAGCAAAGTGAAGTCTCAGCTGGTCACTCTGTCTTTTGGCGAGGTGCATTCTTTGCAAAACTTTGAATGCTTTTAATATTGGCTGCAGTGTATTGACTTTCCAGTGCTTAACTAGTAAGTGCTACTTAACAGACTCAAGACCATGTCGAGCGTGGCTCTGTGGATGCTAAATGATGACCTCACATCATCACTGACTGACACTCCCCTTTTTAGGAGGCATTGGTACATGCATTGCCTTATGTACTTATACTGTCACATTCCTGCTAACAGGATTTGTGCAGCTAAGACATTTACAGCTGTAATTTTATTGTAGAATAAAACTGTAGAATTTGTGATGCATGTAAAAATACCTAAGAGTGGTGTTTTTGTACTTCTGTGCTCCTTTAGTTCACTTTCAAACTTTATCTTAGTTGAAGATTGTTGCCTTTTAGTTCTGGTCCATTTCACTTTGACACTGCCCATTAATTCATTCTGCATCATCAGTGCTACATGAATCCAAGGAGGGAAAACAACACAGCACCCATGTGACTACTGAGCTTGAACTGAGACTCAGTCATGTCGTGATTTTTAGCAACAATTAACAACATCTAATGATGCATTACAATTTACCTGGATGTAAGTCCCCTTTTAGTTTGTGTGCAGACCATTGTTGCTTTGTGTCACACTAGTTAATTACAAAATAAATACAGTTAATGTGAGATTTTACAATGTGGACTGATCATGTGCAAAGTATGTGTCAGTCTGAAGGAGCAGAACATACAAGTTGATCAAAACAGGTCACGTATGAAAGCAAAGTGTAGCCACAGTGATGTATTATAAAAATATTTCCATGTCCTACTCGAAGTGTATTGTGATAGCTGCATTTCAAGGCACTATTCCAGTCTTGGTGTTGAAGGTGTTGCTTTAATTTTTGCTCACACGAAGGTGGTTCAGGCGTGAATGGACACTTGTCCTCGTCCACTCTTTTCATCACTTGTCCCCTGGCACGAGGCGTTTGACTGTGGTCTGAAGGAACAGACCCGGCATTGTCACTCCACGAGGCTCAATGCAGACAAGCTGTGTTGTGGCCCAAGGGAATCGCACACACACACACACACACACACACACACACACACACACACACACACACACACACACAGGAAAACACACAAACAGTGCCAGCAGCCCAAGAGGGACCTCTATGAAGGGATCAGTGTAAACATCCAGTGGCAGTCGAGGTGTTGGTGGCTCCGTGAAGTGGAAGGAGTGCTCAGGGCATGGCGCTGGCTGATAAGCAGTATACCAACATACAGGAGAGAAGTAAGTTGGTCATCCCTGTTAACACACCAGCAGCCACCTGTTCCCCTGGGTGCCACATTACTGCTGCTGCACACAGAGCATGTGTGTTTGTGTGTGTGTGTTCACGTAGGACGATCAAAGCAATCATGCAGTATCATAAGCTGCTCTGTAAGTCAATTAAAATGATCATATCTCCATCAGAAATAGAAAAGCATCAGTCATTTGGCCAACCATGTAAAAATATATATTTCCACATTTTCTTGACAGGAGACCTCTTGAGGTTTAGGCATGTAATGACCGCTGAGGCAAAAGTGGCGAGGTGCCACAAAAAAAAGCAAAAAAAAAAAAAAGTCTGAGGGGACGGTTAGCTGTAAAAACTCACTTTGACCCAATTTGTTCACATCCTGTCTCCTACCAAGAGCCCACATGTTCTCTTTTGGGGGACAGTTTATTAAATAGCGATAGTGGAAAGAAGACAGGAAATGAAGGAGACAGTGTCTCAAAGGTCTCTGACTTGAACCAGGGGAGCTTGGGATTTATCGTCCCTACCTTAACCCTTAAGCTACTGATTTCCCTCTCCCTACGCGTAACCGACTAGTTTTTGTTGTCTAAACCTAACCAATCCTGAACCATAGAGGTGACAGAAATAATCACATATATTTTGAATTCTCCAGATAATAGGGGCGTCACATTAGAAATATGGGTCATTTCTGATAGAAATGACAAATTACTTGCTTCGTCATTAAGTTTGGAGGACTCGCTGATTAAAATGGTATGTAGCACACTGTATGATTTACCCTATCTGACAATAAATAGGGTATTGACGACTCTTTCATTATTAGTGGCTGTGTCAGGGGGAGGAGTGGGTTGCCCATTATTTGTAGGGTTTGGCCTGCTCAGTGCTTAGTGTGGTGTGTTAATGGATGAATGACAGTGCAGTGGCATTATCGACAGATACCTCATCTCTCAGTGCCCACTCCCAAAAGAAACCACCATGACTCTCCTCTTAAGGCCTGATCTGCAACCAGAGAAAATAGACAGGTCCGATGTTGACTTAATGCAAATTAGAGCAAACTTGCAAGAAAGTGTGACAGTGATTTACCAAAACACACACACACACAAATGGTTGTTTTAACCAGCTGTGATACAAATCTCTTCAGAGGAAGAGGAGGATCAGAGGATCTTTATTGGAGGATTCTTTTGTATGACTCAAACATGAAAGGCTGCTGCGCACAAAGTCTCAGATTATCTGAGAAAGTGGTGGGTTGCGTCTTTACACAATGCAAGAACACTTACTGTGCTTGTAAGCACTGACATGATGACAGCAACAAGCAAGAGGCGTCAGTCACACTATGAGCAAATGTTTGTTCTTTGGGATTTAAAGGGCATCCTATCACGTTGAGGGAAGCAGCATTTGTGTTTTGATGGAAAAAAGGCAAGCAGGTTTTCTCACCAAATAAACTAATAGTGTGTGTTTTTCTGTGTGTATGAGGCTGCACTTAAGTTCACGGTCAGCTTGCATTTAAGCCCTAAATTTCAAATAAATTTCACCCAGCCCGCTCCTTTGGTGATGTAAGGCATGCTCTCTCCAGCGAGTGCAAAGTAAGCCACTGCGGCTTCTCTGAAATGCACACCATGAACAGTGCATGATGAAACCATTTTGTAAGGATAAAGTTATCTTGCAAGGTTGTTAACACAGTAAAAATATGTTATTGAGTATACTTTATCACTGATTACCATCTGCTATGCAGTGGGGTCAGACTGTTAGCATATTCTTTTTCTGTTCACTTCATTTAAATTTTATGTTAGCGGTTAAAGCTTTCTGCACGATGCAAATCAAGAGCTGCAAAGACGACCAAAAAGTTACTGGCTTCCTTTCGTGCTGGTTATTTTTATATCAGGACAGTGCCTCCACAGTGTGTTAGATTTAGAAACCAGGCATTGCACTGACTCCAAGACTTTTGACTCGCTCAAGCTACACGCCAAACCAGTTTTGACACAAATACATGCCGTGCAGTTTGCAGGGGAAAGTACATTATTTGCTTTTACACAGACACACAGTGATGAGAAAGCTTTGTTTTCCTTTATAGATCAACTGAATCTCAGATCTGTGGGAGGAAGAAAAATAACAAGATGATGATGGAAAGCGTTTGGGAGAAGGAGGAAAAATTATTTTGGAAAGTACTGTATATTCATCTCAACAAAGCTCCATTCTGAAAAACACACATGAAAAATCAAAGTAAAATATTTGTATTTGTAAATTCCCATATGTTTTTTTTATTTTGCCTGGAGAGGGGAGACGTAGGGTTGCATTTTACTTGAACAAAACCCCTCTTTTTTAAAAAGTTTGTATTATTCTACCCCTAAATCAAGCCCTATCTTCACATCACTTTCTCTCGGTCGCCATCACTTTCTTCATTTTTTTTTTCCAAAGACTTTCACACACGTTTCAAACCCTGCCAGATGACTATGCAGTGAGTTGGGTCTTTCCCTGTCTCCTATAGACAGTAGTGACTATTCAGCAGTGCCCAGTGGTGCACATAATGAAGTGCAAATAGGGCTAATGTACTGGTTGACATGCCAGCTTTTACAGATCAACCCTAAATTGATTCACCTGCAATGTCAGCTCTGCATTTTCCAATGATCTGCACATGGCAGAGTGCTGAGGAGAGTGTGCAGACATTTGACACAGACGCTTTATTTTTCCCTTCGAGAATGGCTGAGATTGAATACAAACATAACCTCGAGACTTTGAATGAAACCAAGATGGAATTTATTATATTTCTGGAGTTTTGAGAATTCTCAGTAAAAGCCATTCTCTGACACTTTTGCGAACATTTTTGTGGCACCATTGTGACAGTTTTCAGACTGACACTGTCTGAAATGTTGGGTTAGCGTGATGGCTGACATCTTTCTTGTCACATGCCTCCACACGGCTCTGCACAAACGTCACAACACTGACAAATACAACAACACATGACATCTAGACCAATAATGTGTCTGCTGTTGCCATGGCTCACTCTCACCAACAGGAAGCTTTCAATCAATTACATCAGGAATATTGATAGTCAACGTTACGACAGCTGAATGACATACGGTAACATTTGACCCCCGATCGTGATCACCTGCATCACCTGACCGCACGTCTGCAGACTCAATCCACCACTCAGTCAGTCAGTCAATAGATCACTCATAGATGAAGTCAGGAGAGAACAGGCATTTAGTCACTTCTCAGCAACCCTGGCTCCCAGTGCCATTAATGCAGCACACTTCATCAGTCCTAGCTGGCTTTTGTGTTTGTCCCCAGTGTGTCACATCCTTCAAAACCTCCCACAACAGTGTATTCATACAATTTATGATCTAATTAGAGGGCATAATGAATAGTCAACCATTTGTAACGATCATGATTAAAATGTTTTAGTCATTGCCAAAGATTAATTGTTTCAGTAATGGCTTCAGATTGATGTCATTTGCATACATATGGCAATTATGAGTTTTTGTTCTTCCTTTGCTTGATCTGCACACTGCAAAAGTCGTTTTCTGACAGTACGATATATTTTCAGTCAGGCAGTAATTTCCACCTAAAACTTTTAGTAAAAAGTACCCAAACAATCAGCAGAATTCAGCTCAAATATCAGTGACAGATACCGACAGATAATGGTATTTCTTAATTGTTGACAATGCTAGCATGCATAGTTTTTAAAAATATAATTTTTACTACAGTATGTTCACCACCTTTATTTAGCATGTTAACATGCCACATTGTCTAGTAAACATCCATCCTTTTTCTACCGCTTATCCTCATAGGGTCGCGGGGGGGGAGCCTATCCCAGCTGTCTTAGGGTGAAAGGCAGGGTACACCCTGGACAAGTCTCCAGGGCATCGCAGGACACATAGAGACAGACAACCACTCACATTCACACCTACGGTCACTTTAAGTTAGCCAATTAACCTAATCCCCATGCATGTTTTTGGATGGTAGGAGGAAGCCAGAGTACCTGGAGAGAACCCACACAGACACGGGGAGAACATACAAACTCCACAAAGAAAGGCCCCCGGCCGGGAATCAAACCTGGTACCTTCTTGTGAGGCAACAGTGCTAACCACTACTCCCTGTCTAGTAAACATAAATATCCAAAATGTGCCATCAGTATATTTGGATAGATTTGGAAAATCTGACCTCCTGGTGGATTGAACAGCCTGAAAGATGCCTGAAGTGAATTTCACAGCAATCATCCAACATCTGTCAGGATATTTGACTCTGAACCACACGTCAGGTTGAGTCAGGAAGTCTTAACGATTGATGCCCTGGGAACCATGTCTCTAAAAAACATCATGGCAACCCAACACTTGAAGCACAAATAACAAATATATTGTCTGACCAACATATTTCAGCTTGTGGCCATCATGTACTGTATGTGCCCAATTGCATCAGTGTTAATCTGTGTAACCCTCTCTGCATTAGGTTTACCAATTTGCCATAATCTGACTCACTACATCCTGAGATTATACTGCTTGGCCCCATTGCGTCCGTCCAAATATTGGATCAGTCCTGGATCATCCATCCGACCCAGTGAATATAATGCAAAGTCTAATTTTTGTCCCATGCATAGAACATTACAGTATGTTAAATAGGTTTTACTGGAAGCAGTGTCTGTATGTGTTTGCCCTATCTCCTATTTAACTGACTCAGCTTCAATTCAAATGCAGTCACAGGGATCAAGCCTCTGTCTGCTACAACCTGACATCACATCTTCAGGTAATCTACAGCAGGAGCAGTAGTACTAGTACTAGTAGTACTAGCAGTAGTAGTAATAGTAGTATGTTTCTGAAATCCACCATTGAAGCAAATAAAAAAATGTAATTCCTTAATCCACAGCTTGGCCAACACTTGCTGCATTTACGAAAAACAGGAAGCCCATCAGGACCAAAAATATTTCCTATCTGTGCTAATCCGAAATCCTGTGCTACAAATCCAGCGATGAAATGAGGGTCGAAATATCCTACATGTAGGGCACCATACTGGTGATGTGTGAATCTTGCGTTGTGACGAGAGCCGGGCTGTGATCTACCAAAGGTGACTTGCTCTTGGACACAGAAGGTGTTGCGTCGTCGCATCCCTCAGTGTCATCATCCCATAGGCCTGCTTTGTACACGCACACGCACACACAGTCAATAACCACCCACATCCAGCCTATTAGTTTATTCAAAATATCATCTATTATTTTCCTGCCCCTTTTTTGATTTTTTTTTACAGTTCTTTTAGAAATAAGCTTAAATATAATGTGACACGAGGAGATAACGAGAGCTCGGGGTAGATTAAAGAAAGTCATTGACTGCTCTAAACTATTGGCTTTGATAAATTTCACTTTCTATGAGCTACAATTTCATTTCCTTCTTCATTATCTTCCTCTGCTTCCAGTTTTTTTGAGTAAATAATGCCTTAATTACATCTCACACCCCCTCTATAATAACTTATGGATGTGTTGCATTGTGCCTCAAAACAGCATCCATGCATAATGCAGAAATGGGCTCCACATTACTGCTATCTCATCATTTTATTATTAGTATTGTTGCACTTTTGAGGCCGTTGCTTACGAAAATGTTTTCAAGATGAATTTTGTTTAATGGCCAATAATAATAATAATAATAGTAATGTGTTTTTCGGCCATCACAACAAAGACATATATTGTACCATCCATTTTATTCTGTTCCAGAAAAGCCTTGTTTGATGAGTGAAAAACACCCATCAGGCTTCTCATTGGTATTGTAGATTATACTGATACCTCTGGGACCATGGGACCCAACTGTTTTTTTTTTTTATTGACAGCAAAATAATGTTTTCCTCAGAGATGTATTTCAGATGTAACATATGACACCTTGCTTGGGTTTTCAAATGAAACGTTCCTTTCCTCAGACAATCTCAAGGGTTTCTGTGAATTTGACTCGAGCTCGTCTCTCAGCGCCGCTGCCCGTGTGATTGCTCTTGATCTGTCATGGATTCGTTCATGTCATGAGGCTATGGCCAGCTCGCATTTTGAACCTCTTCTCATTTGAAGTCAGCTGCTCTCCTTTGACAGTTACTTCTTCTTCTTTTTTTAAAGGCGGGAGTTTGTTCCCAGATCTGAGGTCCAAGCTCCATATGTCAGCCATCTGGCTGTTATTTCTTTAATTAAAAAAAATACTGCAAAAGAGACGTTAGACGAGGCATCACTCTGCTCGGCGTGTTTCAGGCATCCAGATATGGTTGAAGAGAGAGTTTGGCTGGCAGGCATTGAACTCCTCTCCAGTCCTCTCTGAGTGAAAAACAAATAGTCTGTTTTTTTTCTTCCCTGTTGCCTGCATGGCCACCTGATTATGAACATGTCTAATGTTTGTTTGGTAACAGTAAGCATGTCCTCAATTAAGCAGCACTCAATGCAATCCACTTGAGATTGAAATGACTAAGAGGCACTTCAAGTAGTACTTGCATTGATCATCTTTGTCCCTTGATAGATAGGTAGCTTTTAACCCTTCACAGCTCAGATGCCTCCTTCACTCTCTGATTTAGATCACACAGATATTGATCTGTAAAGAACGGGGAGATGAGTAGGCGGTCAATGTCAGCAAGAAAAGAAACTGACATCTTACAAGGGTAAAGTGAAGGACCGAATGAGCCTCGTGCAAGAAAACAGCACTTTTCCAACAAAATCCTGAGGAAATTTGACGATGGGGGTGAAAGTTAGGTGATAATTGCCCAATTGAAGATACACTCCTGATCAAAGTTTTAACACCAGTTGAAAATTTGCAAGAATTTACATTTTGCACTGCTGGATGTTAAGAATGTTCTACATAATGCTTCAAAATGCAAAAAGAATAAATGGGTGAGTGAGACAAAAAAATGAGTAAGCAATTTAATGTAAACAACCATTAAACTGAATTAGGCACCACACAAGTAAAAATCTTACTCCCTTTTATATATATCTATATATATTCAGCAATACCTTCAGCAATACCACAGACTTCATCTACAGCTTGGAGACAAGAAAGTATTCATTGCAAGGTCAGAAGGTTAATAGTTCACTGACTCATTTTCAATCAAATAAAGAAGTCAGAATTGAAAAGGACACACAGAAAGAAAGTGAAGCTTTAGTACAAATAAATGTTACTGACAGCCTACAGTCAGACAAGCAGCTCTGTCAGTTTGGACAAATTGAAAATATGACCTCATCGTGGCACAAGATAAAAAGTCATGGGAATCACTAAAGTTCACACTGTCTGCACCAAATTGCAGGGTAATGCAGTTGAGATTTCCGACCATGAACCTCCAATGTTAACCTGCTCGTGGTGCTGGAAGAGTGGCCAACACACGGTCAAAGTTAGTTGATGTCATCATGAATGTCTGTACAAAATGTCACAGCAAACAATCCAATAGTTTTTCAGTCAGACTGACCCTCTATCCTGGCTACTAGTGTGGCATGCAGACACGGGGAGAACATGCAAACTCCACACAAAAAGGCCTCGGGCTGGGATTCGAACCCGGTGACTTCTTGCTGTGAGGCGACAGTGCTAACCACTACACCACCATTCATTTGGACTCACTTTACTTAATTAAGACAATTTGGTCTGCAGAACCTTCAAATTACCCGATAAAGCTTCACCGACTGAAATAAGATAAACAGTATGCAGGTTCTCTGGTACCTTTTAAAATCATGTAAAAGAAAGTCTAGTGCAGGGCACCAAAGCTAGACAGACAGCTCCAGTGAAGGATGATGGGAGAAAGGCTTGGTTGTGCAGATAGAGTGAGGGAAGCAGAGAGTGTTTCAGAGGAAACAGATAGAGACAGACAGAAGGAGATAGGATAAGAGACATGGTGAAAGTGGGACAAAAGGGTGAGACAGAGAGAGAGACGCAACAGAACGCATGAGTGGAGATGAGCTTTGTCTGGCAAGCCCTCTTTATCTGATAGTGTTAATCTTGTCCTCCGTTTGCAGCGTTGCCACGCACCGGTACTTTTAACTAGCTCTGATAATGGGAAGAACAGCATCAAAGTCATTAATTGAATTAGCTCCCTCTTTATCTCTACATCTGCCTGTGTCCGCTCTCCCCTAAAAACACTCCACCGACAACCATTCCTCAGCTAATTGACTCAGAGCATCTCCAGCGCAGCCCTGTTTCACATGACTAATTTATTGAACGGGCTCCAACCCTGGTCCACCTGTCATTGGCTACTATCTAATTTAACTTCACCCTGAGGGAACATAAAGAAAGTCGGGGTTATATGTTATATGACAGCTTTTGTGTTTATTTCATAACTGGATTCAGCTGCAGGTGTTTAAGGATTTAGGGACGTGGGCCAACAAAACAAGCCTAATGTGATTTGGCCAATATCACCTGCTGTCAGTAAATTGAATTTGGCTACATTATTTTTTTTTAACATGAATTTAGAAAACAAGCCCAACCACAAGTTAGCATGTGTTTTAGATCTATCTAGCCACCTGGCCAATTTGTCATATAGTGCATGGGGCTTTTCCTTCCAAATGTTTCAGCTGGGTTCGTTAATGATGCCTCAGAACCTGGCTGCAGGTTGTATATGAATGTGCTGGGGCTCATCTGTATTACAGCTTTTCTCCATTTGACTCTCCCTTTGTACGAGCCGCTCTGTGATGTACTGTAGGATCTAACAGTCGTTGAGCTGATATCAGAACAATTGTTCAAGCTTTCATTTATCTTAAAGGTTAGCTTTTTCCACCAACCCACTCAATATCAGATGTAGACACAGACCAAGGTGTGTGCGTGTGTGTGTGTATGTGAGGTTACTGTGTTCTCTTTGTCTCCATCTTTGCCAGGGTAATGATCTACAGAACCATATATAAGGAGCCATTTTCCTCCTTTTGCCTCTCATTTATTATTTTAACTTTAAGTTTAGTGGGTAACATAACCTTACAGATGGCTTCTTAAGGATGACATTGATAGATATTTTTCCCATATTGTTGGAAATGTGAGATAATATGAGAATAAGTTGTTATTCTTGCCTCTAAGGACCTCTAAAGCCCTGTCTTCAACTTCTCTCATCTCCTCTCCTGACTGCTTTCCCTATCACTGATACACCACTTGTCTTTTCTAATGCACCTGGCTGGTCTCTGTAAACCACTCTGTGCTCAAACACCTTTAACACTAAGTTATCCTTACATCTCTGTGCACTTTTAGACCACTTACCAACCCTTCCACACACAATGCCATGTTTTTCTCCCTTTTCTTCAATCTTAGTGTGTGCTTTTCTTTACTCCCCATCATCACACCACTTATTGTCATGGTAACCACAAGCCCATTTATGAGATGTTTCAAGTGAGACACGTTTTGAATGACAGCATGTAATCATTCCCACATTTTTTTTGTTCCTTTTACATGAATTACATTCAGCATATGTTCACTTCACAGTGTTTTTCATTTGTTCTAAAACACAAAAGTCATTCTTATTCAAGTACTGCACCGGTAGGTATTGAACTTAACATTAGTATTGGCATTTAGCAACTACAGCATATGAGAGCTATAGTTTCTTTCATACAAAACGTATAAAATGCAATTCTGTAAGTGAGACTACCCAAAAAAAAATAGTACAAAATTGGTAAAATTGGCTTCACAACATGAACAGGTACCACAGGAAATACTGCCTACCACAAGACATGTTTTTATGTTTTCCGTTCCTCTGCCTCATTGTTTTCATACATATTTTACTCCATTAACGTACTTATTTTTAAGCGAGTGAGTTTGGTTTTGCATCATTTTAACTGTGTAGAATTTGGATCTCAGTATTGTTGGATTGTTAATATAATGGCTGCATATAAGATATACACAATATGTTATTTGCACACAGGATTTAGGGTCTCACCTGGTTTTATTTCAAAATTGTTTTTATTCAATTTAATTTCCTGCCGTGCGAAAGGCATACATATTAATGCACACTGATATTTCACGCAGGTTATGAGAGGCATTCCAGAGTGCAAGGTGTGTTGACATGTTATTCGGGCAGTGGCCGTCCACGGGTGTCATATCGAAGCATCAATCAGGGGAGAGCTGGAAACTGTCTCTCCTGACAACCTCATCTCATCTGTAAATACTCATCCCACTGATGCAGGTTTTCATGGAATTAATGAGGCAGCTTCATGTGCTGATGCATGTGAAAGAGGAGCTCCCTTCAAATTGCTTTCCTTTATTGCCTCCCCCCCGCCCTCCTTCCTCACCAGAAATCATATTAGCCAAACCAATCTCATTTGCAGGATGCCATTTGTTAATTTAGCCCAGTTGCTTGTTGGCTGTAGTACATGTTCGCACGTGTGTGAGAAGAAATAGAACAAGTATGATGCAAGAGGGAAAGGAGAAGGAAAATAAAGAAAAAAACAGCACACTGTAGTTTAGCTACAGAGCTTTACTTCAGGACCATGGATACACACTGACATTAGTCCAGGAGTGCTTCTTTGTACATCAGTATTGATCAACCCATCAACTAGCCAGTTAATTGATTGATTAATTGATTAGTAATTTACAAACAGGAGCAAAAAAGCAGAAAAAGAAAGAGAGATGAGGACGGTGCTGCTGGGTGTCGTCATGGGACCAAAAGCATTTCTACCCTCAAATTGGGATTTGATATTTGACCAATACAGCACTTTGAGACTTATTAAGGACATGTCATGCTCATTTTCAGGTTCAGTCTTGTTTTTAGAGTTTCTAGATTACGTTGACATATTTTAATCCTCATCCTATTTGGCTGACTTTGTCAAGCAAATGTTTCCAATTGACGTCATATCAATGTTTTGTTTCTGTTTTAGTGCTTTTTAAAAGTGCCGATCCATGAGGAGGAGTTGGCAAAAAATTCCTCATGAGCTCTTAACTGTAACCTTCCTAAAATAATCATAATAATGTTTGTTTTTTCTTCAGATGACATCTATTACATACCTAATAATGTTTTGACGAGAAAAAATGTTTTGCTGATGTTGTCCCCAGGGACTCCAGTCGGTAATCCTTGTGCGTTAAATAGGTTGTTCGGATGATGGTTAATTATTATAAATATAATTTCTTCTCATGTCTGTCTGAATATACCTGTATTCACCTTCTGTCTGAAACGCTCAGTTTTACATTCCCTACCCCAAAAAGTCCAGTCTGCTGTGACTGGCTTGCAAGAAATTACAGTATATTGTGCTCCTGTAGTGTATTCTCAAGGCATACAGGTGGATTCTGATGATCGTGCATGTGGCATAGGAACAGGAGTAAAAGCTGAATGTGGTTTATTGAATCACATATTTATTTTAGACAACAACAAAAAGTGTCTGGGTTGTTTTATTCCACAGTTTGTGGTTTAATAGACACTCCGGATACCCAAATATATGCACATTTAAGTAGTGCACTGTAAAAGTGAGTTTTTCATGATCCCCTTTAAGTCCATCTTACACGCCATTGATTATCATTCCCACCGTATGTCCACTGTAATTACTGAGCTAAGGCTAAGGTGACGACTGGGAAACAAGAGGCCAGACAGCAATCAGTCGTCTCCTCCTAGTTATAGTCCATGTCTTCCATGCAGACGGCCTTTATCTTTGCTCGTCAGGAGCAGCGAACAACACAACGCCAGTTATCACCGCCTCAGCGCCTTGGATAAGATCAAAGAAGGCCGGTGGAACACTGAGGATGTAATGACTGTGCTCTTCTGAGGACTGCTGCATGGTTTGTCACTCATTATCCCCGTTAACGCACTGGGCTTTTTTTTTTTTTCCTCTTCGTCTTCTGCAAGATTTTCACAGAACGAAGGCAGTCTCCAATTATTTGGATGCAGGGACAAATTACCCTGTGTTCATGTTTCACTGAATAGAAATGCACTTTTTCTTCACCTTTCTTTGTGATGCTGGTGTTTTACTTCAGATCTGGCTTTTCTTGCCATCTATTCCTTCATTTCCCCCTACATAAAATATTCTGCTGTGTTCATGCCAGTTTTTTGAACAAGAGCAATTTGTCACATTGGAAAAGGAAGCACTGAAAGAAGCTCACGTACTTCATGGTAATTGCCTAGGACAGACGAGGATGAGGAAGAGGAGGAGAAGAATGAGGAGGAGGCATGTCAGTGAGCTGGAAGAGGAGGAGGTCATGGTTCTTTGGCACCTGTATCCTCCCACAGATTGTGACCATAGCTAATGGGAATGATAGAGGGACAAAGGGTGGGGCAACGGTGGGACTGAGGCTGCATAGACTTAAGTCCTGGTAAAGTCACAGTGTCGGGGGAGGAATGATGTAAAACTGGATTTGTCATGTTTTATTACCTCTGCCAAGGAGGTTATGTTTTCACCGGGGTCTGTTTATTTGTTTGTTGATTTGCTTGTTTGCAAAATAACTCAAAAAGTTGTGGACGGATTCTGACGAAATTTTCAGGGTTAGTTAAAAGTGGCCTAAATTAAAAGTGATTAATTTTTGGTGATGATATGATCCAATTCAACGTCACCACCAAAAATTATTCAGTTTTAAATTAGGCCACTTACGGCCAATTCTGAAAAGCCGTCAAAAACTGTCAAACCGACAAACCAACAACAAACAAACAAACAAGCCCCTCTGAAAACACAACCTCCCTGGCGGCAGGGGTAACTTTAAATAAAAAGTCACCACCACCGCCTTGGTGGAGGTCTGCGCTCTCTAAGTGCTTTTCTAGTTGAATATGTCGTCTTTTGGTAGTTAAATAAAGTTGCTACAGAAGCAATATTTGTCCCTTGCAAAACATGAAAAGTATGAAAGCATTTTAGTTTGAAAAGATGCGGGGCAAAATGAGTTCCTTTCTCAATAAAATTTTGTTGTTATTGTTTTTCCAGCCTTTCATTTTTTTTAGCTCCATTCCAATGCCTTTATATTAGAAATCTTATTATCTGGTCTCTTATTATTGTCTAATATTATCTTTATTTAATGTCCTTATATGTGAGAGAAAGAGACACCACGAGTGTTTCAAGTGTTTATATTGTGACCTTGAGACAATTAAAGCTCATCTCATTTAATTTCTCTCTTTGGACATGTTTGTGTCAGAGAAAAAGAGAAAGAAAAAGAGAGGGCAGGTGTGTTTCTAAAGCTCTGAAATCTAATTTATGAGCTGTTCTGCTGACAATTCGAGTGTCATCAAGTTTAATGCTTTTTTTTCCTCCTTTTATCCTGTGTTCTCTGTGTTTCAGGGTCAAGCTGAAGGATGGCGTGGCGTTTCTGGGAGCTAGAGCCAGTAACCCTGTGGCATGGTCCGTGAGTCAGGATGTCAGAAGTGAAGGTCACAGGGTCGTCACCCTGCACTGTCGGAGGAAGGAGAACAGCTTTAGTCAAAGGTACGTCTGACTAGCTCTTCCTACAGAATTAATCAACGCAGAATGAAAGATGAAGTGCACACCCTGCTGAACAACCAGAAAGCAGCTAAGTACTTTTTCCACAAAAGGTGTCAGGAGTAGAGAGTGATGACAAAGAGAAAGGATGAAAATGGGCTTGACTCCCATGTATGCAGGTCCTCAGCTACTAAAGCTGTTGCATCATTACAATGAAGTTGGGAATTGTTGTTTGGTGCTACCAGCAGTTTTAGATTTTAGAGATTTTTAGCCCCTCTTAAGTTGAAATATATTTGTGAACATAAAGCGGTTGCAAAAGGGCCCTAGTAATGTTCTTACAGATTCTACAGAGGGAGTTCCTGACTGACTCCTAACTTTACTATTTTGCTTTACTCTCATCGCACACACAGTGGCCGACAGACACAGTTCGAAAAAGAAAAAGAGCTAAAAGAGAGTGAATATCGGGCTTACATTTGACAGATGGGCACAAACCTGACTCAAAATTAATTATAATTTCACTGCTGGAGGCATAAATAAGCAACTACAAATTAAGTATCCTTTACTGCTAACCATTTTTCAAATCATACTGTATATTTTAAAAGATATTTCCCCTTTTCTGCAGAGTCATTAGTTTCACTTCAGGAGTCTGGCACTCACTTGAGATCCATTGCAGTATATAGTCTGGATTTCTTTCTTTCTTTTTTTTGTCAGTTTTCATAATGATGTGGTTTTCAAAACTCATCAAACATGCTCCAACATCCCAGCACTTACAACAATGAGCTATGTTGTTAAAAAGCAAACCCAAAATACAAAAAGTAAGAATGATTAAAGTGGCTATTGTTCAATAGAAGACACTCAAAACTCTGTTGACAGCAAGTCCTTGCTCTTAACACCATTAATAAAAATATAAAAATTCAGAAGGATTAAGCAAATTGATTTTCACAGAAATTAAATTGAATGAAAAGGGATACTGAAAAGAATAATTTCAAGGAATTTCTAGGGAAATGCCTGGTGGTAATGTGAAGTGTACCGAGGACTGGGCAATAAAACCAAAACCCTCTATCAACAGCTGCTGATAGAGTGATGATAATAGCAGACATACTGTATTTAAAACATTTAGTTAAGAGCAAAACATTCACATTCCCTGGGTTCATATGTGCTTGTTTCTAACAATTGTATATCTATAGTTTGATATATGATTTCATCATGATATGACTCCATTAAATTATCACCAGACCAAAGTGTACCTAATTTCTAGTTTATATATAATCTCTGCAATAATTTCAGTCTGGTACTCCTTACGGAGGAAAGCATTCAGTATTGTTTTAATTTACTCTCACTTAACCTCATTTAATTTATCATTATGTTTAAAATTTAACAATTTTCACCTTTGGCGATCACATTAATTTCAACATTAGTGAGCACGAGAAATCATCTGCAACTGTCTAATCATGACAAAATGAATACAGTACGTATGCATGTTATCATGTGTGGTTAATTAGCTGAGTATTAGTATTATTTTCTTTTTCATTAATCAATAAAAAAGTGTGTATGTCATTGTATTTCACATTCAACTAGATGCCTAAACGGTTTTGGGTAAAGACAAAGTAGCTGCACACAGGAAGTGACATACCCCGACTGGGTTGTTATTTCCTCCTGGGTACCAAGGTGACGACAGTGATGAATGACAAATCATCTATCATTTACATGCATCTCTTTCACAGACCCGCTGAGGAGCGGAGACATTGAATTATACAGGACTGCTCAAATCAAGGTCATACATGTTGAAGCTGGTATTATGTCCTGAAATTCTGTGCTCGACAAAAGACTACCTTGAAGTACTGAAATGGTAATGCAACACCTGGCGTATCCCTGTTTTAGCTTTCTTTAGCTTACACATCAAATGATATAGCTGCAGCACAAAAAGCATCGTTCACAGTGAAAAATGCTGAACTTTAATGTAGAAAAACTCTTTGATGAGGTCAAACGGCTGCAGAGAAAGTCACGGCTATTTCTATTTCACAGAAATATTAACAAATGGCTAAAACAATGAAAGTGCCCCCTTTGCTGTGGAAGTTTCATCTCCTGACCTAAAGTCTGAAGTCAGCTCAGAAATTATTCTTTGCTGTGGTCTCCATACACCGACTGGACAAACACGCCATTTGATGGGCTTTTATTGGGCTTTGCTTTTGATTTCCTAGAACAAAAGAAGCTGTTTGGGGCAATTTTTTTATTATTTCCTTTTTGGAAAGAAATAGGTCCCATTTACATCATCTATCATCGCTGTCCGATTGGTCAAGCTGGAGGGTAGGATCAAATGTCACATGAAAACCCATTTTGGCAGGCTTCAAGCAATGCGTTCTGTGTATCTGAATCACCAGCCATCGGACCAATCAGATCAATGGACATGGCTTAGGTGTGAGAACCAGTGAGCGACTGTTCGTTCTAAACAATAATGCCGCCTCCTGCAGAGGTTAGTGTTGATGCTGCAGCATCACTGGAGAATAATTCATTATTGAAAGAAAAGCAAAGGAAGTGTTTTTACCTCCACTTAGTTTTTTGATTGCTGGTTTTCTTTGTAAGTTTATATTTTTGAAAGTGCCTGCCCTTTTCAAATTTCAAGTGTGACGGCTTCTACGATGGGTCTGTGAAACAAGCAATCTGACAGGGGTCAGGTTACTGTCGATATTTTCCAGACTACAACAGAAACACAAGTTCATCTTGTAAGATTTAGACTTGCTTGGAGATTACCACAGAGCAAGATGTGTTGAAGTAAATCTAAAGGGCTTGAGAGTAATTTCCTAAATCAATTTAATCTTTTGGCTCTCTGGAACCTGCAAGGATTTCCTTTCTGACACACTTTCTCCCACTCACCAGTAATAGGTCCATACTCGTTTAATTCTACTGCTGTCCTGTGGGTAGGAGATATATCCCATCAGTCAGGTTAAGTGTGAAAAGATCTTCATTAGCCAGAATATGAATGGGGGCTAATGGAAATATGTGGAGATGGAAGCCAAGGAGTTTAAAAAGACAAGTGCCCTTAAACATTAAATTTCCTCTAATGTCAATTGAAGATCCCTTTGCCGGCCATTAAAACAGCATCACTGCCAGAACCTGAAAGATAAACACCAGGAGCAGCAGGCGTCTCCCCTGGCTCGGGGTAGAAAGTGCCATATTACACATTAGTGTGACCACCACGTGCGACCAAACTCCCAACAGCCAAATCAAAGAGGCAAGAATCGACTGTGGATTTATAGAGATGGTTGCATCTCGGTGTAATGATGTATCATAATGACCACTTCGGGGAGGTATGTCTCAGAGGTGTGTGTCTGCTTCAGAGCAGTAGTCCAGTTAGGCTACTTTTGCAGCCATATGTTTACCCTACTGATCTTCTGTGCTCTGCAGAAATAAATGACAGCACTGTTGGTCAGAAAAGAGATGAAACAAAGTCTAGGGGGACACAAAGCATGTGAAATGATAACAAAGCTTATTTGTACCTCACAGTGTGTGACATGCTAGGTAGGAGTGGACGGTATAAACAGTATTCAATAGAAATTTAGCCAATAGTAGAGATTTTGGGGTATACCTGCCTACAGCGGTAGCTCGTTGCGGTTGTGTTTGTTTACATAGAGAGGACAGGCTGTGCTGCCTCTTTTGTTGTTCTACAGAATTAGTGAGAATATCTGCCTGTAAGTATTGTTGTTTGTCATATGTTCTGCTCTGTGTGTTGCTGCACTGTCTGTGTTGCATATAGCCAAAATGATCGCGGTCACGATGCTAATTTACGTTAGCCCGTCTAGGGCGTGTTCCATTATGTTAGCATTAAGCTAGCGGACTTTGTGTAAGGCTAATACTGAAGGCAGTACTGTTGTTACTGTTATTATTACTTGTTTTATGTTTTCTACAATTACAGTTTTGCACAATACATTTTCTTGAAGTAATATTCTTGACTTTTATGTTATTTAATAGTTTAAAAAACAACTTCCTGCTTGAATGCTTTCACCATGTGCTATGGTAACCATTAAGAAACTGTCACCCCTAATTTCCACCGGATGCGTAACGGTGCCGACGTTTTATCGAATCCGATACGCATCCATTCAAATCAATGTGGCAATTTCCACTGAATGCGGAACGCCGCCGACGTCTGCCGTAACAAATCGACAAGCTTCTATTTTTGTCGGACATTGACAGGAAATTGTGTACAGACACAAAATACAGCATCTGGTTTATTTTCAAAATAAAATAATAAGTGTTCGCGGCGGATCATATAATCGATTTCGTTCTACTCAGTGGACACAGGGTGATTCTCTTTCACTGACACTCCGCTACAACCTGCTATATCGCGCGATTATGCATGAATTCGCGAGATCTCGTTCTCGCGATTTCAGCTGTCCGCCTGGTGGGTATTGACGGACGACGGAAAACACGTCGACGGACGTCGGCATCGTTCCGCATGCAGTGTATTTTAAAGTTGTATTTTTTTCAAGTGCCCATCTGTGTCACAGACAGCTGTGGTCAGCAGTTTGTATTTTGAGGGTATCTGTATGCAGACAGCAAGGCTTGCAGTGTGGGTAGTGTACAAGATGAGGAAATGTTCCATCAAAACATTTGCCCATACAGTTACACATTTTTTTCCATGTACAAAATAAAAAGGTAACTCTAGAGCAGAGACTGAGTATCATAGAGAGGGGATACGTTTTGAGTCTCCATTCTGCACCTTAAAACCTCCATATTCACACAAAATAAAGTGCTTGATGGTAGACGAGAGGCTGTGAATTATAAAGAATACACTCAAAGAAAAACAACATCATGACTAGAGTGTCCACATTAAGCTGATGGCACAACACAACCAGTCTGGTTTCTGTGACCCTCTTAACAGCAGAGCACATTTAGCCACAAATAGACTGCTACATACATGTCTCCAGGCTGCAATAAAGCTGACTGATGCAACATCAAAGCGGCCCAATAGTCATCAGATAATACTGCCCGCTATGAAGAAGTATTAGGACACTTAAATGCGCTTTAAAGAAACTGTCCTTATCTCCAGCTGGCATCTGTGACCTCACTGTTACCATGGGATGAGACAATGTCAAGCTCATTCCTATTTCTAAGTAATATTTAACTCAAAATCCCCATCAGATGTTGGGATAATTACGCGTGAGGATGAACACACACTCGGGAATCATGTACACATTAGTTTTCTGTCTGCACATGCTGATGTGATTTAAGTGGTCCTCCATGTAAATTAACAGTTAACAGGAGTTAATAGTGACGCACCTATTTGGCCCATAGAGACAATTTATACAAATGTTACATTCAGTTCATACCCTTGTTTAGGGGTCAAGGTTTGATGTGAGTTTGGTGCAATGGGACAAAAAAAACGAGTATATTTATTTTAATCTAATATAGTCTTACAGAACCCTATTAATGGGGACAGAGGTAGCATTTTGTCCAATGCTAACTTTGGCAAACTATTTTCATTGTAAAAATGAGGAAGCTTTCTATATTACACAGTATGAACTACACTACTAGTACTAAACAACCAGACTATAAAACTGAATAGCATGTCTTCTGCTATAAAAATCACTAAATAAAAACTGGACCATGTCGGTTCAGTACAATTACATAAACCATAAAAAGACTGTCATCATGCATGCATGTCAGGTACTCAAGCTGTCTCTGGATCTTTTTATTTTTTAATGAAAGCTAACACAATTTGGAGTTCCTGTTTGATTGAGAGGAAGTTGAGACAATGAAACAAAGCAGGTTATGTTAATGCAGGTCTGTAGTCCAATAATCAGCATGTCAGTCTTTTCCAGGTCCAAGTTGTTGTGTGAGGTGAGGCGTAGCATCTAAAGACAAATCAGAACAAACTAAATCTAATGGCCAACATTTGTCAATATGAGACGTGTCGACTTCTAGAGTAGTAAACCATTTGACATAAATAAGCCTTTTGAGACACTCTTCCTGGCTTTGGCTCTGTTTAAAGATCACAGGAACATTACGGATAGAGCTGCAATGCTCACGCAATATTTGGCATCTGGCACACAAAGAGAGCAGTGACACTGCTGACGAACACCAACGAGTAAAACATTAGCATTTTAAAGACAAAAAGCAAAAGTCTGGGATGTTTGTCATATGTCTGAAATCAACAACCTTAAACGACCTTCGTGAATGACAGGTACAGACCGCTGTGCTAAATGACAATAATTACGTCACCCACTTCCACGACTGCTGCTGTGCAATCTGACTTTACCTATCATGTGCAGTGTTTATCAGCGGCGCTCATTTCAGAACCATGAACAGGACTGTTTGTTGTATGTAGACAAGGGTGGCGCCTTAAAATTGATAGATTATTGATTAGCTATCAATAGTTTAATTAGTTTCATAGCCTGCTCACATTTAGTAGTCTTAAAAAAAAAGACCTCTGAAAGCGTCAAACAGCGGTTTCTAGCTCCATTGTCGATAAATTCTGAATATATTTAGAACTCTGGTTGTGCTACTTACTTATGGTCAGATTAAAGCTGTGAAACAGTACTCTCATATTGTGGTTGTGTGGCCTTCCTGAGGCTATTGCATGGTTAAATCCATTAAGTTATTTTGTGATGAAAATCTTGCAGTTTTTAACAGCCCCTTCAACGTAACGTTGCTGTCATGTCATATATCAGTAATGCCAGATGACACATTTAGTGTATCTCTTTGTGCTACTGTAGCTTTTCTGTTAACAAAGATGGCATTCAACTCAGACTGTGTATGTATAAATACAATGATTATAGAAAAATACTCAGTATGATGTATGATGTGTAAAATTGACATCACTTGTTTGTGATCAATGTGTGAAGGAGGCCATACGCTGTGCAGTATGTAATACTCAAACGTGTTTTTCTTACCGTAAATATTAACTGAGTCTCGTCTGTATGCATGCTCACGTACTGCCTGCCACGCAAACAAACAAACAAACAAACAAACATTACAACCCTCCAGCAGCTTTTCACCCTCAAAGTCGACAGGATCATGAAACATGCCACCATATTCAATTTGTCTGTTGTTGCCAGAGAGGACTCCCGCTGTGAGCGAGTGGGAGTACGGCTTACTCTAAAAGACTGACAAGACTGTCTTACAACACATACAGTGATGCAAGCCTGCAAATCAAAGTTCTTAGGGATCCTATCTGTAAACAACACCACAGTCTTACGTGACAATGCCAGGATATGTGGAATTGTAGTTGAGCCAGCGCTTCACAATGTACGTTTCATTATGTTTCCACTTATTGCAGCTGTATTGACATGTATTATGGGGTTAGCGTTCCGTTGCACGGAAGTTGCATGAAAAGTCTAAGAGTGCTGAGGCTTTGATGAGGAACGCCTGCTCAGTGTGCAAGCCCCACTATGAAAATAGGTTAAAGATTCAAATTGCTCTCCAACAGTTGGTGAAGTCATGTTTTAAGCATCAGCGACATCGAGGCTTGTCATTCCACATTTGCCCTAGCCATCTGCTGAGGGAGGTGACATGAGCCTCTGAGGATTTTTCTGCGAAACAGAGGAAGCGAGCTTCAATGAGGGGAATGGGAACCCCAAGCTTGTTTGAGACTGAAGTGATTTGCATACTGCACTGTGCCAGGGACAGAAGAAAGCCACAATTCACATAGAAATAGTCCATAAAGATTATTGTTGGATAAGATTCTCTCTGCTAAGCACTGTTATGTGTCCATGCATGATTTCCTCCCAGGACACCATATATCCTTTTTCATTGTGATGTGAGATTAACTGCTGAGATAGATAGCTGTTTTCTTCAGGGAGGTGATGAGTCTAATTACTTTGGTGACTTTTTTCACTAGAATGACAAATACTGAAGGTTGACAAACATTCAATATCTCACGAAATGTTGGCGCACCTAGAGGATAAATCCTGATAACTTTTGTGATCCTCTAACTTTGTTGTTTAGTGTTCCTTATTCATTTATAAAATACCCCAACATTACTGACATTTCTGTTGGAATTTGTGTTTAGTGCTAATGAGCGATTATGACCATGCTAACAAGCTGTCTGCTAATCATCAGCATGACAGCGTTGTCATTGTGAGCATGTTAACAAGCTGACACTAGGATTTAGCTCAAACCAATGCTGTGCCAAAGTACCGCCTCACACAGGCGCTAGCATGGCTGTAGACTCTTAAGCTGTCCCAAATCCATACTTTAATAATCATACTAATTTAGTTTGTAAGTTTTGAGCATGCAGTGTATTCACACTGGAAAAAAGTAATGCAATTATATACTCAAAACAGTCAGTACAAGGAAAAATGTACAGTAGGTTGAAGTATGATATTGATGGGAATTGTGCAAATAAAAAAAAATATTCTATTATAGATTATAATCCATCCATCCATCCATCCATTTTCTACTGCTTATCCTAACCTATCCCAACTGTCTTAGATTGAAAGGCAGGGTACACCCTGGACAAGTTTCCAGTTCATCACAGGACACAGAGACAAACACTCAAACTCACATTCACACCTACGGGCAATTTAAATTAAGCAATTAATCTAATCCCAATGCATGTTTTTGGATGGTGGGAGGAAGCCAGGGGTGGCACGGTGGTGTAGTGGTTAGCACTGGCACCTCACAGCAAGAAGGTACTGGGTTCAATTCCCGGCCCAGGGCCTCTCAGTGTGGAGTTTGCATGTTCTCCCCGTGTCTGTGTGGGTTCTCTCCGGGTACTCCGGCTTCCTCCCACCATCCAAAAACATGCATGGGGATTAGATTAATTGGCTAATTTAAATTGACTGTAGGTGTGAATGTGAGTGTGAATGGTTGTCTGTCTTTATGTGTCCTGCGATGAACTGGAGACTTGTCCAGGGTGTACCCTGCCTTCTGCCCTAAAACAGCTGGGATAGGCTCCAGCCCCCCCGCAACCCTATGAGGATAAGTGGTAGAAAAGGCCCCGGGCCGGGAATCAAGCCCATAGACTATAATGAAAAATGAAAATTCTAAACCTATGTACTTAAAATCCTTTTTATTTTTTTCATACTTTCTGTGGTATAATGTCTTTATTTGAGTTTACTTCTTCTTTTTTGGGGCTGATTTAATTCTTCAAACAAACATGGCAGTTTTTAATAACCCTCAGTTATATATGTAGACTGCATCGAGGCATGTCACCCAGGACCAAAAAAAAAAAAATACTCACTACAGCACTCACTGCTGTTCATAAGGAAATATCTAAAGGAAATATGGATGCACATATTAACAAGTGAAGTTACAATCAAAACAAAAATGTAAATGAAGACATTCAGTTTTAAGAATGCAGACAGGTGTGTGAGCAGCTGCTTCTATACACATGCAAGAGCAAGCAGGAGTGAAACAGCTCAGTGTTTTGTCAGTATTTGCCATATTGCAATATACACACAAATAATGAAGAAGAAAATGTTCTTATTAAAATGGTAGCCATTTCAAGCACATTGCTCAGTTAGAAAGGAAAACATAAAAAGTGAATTGTCTTTTTATCAAACCAGCTGAGGTTCAACGATCAAGAAACACATTGAGGGGTGTTGCTCCCTGTATCACATGCTGTGTTCAATTACTGTACACATAGTTTACCTGGGGCCACAGCAGTGTGAACATCCCACTTTGTGTCACATATGGAAGCCATGTCGTATTCATGATCCCATTACGCATTTCTAAGCGGCCGTGAAACAGTATGTACATTTTAACCCGATATGATTGATTGTTCTCATGATATGGTAATAATAGCCTGAGGCTTTGTATGGGATGCAATCTTCTCCTGCTCATCACTTATTCACCCCATCTCAATGCCAGCTTCCCTCAAGATTATGTGACTTCTCTTGTGGAAACTCTCATTAGAAAAATTGTAAAAATGTGTCTGTGCCATTGTTATTATGAACACTCGCTCAATCCTTTACATTGGATATGGAGATATTCCATATATGTTAGCTGTGCGGGTAATGTGAGAATACGTAAAATTAGCCTGCCAGTTTAAGCATAATTGCATGCAGGAGAGCTGATTTGAATTGAGAATGGGTTTTTTTCATTCGGTGCTGACATTTAACTACACCATCTGAACTGTGAGCTCATGCAAATGTACATTGTTTGGGTTAGTGAATATGTGTCTATAAGGCAGCTCTACTTCATGGAGAGTCGTTAGGGGCCAGAATAATTGACAGAACAATGATGAGTGAAGATTGAACGCGAAGGGAGCTCGATATTCAGTTCTCTTCAGTTCACGGGGAGAGGTCAGGGGGACTCGTGCTGTTCTTTCTGATTGCACTGAGCTTAACTCACATGGCGAATGAACACATACAATCAATGGCAGGACTAGGCAGGACCAGTGGGACTGCATTTACAACCAGAGTTAAATCAAAGGTCCCTTCACTGCAATCTGATTCCAATGGAGAGACTCTCCATGCATCAGCGAGAAGCACTGATGTTAATGACCTGCCTGCTGGGTGAATCTGTGTGTGTGTGCACACATGCACCTATTTATGTGTATTTGATTAAGTGGGAAATTAAAGAATGGACTACCATTAGTTTGATCCTTGAAGAGCGTGGCAGTTTTGATTAGTTCTGTGTTGTAATCTGTTTAATTAACACTGCTTCGAAAAAAAAAAACAAAAAAAAAACCCTAGCATACAAAACGGAAAGATTTAGAATGAGTGTGTGTGTGTGTGAGAGAGAAATAAGGTGGTGAAATAAATGCAGAATAAGAAAGAGATAAGATGCATTTATGTGTGCACGCATGTATGTCCTTGAATGTGTGAATGGCCTTTTGAAAGAACGAAACATTACAGATGATGGATAGGGGAGACAAAGCAATTACCCTCCCAGGTGGTCTCATTTGTATGTTTGTGAACTGCTGTTTTCGTAAATTGTTTTATCACAAGTACAGGTGGCGCAGCATACAATTTGCTATGAAAAATATTTGAATGTGTTTCGTAATCCTTTTAAGCAATCATCCAGACATCTTATTTTCCTGGGTTTACCCAGAGGGCCACTAATGCACCGTTGGAATTCTTCCCTCTGACTGTCTCCTTTATATTAAAAAAAGATTTCTACAGCAGTCAAAAGCATCCCTGGATGGATCTGCAGCATTGATCGTGTGTAATTTAATTTGCATGAGTGACACGTGAGTCTTATGTGTTGCTCGGCCTTCTCATGCTTTATGAAATCATAAAGGCCCCATAAAAAGAAACAGCTCCCTTCTAGTCTAGACTCTAATGCAATAAAAAAAGTCACATTTGTTCCCTCAAACCTGTCGTCATTAATGGATATCAAAATGGATGCAAAGCCACTAATGAAATATAATTAATTTAATCTTGGGGGGAATGATTTATTCTGTTTCCAACTACTCAGAGATGTGCTGCCTTCTCCCTCACCGTCCCCCTTTACGGCTCAAGACATGAATTAGATATTTCCTGGGGATTCTGACCTGCATGATATCGGTGAACTAGTAGATCTGCCTGTGAAGTGAATCATGCTTGATTGAACCCTCTGGGACTATGATCTGACCTTGGCTCTGTGGCTAATCCTGGTAATGAAATCTGTTGGAAACCAGCAGGATGTTAATTTCATCTGTTATCTATTGTGTCAGTCTGCTTTTTATTCCTCTGTTGTGTTCAGGGGCACATTTATAGATTGGTCTTTCCGTGTTGTGAAGCAATGGGTTATTAGGCCAAAAATCAGGTAGGGAAACATCACAATGATTGTTTCAGTATTGGCAGTATTGTTTCTTTGAGTATATATTTATAGGAATCGAGCAAATGAATCATTTTTAAGACCTGTTCTCCTCACAAAGCTGTGCAGTTCCTCAATCTGACTTTTTATCAGCAACCAGAGCCAGTGCTGGTGGAGTTGACCACAGTTGGAGACTGGCCATGGAGCCTGCTGGTGTTTGATAAGGCAGCCCTATTGGCTTTGGGATCCTTGGTTCAGATCATCTGATCCACTTCATCTTCTAATAAATCACACATTGAATCCATACTTGTTAATACTTCAGAGCTCCTTGAGGTGCAGTTCATATTTCAGGTATACTGTGAGAACTTGTCAAAGGATTTACAACATTTCTTTGTTCTGTGTTATTCAACGTTTTTGGATCAGGGTCAGATGAATCAAGTATATCAACGATATCACTCAGGGCTCATAAATAATAATTTAGCAATAATTAAATTAATCATTAGTGTCAAATGGCCAAATGGGATTTATTTTTATAGGAGGGAAATCTAAGGGCCACATTGATAAAGATTTTTCACAGACGTTCAGAATAAAGTTTTTCTTTACGAGAAAAGTCATTATTTACAAGAATAAAGTAATTGTTTATGAGAAAAAAAGTCAATAATTATGAGAAAAAGTTATTATATACAAGAATTAAGTCATTATTTCTGAGAAAAAAAGTCATAAAATTCTGAGATTAAAGTCATAATATTCTAACATGTTTTTGTAGAGGAGTTGTTAAAAACTTTACTAAAGTTAGAAAGACAAAGGCACATTCCAACTTCCTGGATCAATAAGTCAAATACAGTATGATCTAAAGATGTAAACGATGTATTTCAGCAGTGTTGATGATGCACATAATGAGCTACAACCGTAGTTTCACCGGATCGATGATCCCGGTGCTCCTTCTCTACAAAAACACGTTAGAATATCATGACTTTAATCTCGTAAATTTACGACTTTCTTCTCATAAATAATGACTTTTTTCTCGTAAATAATGACTTTAATCTCGTAAATTTATTACTTTTTTCTCATAAATAATGACTTTTTTCTCGTAAATAATAACTTTATTCTTGAAGACTGTAAAGAAAATTGTTCTCAACGTGGCCCTAATCCTCCGTCCAAGGATTATATTCAGTTTGTTTGGAAATTACCATTGAGATTGCAAGTTTTTGTTTTTTTTCATTCTGTGTGTTTATCTATGTGTGTAGGTGAGAAGCAGAGACACGTCCATAGACTAACACCTTAGAGAGCTGTTTGATCAACTGTTGAGTTTAGCACCAGAGGGAAGGAAATATAAGGGCTGGAAAAATAAGGAACTGTGTGTCTCCTCTCTCATCAGTTCCCTTCCTCGTCCAGTGGGTGAGGAAGACAGAGATCTGTTTACTTGACAGATTAATGAGGCAAGGGAGCCGAAGGAAGGGTTGAGGTCAGCAAAGGGTCACGGTTGGGCCAGCATTCTTATTAACCCTGTCCAGATACACCAATCTAATAAACTGAACCAGGGAGCAATTTGTTTATTTAGGCTAGTGTTGGGTCGTGCATATGCATGCAGGTTTCTTGCCTGTTTTTGTAATAATTTTTACGGAGTGTGTGAGAAGGGCAGAGAGGGAGATTTGCAGACACAAATCATGCTGGTGTCACTGATGAAACCGTTTCAAGGTAACACAGCTTGTGTAATCAAGTCTGTGTTGCACAGATCATGCTCGAGAGACCCTGAAAGTATAAACTGATTCTGGTACATTTTAATGAGGCAGCATCCAAACCAATCTAAAAGCTATTATTCTGCTTGTTTTGGAGAAAAAAAAAGATATCCTCTGAAAGTTTATTGAACCGTGATCCAGTGATACACAAAGGAAGCAAACACACTGTGACTCCTTCACTGAGGGAGAGCAGTGCTACTTTCAGTCATATTGCTATTGATTTACTTAGAATCAAATCAAACAAAGTATGAGATAAAAGAAGTCTAACAATGACCCATCAGTATGATAAAATAGTCCATAACACAGTGATATGAGTCATCCTAGCTTCAGTGAAAGAGGGATGGTGACCTCATTAAAACTTGAGGACAAAGACTCCAGCATATCTTCCATGATGCCAAACTAAGAAATAAAATGATTTCAATATACTGATTAAATTCTCAAATGTAGAAAAGTTCTTTTCAGACATCTCTTGTAGTATATCTTAAGATAAGCGATGACTTCTTTATTTATTCTGGTTTATTTAGCAGAAACCTGTACATGGTTTAAATTTGTATTTGTATTATTTTTAGCTGCAGCCAGAGGACATATTTTACAGTCAACAAGGTACCACTGGCAACTTCAAAAGAAACCAAATAACAGGTTGATTATACCATTAATTTAGATCAGTGCAGACATACGTAAATGTGTTATTGATCTTGTTCAACCTTCTTTTATCTGGGGGTAGATATGTTGAGCATGCAATGACACTCTTTATCTTTATAAAAAAAAAAAATAATAATAATAATAATGATAGATTGTTGTTCAGCAGGATTACACAGGAGTAAAAAAACAGCCATAAGTGACACACATTTACATCTCAGCAGTGGCACACAAACATAACATACCTGAGAATACCTCATGGTAATTACATCACCATTCAACTTTAATGCAAATAGGAGTTCCTCTGAGAACTACTCTCAACGGCTACCTCATTTACATGCTAGCCAGAGGGCTTATTACATTATCATGATTTATTAACACATATCATCAGATTTGTTCGGGAACTCCAAACATTCCAGTGTGGTGGAACTTGAACATATGTGGTCATGCATGGACTGCAGGAATGCATGGACACCGTACCTGTGTGCACAAGATCATGCTCAATTCTGAGCAATTATTTGGAGAAATAATTTTCACAGTCAAGGTCACATTTTGACGCCCGCAAGAGGATCTGCATCTCGTTGGCGCCACGTGGTCGTTGCCACATGTCAGCCTGCATCCAGTCGGCCTACTCATCTATTAGTCAGTGTTTCACCATTACACCCCCAAAAGGAATTGAGAAATTGAAAAATAAATGCAGACTGGCATGACCATCCACAAAAGCAAACACTGTGAACCTTTAATTTGGAGGGATCTAAAAGGCTTTCCAAAGTCAGAACTTTAACAGACTACGAAATAGAGAAGAAGGACTCTCATAGGAATGCATCAGTCAAATGCTTCACTTTACTTATTTCGGTTTACTGGAGGTCATCTTTATTCAAGTAGACAGCCCCACAGATCAATCCTGTAAACTGTAACGTCTTGCTACAGAGTAGGGGTAAGAAAAAAAACACTTAAATGCTCCGTTTGGCCTTCTTTGTAGATGTTACAACTGCATTTATCTACTGAAGTTCATAAAAGAGCAGAAGAGCAGTGAACTGGGAGAACTGCATCTGTTCCCACAGTGTTGTGGCACATTAAGAGACACAAGGGGAGTGAGAAGCAACAGAGCAAAAAGAGAAATCGAAATATAAAATAAAAATCCCAGGAAGTGTGATCAAACATATACCTCTCAGGCTGTGACAAACAAGGCCTAAAATCATGTTCATCATGAGGCAGAAGCTGAGAGACCAAATGAAAAAGACAACTTGATCTAATCCCTTGTCATCTTTGTGTATATATGTGAGTAACAGGGAACAGAGGAAGAGCCTTTTCTGGTGGAGAGTTTAAACTCCAAAGGGGGAAGATGAGTCAGTCACACTGAGTTGATCTTATTGTCCAGGATAAGAGGATGAGCACTATAGCCCTCTAGAGAATTTTACTAACACTCCTACAACTCACAGAAATCAATACGGGGATAGAAGACGCCGCTCATACGCCGACTGATTGTGCTGTATTGTAATCACTGTCTGAAGAGAGGCTCATAACCAACAGCTGGTCCTTGAGAGCCGTTTAGAGCGCAAAAGTTCAGAGGTGATGCTGGTACATGGTGGGCTCCCGTCGCCTTCACTGTCAAGGAATCCACTCATTTGAGAAATATTCAGAGAGACTGAGAGAAAAACAAATTTCCCCTCACCTCCGCAAATTCTTTAATCTCGCACAACGGCGTGGCTGACTCAGAAGTAAAAGTAAACACTTATGTTCAAAGGCTTCAGAGAGGCTGCATTTATTTCTGTTTTCAGAGGTTAAAAGTAGATATAAAATAGCTCAGATGTTCCCTGTTTGCAATTTATAATCAGTGTTATTTTAAATGTATGCATATATTAACAGCACATCAGTGAAACCACTTTTTTCCAATCACTGAAAACATCCCAGTCTCCTACAAAATATGATTTTAATACTGTAATTATAATTTGTTTTGGCTTTACATTTTTTCTGTTTACTGGTAAAGAAAAAAAAATAAATCAAAAGTCCATCACTACAGCTCACACAGTCGGCATCAAGCGCTGCATCACCAAGCCACAGTTTTTACATTTTAAATACAGTATTATGATAAAAAAAAAATATATAATTGTGTCGCATATTATGAACAGAATATTTACGAGACAGGATTCTTTGTGAAATGCATCAGCGTTTGATGCTGAAGGTCTTTGCGGTTTCTGTTTGAGGTTTACATTTTGAGAAGGAAATTGCATCGACAAGTCTTTTTTTTTTTTCCTCTGAGATCGACTCATTACATTTACAGGCACCCTGTCGCTATGTGATAAGCACGGTATTTCAGAAGCACTGTGATAAAGGAAAAATAAAACAGCCATACAATTTTGTTCCAGATCATCAAAGAAAACTGCTGTTGAGTGCAAACACCAATTTAAAAAAAAAACAAAACTGATTTAACTGTTGATTTTTGGATAAATGGTTAAGACAAAAAAAGCTCAGTCACTTTCCTGACCATGATCTGACTTAGATTCAACTCTTAAAAGATGAGCTCTTAATGTCTGCAATGGTCTGTGCTTTCTCTGCCACTTTTTCAGCTCTGATTGGCTTTTTGCTGCGATACGTTGCAGAGTGGCGATGTTGCCTTTCGATCGGTTGATCCACGGAGCCGCATCTGTTTCATGCAGGAAGCCTGAATCCTCTCATTTCACACACCGTTTGAGAGGAATATAGGAAAAATATGGCACAGAGAAAGAAAGAAAATAGACCAGGAGGCAGTTGGGAGAAGCAATATTCAGCAGCCGAAAAAGAAAAAAAAACAAAACAAAAACAAAGAGGGTTATTTCAGAAAGTATTGAAGAAGAGACAGACCAAAAAGGCAATTTGGGAGAAGAAGTGCACTCTGCCCCCCCTCCCCTTTTTGCACTCTACTGTGAAAGCAAACTAATCTGTCCTGACGGGGACAGGGCTGACGTCGCAGGTTTGATAGATCCTGGGGGAAATTCCCAGCATACATAAATTGCTTATTTTACGTTTGATCTGTCTCTTGACAAGGTTTCATTTTATGATCTTTTTCGTTATCTGTCTGTCACATGTCAGTGTTTATCGCTCCATAAACACATCCATTCCACACAGATGAAACAGGCATCACTGGATTGAGAGTCACCACCCTCCCTCCAGACAGCACAAGGTTAGGATTATAATGTTTTATGAGCACCGTACATTTCTTACTAACAGTGATGTGGCTCGCTAAGCCGTCTTTGGGGAAGAATTTGCCCGTTTCAGTCGTTTCACGATGAGTAAGTTGTGATTGCTTGCACGTAATTTTTGAGCTGTTTTTACTCCTCTGTGGTTTCTTTTTCTGTCACCCTTCATCAAACCTCCAAAGCCGCACTGGGCCTCAGATGGCCCTGCCGGTTACATAACTTGTACGCTCAGTTGAGTCTCAGGTCTGCTGTTCACCGGTGCGGTAGAGGGAGAAAGTTCTGCTAGTTTCAATAGGATCTCATTAGCATCATTGGGGGCGAAGAGACTGATATTAGACCTGATATATTGAAACTCATTAGAGAAGAGCCTGGACTCCCTTGGGATGTACACACACACAAAATATGGTTTCTGCTACACCAGATCTTAATTTATTAATCATTATATCCTAATGACCCCCACCTAGCTTACATCAGGCTAAATTACCTCATTATGCACACACCGGGATGAACTTCAGTAGTCAGACGTAGTCTCCACTATCAGTGCACGGTGACCTTTATAACTACACTGCAGCAAGCAGCAGATGGAGCGCCTGTTGAAACAAGATTTGAAATATTATCTGATTTCCTGTGAGGTCTTTGAACCAATTAGATTCAAAATGTATTTGTTTGAGAGACATCGGACTCCAAATACACTCAGCTGCACAGCCGGAGGCTAAGTGAACTACAAATAATTAAAACAGCTGCAAAAGCAAATCATCCGTATCAGCCACATACAGGGCACTCAGAAGGCAAGAGAGAGTGGTAATATCTTACCGAGACATCTGCAACGCTATTAAAGAAATAGTTCAGCAGGTTTTGGAAGTGTGTTTGGTCACTTTTGTCAATCAGCAAGACTGGAAGCAGCTGACCTGGTTCTATCCAAATTTCAACTATTTGAAAAACATTAAATCATCTTTAAAGCTTTACTCTTCATATCTTATACCACTTTCACACCGAAATTAGCGGGTCGACGCGGGACTTCTGACCTTAAATTTGCTCAAAAAATCCATTTAATTTATTTAGTAATTATGGCTGGGCACTGAACATACCGAAAGGTGTTAGAGAAACTTTAAACACTGTAAGAAATCAATGTTCTTCTATTCTATCTCCCTCACAAATAATTAAATTGTAAAATAGTATTTTCCCTTGCGTTTGTCTGCAATATGAAGGCAAATTGCGAGGGGCTGCATTTCATGGCAGGGGTGCTTACTGCGGCACAACAACGAGATTCCCCGATTGGTGGGATTTCCCGAGAATGATGTAAGACTAAATCACATATGCGTGTCCATTAACACATTTGATATGTTTGATTGAAATAAATCTCTACCCATCAGAGATCGGTATCTAGAGATCAGAGAGACAGGAAGACTGATCTTATGAGTGAGCATGATTCACCTTTGACACGGCAGCCGATCCAGTCCGAGCTGATAAACTCCTGGGTTGATTGGAGGGTTGTTCGACCCGAGGCAAAATGCTATGTCGATGAAAAAAAATCCAGCATCGACACGGTTTTTCATGCAGTGTGAAAGGGGCTTTATTCATTTAGTACTGAGAACAGAAAAGAGTCTGACAGGAAGTTTTCACTCCTCTCCTCGTGCAGATACTTCCTGGTGTCTTGTTGTCATGAAAGAAAAATTCTGAAAAAATGGAATAAAACTTTATGAGTGAGTCTGTAAACTGATTCGCTCCTTTGGAAAAGCTTATGAGGCCCATAAACATTTCAGCTAATTGATTTTTTACAAATCAAACATGAATATATAACCAACACAAAGCAATGCTTGATTTTCAGATCTTAATAGCAGCTGCGTAGGACCAAACTTCCCCTCAAAGTCCATGAAATATCAGACCAGAAGTAATGTTACTACTGTATGTATTGTAGACCCTCAAATTGCTAATTAAGATTTCAACTTTTCCTGAAGAAAAGGATTTGGCTAACAGTGGATCTTTATGTGAAGGCAGGTGGCCAGTGGGAGTTGCTCATCCCACCCATCGTCACACCTACTTTGTTGTGCTAATCGCATATGTCAGAATTTAATTATGTCTGAGGCAACTACGCATGTTTGTCCATTCAATTTCCCCACCTGTTTCAATTTTTCTGTTGCCTACCAGTATGCACCAAGAAGTCCACTAGCTAAAGGAATAAACAGCATTCAAACAGTTCACTCAATCTACAGAAATGTATGTCATTTAAAGGCCATTTTTTTTAATCTGAAATACCAAACATGCACACATCCCATCCTTTCCAATGTGATGAGCAATTTCGAAGATCTCACCTTGAGCTCTAAGAACCTGTGATGGCTATGTTTACTGACATTTTACAAACAAAACAAGCAATCAAAATCTAACTAAGAAGGACAGAAATAGGTGTTTTCAGACATAAAACCGTCTTGCCATGAAGTCGTAACAGCCTTTCATTCAGAAACAGCAATTATATCAAGTGGAATAAGATTGCCTGCAGTAAACCCCACAGCAAACATACCATCTTCAGATAGACTGACAGCTACAAAGATCAAGTTATAGACTATATGAAAAATGTCTTCAGTCAATGAATGTTGGCCAGGAATCAGCGGTACGCACCATAACATCTTTCCTGGAATGCACTTTAACACAGATGTCCTCCTCTTGTTCTTCCAACCCACAGTGAGTCAACACACACACACAAACACACACTAAAAATTGTGTGTACATGGTCAAAAACACAAACATCCTCAACACATCAAACAAACAAATCCTCACTGGCAGGAAAATCCACCACTCAATTCTGACCACAGAAAATGGACAACATTTTTGTCGAAGAAGTTTCTATCGAGCATGTCAACACGCTGGCTGAGAAAAGGAGCTGTTGGCCATGAAGTAAATCCTGTCATCTTCCACCTCCCATCGTTATCAAAAACTATATATTTACTTCTACCTGAATGGCGCTGTTTGAGGTATACAAGCACATACTGTACAAACACAAACCGTCTCTCTTTATTGCTGGACTTGATTCACTGTGTTGAAACAGATTCAGGTCTTTGATGTATCGTTGTTGTCAGTGCTAACCAAATCACTGCCGTGCATGAAAGGAACCCCCTCCGGTCTCCAAAAGAGACAGCAGACGACTTCTTCTTTCTTTACTTTCTCTCGGAGGCAGATACCCACAGAGGTGTTAAGAGAGGAAAACATGGCTGCATGTTTAACAGAGCTTTTGTGTTCCTTAGCTCCACTTTCATTTTCCTGTTTTTGAACAAAAGGAATATCATTCTTGTCATTTTTCTTGCTGTTATGCCGCTTCTTCGTGCTCAGAGCTCCTTTGTTAAAATGAGGGCGTGTTTGAAATATATCTTACGAATTGAAAGTATGCACGCATTTTCCTCTGAGTGGATTCTTTTACCTTCTTTTCTGTTTGTGCTTTCACATCCAACAATGAGACTGACAAATGGAGATACCTCAAAAGCCTCCTCAAAATGACATGACCGATTTTCCACCTCATTTCACCGCAACAAACCTGCCGGGGCATTGTTACTGTTCGCTTTTGTAGTGGTGCAGTCAGTTCTGTGATTCAGTAGTAGCCCTTTTAACCCTGTTTCCGCTTTGCATTTTGTCTCCATCTCTGCATCCACCTCAGGGCAGGAAAAGTGATAGTTGCCAGAGAGTGTATTGAATTGTATGATAATCTCGCTGAGAAAAGGGCACACGGTGCAGTTATGTTTCTAATGAGACATGGAGGAAGCAGACTGACCTCCCTGACCGGTGGGCTCTGGACATTCATCATCCCAAACACATGCTGGTTGAAGGGGTGAGGCCGATAGAGAGCGAACTGCCATCTGTTGGGAGCAACAGAACACTGCAGGTGAGATAGAGGTTTAAGCTATAGTCTGTCATGTTAGAAAGCCAACAAGCGAGCGAGCAACATTTGAAAGTAGCACCTCCTCTCAGCCTCCTTTAAGCTCCACACTCTCGTTCTCCTCCCGTCAGTGCTCTGTCTAAAGCCACGCCCCTTCAAACTTGAACATCTGACAGCAGGATTCAGCAGGGAGAGGAGAGCCGTTATGCTACATCACCACAGTTGTAAAATGTCCTCAAAGCTATCATAATGTCACCTTTATAACGCAGACACTGACAACTATGGTTGTGCAATATGGTCAAAATGTTATATCCTATAACCTCTTCAATACAAACGGCACTGATGGCCAGTTAACAAGCACAGATAAGATAGCATGATAAGTTAGCACTTGGCTATAGGCCCAAACCAAACATATTCATCGGACACGGAGTGCGCAAAGCTCAAATTTTGCGACCTCCGCTCCACACTGTTGTCACAAAAAAACACTGCTTGGCATCTATTTTTCATATCAGCCCGCTTTAAACGTGACATCGATCTGTTGATTCACAGAAATTTCACAGGAAACGGCTAGCGGCAGAGCGCTCCACTATGGAAGCTTTGAGCTGAACGGACATCCAGATTCTGCTCCAGTCTGCTGGAGTCTGTGAGCACCTTTATAATGCAGACACTGGAGACTGTGACTGTGCAAAATGTTCAAAACGTCCTATAACCTCTTCAATACAAGCCGCACCCACGACCGCCTTACACCCACAGAGAAGCTAACGTTAGCATCGGGCTAATACGCGCTGAAAATAATAACTCCTCCAAAAGCGAAACAAGTAAGTATGTGTCCAACAGAATGAAAGCAACATCTGCATCACTTTTCAGTCCCTTCAGATGTCTCAGTGTCTCCATCGATGTTCACTCTGGTTTGTCCTCTTAGCTTTGTCTTTCAGTCTTTTCTTTCTCCCTCTTTCTTCTCTTTTCCTGTTTAGCAGGGTGAGCCGTCAGAAGTAACGCTGTTTGAGTCATATTTTTGGCTGCATTTCCTCTGCCATTGTTCCCTACACAACATATTTTCCTGCTAACGCTGTATTTTTGCAGAGGAGTGTGCTGGATAGTTCCAGCTACAGTAGGGAGGAGGGAGGGACATGAGCAGGACGAAACAAGAAGGCATCTGATCTTTCCATTCGGACCGAGTGTCAGTTGATTGGTCAGTTTTTACAGTCCTGTAGCTTCCACAGAGGTCTGATTCTTCTCCTTCCTTTTTCTGAACACATAATGTATTGACTGCTCTCAGGGTGGAAGGACCATTTCACCCAGTATAACAAAAAGTGTTTCTGAACAGAATGACAGATATAGCTTTAAGCTAAAAGCAGGGAAAGAGATGACAAAGAGAGCAAGACGAGAAAAAAAAAACAGATTGACTAGTAAATGAAGGGGAGCTGCATTGTGTTGTTCAGCATTAAAGCCTTGATTGTTTGCAGCTTCATTGTGAAGCAATTGATTTGTCTGTAATTGTACACCACGAGCGTAAACCACATAATCGCTGCAGTCACCAGCCCTGAGCCCATCGTGTCGTCAGGCAGCAGAGGATATCCCACTGTAGCTCTGTTGCTTCTGTCTTAGAGAGAGACTGAAAAGGAAAAGAGAAAGGTGGATGGATTTGAGCTGTGACACATGATTGACAAAAGTAACATAGGACAGTAAAAGCCAGTTTACATTTAATTTACTGTCCACTGATACTTCCTTATTTAACATACTGCGTGGAATTATGGGAATCTACTTTTAAAACCACAACTCCTCTGTTATGTTCATTTATATTTATGAGTTATGGCTGTATTTGAAAAAAATCTATGTATGTACATGTATATATTATATGCTATTTTGTTTTTTTATTGTTCGTTTTTTTCTCTTCCCACTTGACATCATGAATTGTGTAGCTTAAGATGCATAGAAGGTGGACATTAATAAGCTTTGCTTCTGCCTGAGCCTTTTTCAGTCAAAACTGTGCATTGTCTTTTCTTTTGCTGCTTTGAAGTGTATATATATGACTGAAATAAACTATAACTATAACATACAAATAACTACAGTCTCCGGTATAGGTTGAGAGAGATGTTTGCTCTCAGCACCTCCTCCTGTTTGCTTTGATATTTAACTTTGATGAAAAGGAAATGGATTTCAAAGAGCAAAAATTAGCTTGGAAATTTATAAACTGTTCCCGACATGAAAAAATGATTTACAAGTGCAAACAGAATGTTTCTCCTGCAACAATTATGTCATGTCTTTCTTACTTACAGTATGTCATCAATTCTAATTTTGCAGGAATATCTGGCAATGCTATTGATTTTTTTACAATTTGATAAATCCCTCAGCTGGTTTTGGACATGTGTAGAAAATATTTATTCTGAACAATGTAAGTGTTTATATTTGTGACCTAAAGGCAGGGTCATGACAGTGTGGGAGACATGCCCCATACATACATAACATTACATCTGTACGTACATATATACATTCTCTATACCGGTCTCTTTGCAGAAAGATGGATGAGCAGTCTTGATAAATAGATATAAAGAGACAAAGCTGTAATTAATTTAAATTGTCTAAAAGCCAAGACACTGACCATTACCAGTAAAACAGAGAGCGCAATCAGCTGGGTAGTTTTTAGCATTTGTCTGGGACTATTTTTAGCCGCTGCGGATTAATTCATATTTGGTGCTCTGAGTATTTAAAGAGGGAGGACAGCGTATGTGGCGTCTGAAAATAAATGAAAACAGATCATGAACTGTGCTCATCTTGAGCAGGATGAAGAAACACGTTGCGTAGAGAAGTGTTGGATTTATGTTTTTATTAATTGTTTTTTAATAACAATGGATGGAAGGTGTTAGAGGATAAACTCAATGTTGGTTTCATGGGATTTGTTGACAATAACAGATTTATCAGCTCCCACCTGGTTCCTTTAAGATGATTTCTTTGTGGGGGGAAAAAAGTGTTATGGATGTGTTTTAGGTTAAAAAAAGAAAGAAAAGAAAATTCAAGATTCTCAACAGTGTGAGCAATATCACAAAGACTCACCACCAACTGTGGTGTTCCACACCTGAACAGTCGTCTAGGGATGAATAATCCCTGTGTGTTCAAGCAGATTTGTATGTTAACAGCACTCACTGTGTGGCCAGATTCTCACCAACATTCACCTCTGATTATCGGAGCCAAAGCTTCTCAGAAAACATTTCTAGTACAATTCAGAACATTATCCATTCAAACAGAAAAGTTTCTCTTTTTTTTTGCCTGACCCAGAATTGCTATCCAAGCTGTTTTCATCCACACTGATTTTCAGCTTCCAAAACTGTTCTCCCTTATACTCTCCTACCAGAGTGGGTCCTTAAATCTGCACTTTGAAGTGAGTCTAGCGTCTGAAGTGTGAACACATAAGGGGGACTTGGGGGAGTTGGGGGAGTTTTAAATACAGGCTTGGCCAAAATATGTTCTAGGAAAACCTTGGATCTTACCCCCAACACCCCCTTTCCACATGCTTACTTTGGGCTCTCTCCAGGCTTGTTTCAATGGTGCGACAACCAGACAACAAACTCAGGACAATATAAAAAAAGAGTATGGTGCACAAAAATATGAACCTTACACTAAAGCCTAAAACACATACATCTATTTCCTCTTTGAATTATCTTCAACTTTATTTGTTTTCACAGCCATGATACACAACATCAGTGTTTGCCTACGTGAGCCGCTTCCAGATCCCAAAGTGTGTATTGTCTTTTTCAGGACAGCTTGCATATCTGTGTGCCACTGTTAGAAAAGGTGTTGCGTCGAGTTTCGTCTGTGACAAAGAACACCTGAGAGAGAAAGGCACCTGCTTGATCAAACCTAGTGCTCAGCAAATCAAATAAGTTTGGAGGATTTTATTTAGCATTCATTGTTTTTTCTGCTTTGTTTGCATCTCCATCAGCTGAGAGAAAATTATTTGCTCAGCCCCGGGAATCTCTGTAAGAGAAGCTCCATATTGCAAGAGAGAGAGAAAAAAAATAAATTGCTTTTTTTTCTTTTCTTTTTTTTTTTTTTTGCCGACATCATGGTTCTGTGAGGATGTGAGAATGAATTTCAATAGTGCCGCGATTAGTTTCGTATCTGATATTGAGATGAAGGATGTGATGTTAAAAAAAAAAATAGCATAACCCTCTGCAGCATCTGCAAGTCATGCAGCAGAACCATCATCAACTTCTACAGCATTAATGTTACGTGTTTTCTTTTAACCTGATTAAAATGTAGAATTAATTTTAAGATGCTGTTTTTCACCATCACTCTTCCCTTAATGGATGATAATGATCACTTTCCCTTCTGTTTTATCTCCATTTTTCTCTCTCTCTCTCTCTTCCTTCTTTAACTTGATCCTTCTTTCATTTTTCCCCTCATCCTCTTTCCATCTTTGACCCTCACCTTATTTCTGTCCTCTTGTCCTTTCACTTGTGCCATTACAATCTATCTTTCTTTACCTCGTCTTCCCTTCCCTTCCTTTTTATCTAAATCCACTTCTAACACATCTTCCCCTCTCTGCCCTTGCAGGGCGGAGGCACCGGGTTACCAGCGAGTGCTGCAGGTGGATCTGGAGGTGAACGGGTTGATGGTGACTCAGGGGGGAAGAGAGGTGACGTGGCAGGTGGAGTATCCACTCACCCGCTCCCTCACCAGTGAGGTGCCGACTCTCATCCGCCTGGCACCACAGGACCTGGGTGGCATCGTGCCACTAGCCATGGTGAGCAGTGGGAGTTGCTTTAAGTGTTGAAATCACTCATTGTCAGTGTTGGGAAGGACACTTAGACTACAGAATACATGCTCAAAAATATAACATATTCCATTACATTAGTCAATCTTAGTAATGTATTCTGAATACTTGGAATACTCACAAATTACATGACACACCAGAGCTGACCGTCGGGTGCTTGCACAAACACGTGCAGGACTCGAACACGAGCTAATTGTAGCTAACATTAGCTAGCATGTCAAATGGGGCTAATGTTAGTCAGTCTTTCGATGGCTCTGGGGCTAACGTTAGTAAAACAACACACAAGAGAATGTAACTCGCACATCACTAACTAAGCACCTGCCAACTATAAAATAGCAAGGTGACAATAAAACCTCCCTTTACTTTCCTTATTGTGAAATGCTTTTTGAATTTCCATGGTAGAAAAGCATTCCTGCCCTGGCTCTGTTGTGCCGGGTGAGGGGTTTGCTATTGCTAACGATATAAAGTTAGGTGTATTTGCTGGTTGAGAGAGACTGTTTGATCCTGCCGTTATTTAGAGAGTGAATAAACTAGTGAAACAGAGAAGTACCATCATGTATTCCATTAATTTCAACAATGTAACTGTATTCTGGATACCATCTTTTCAAATTGAAACTGTAACGGAATACAGTTACTCATAATTTGTATTCTGAATACGCAACGCCGGTACATGTATTCCGTTTTCCGGATTACACCATGACCAGGGAGACTTCTAATTGGGTACAAGGCATGTGTTATTTTCAAGATAGCGGGCAGGATTATCATCACCCTTATAAATCATCAGACCGAGACAATATGAATATTGAATGTCCCTTGTGACAATTATATATTATACCATTCAATTATTATTAATCATGCATTAACATGGTATTTTGTTTACAAAGTGCCTTTCGAGCTTTCCACTCCATCTATAGCAGCATTTTACTGTTATTTGAGGTAAAACTATTTTGTATTGGAGTGCAAATTATGTTCAATGTTATATTCATAGCTACTGTATTAATTGTTTGGTTTGTGAAATCCATGTACTGTAAATAGTCAGAGCTGCTATCACTGTTACCAAGAGCTCAAAGTAGCACCTTTAAATGTTTATTTTGTCCAAAAAAATAAACATAACCTCGAAACCATTAGAAATAAATTGAATTGTCAACGGAATTAAAAGGAAATCCTCACATTTGAGAAATCAGAACCACTGAATGTTTTTACTGGAATTTCATATGATTCTCCAAACAGTTCCCAATAATGGATGGATGGATTGATGGATACTGTACTTTTGTACGGTTTGCATCAAATGATTGTGGTGGAGTAAAAAATACTATATTTCCATTTAAATTATAGAGGCAGGAGGAAGTGGTGTAAAAGGAAAATACTTCAGTACTGTAAAGTAGCCATCCTCAATCCTAGAGCTGTGCGATATTACAATATATATCGTAATGCGGTAGAAAAATGTTGACCGTACAATATAAGCCCCTGTTGTTTATATCGTAATTTTAGCATGTAGCTACTTAGTTAGCTCTGTTGCTACACTAACATAAAAGTTACTCTGGTTGTGGTTTAGATACACCGTGTAAAGTACAACTCAACGTCGGAATGACGCTGGATAATCCAAATGTATCATGCGAGTTCAAAACGTGTATTGTACGAAGCATAGACATAACAATATGACAGCTACTGTTACCGCAGCAACGCTATTGCGTTGTGGTAGCATGTTCACGTCACCGGTGAGGACAGGTTTGTGGCAGTTGTAGCTCGGAAGTAAGCAGAGGTAAAGCAGCATGGAGGATGTTGTGTTGCGTGTGAATGATTTATTATCGCTTAAAACACATCTTTATTAGCAGCCAAACTGCACAGTAAAAGTATGCTACAGCGCAAACATAGCCGGATTTTCGGTAGCTCTCAAAGTAAGCCTTCAGAATTAAACCATATAAAGGACTACGGCGCAGAGGAGACGGAGGAGAGCGCAATGGAAAGTAAAAACACATCAGAAAAAAAATACTATATCGGAATATATATCATTATCGGGATATAAACTTGGCTATACCGGGATATAGAATTTTATCCATATCGCACAGCTCTACTCAATCCAAGTCAACATGTTTTTCACTTGCTGAAGATGAGACTGAAGGCAAAAAGCAAAAAGCAGAGCATCACCAGAGAAGATACCAATGTCTTCTGACATCTAACTGTCACATGTCAGAGCTCATATAAAGGCATTTATTTTGTTACTGAGAACCAAATACGATGGCTTCATTTAAACTGTCTCATCCTAAAAATTGGATAAATAATAAAGGCTTTTAATTCCTCTTAAACTCACAAGGCAGTCTCTAAAGGTTTTGCCCAACTTTGAAGGGCAGTTCTCCTCTAACACGAGCATCTTCTTAATGACAGATGCCATTTTAAATTAGCTACCATCCTCTGCTCTTTGCTGTGGACTTCTTAGGTTCTATATTATGGCTTTTTTTTCCAGAACCACCCTGCTTGTTGTGGACTGTCCTTTGTTGTTAGCCTTTGACCTCTGCATCGCACAATAAGAACGGTTTAGACACTTTCTTAATAATAAGAGAAGACATTTACCATTATCCACTGGTTATTTAAAAAGTCAGGCCAAGTATTTTTAAACACAAAGCTTGCTCTTTTTAATTGGCAGTAATTCGGCTAATACAGCTCTCAGACTTGCTGACTGAGAAGTTAATTGAGTTTGGATTTAGACAGTCCAAACATGGTTGAATGGGCAAGTGGTTTGAGATTGTCATTTTCATAATACAATTAGCAATGTAAATTGTTTTAATTTTTTTTTCTAAAATGAAAGGAAAACTACTGAGTATGCTGCAAAGAGATAAGAATAGTTTAATTTCCCTCACTGACATGTAAAAATCAAATGCCTTTGAGCACTTCATAAAATTTTATTATAACAATTTGGTGAGGTGGCAGTTCACCGCTGAGTTATGGCTTCTGACCAGTAGAGTAGCCTTTAAACTTTGACTACAGTATGTTGTTCAACTTTTAACATTTTTTTTTAAAAGTAAGCAGCTTTTATTTAAAAAATAAAGAATAAAATGTTTTTTTAACTTATCACTGAGTACCCTCTATAGCAGGCCAGAATGTGTTTTGAAAGAAGATGAGTCAGAGTCAACAAATAGTTTGATTAAACTGGGTGTTAGTAGTTGACACTGGTCTCCACCTCCAGCAGAACTCATAGGTAGACACCAATCATTTGTGGCACTCAGCAGTGCTTGCCTGTGTACAGAATGCCAGACACCTCTGTTCAATAAAACTCTCATCTCTCTGTGATCGCTTCTGGCCTACACCCCCACAGAGAAACACACACACACACACGCACTGTAACAATATCTGACTGCCAAACATGAGATACAGACAGGACTCATTGCTCCACTTGACAGCTGCTGTAAACTGTCCTTTAGGATGACAGAGTGAAACTGTGACAAGTGTGCTAATAGCACCGACGGAGAAAGGTTGAAGATTAAAAAGCAGAGAGGAGGAAAGAGATGGGAGAGTTGAGGTGAAGTGCAAAAACGTGTAGGGAAGATTGCAGCTTTAAAGAAAACAAGTGAGATTTTTGGCCAGATTGGGGAATAATTCCCTGCCAAATAATTTGTTACCATAGGGTTGTTTCTTAGGTCGCTTTCACACTGTCCTCCTTTGGGCCGCTTTAAACGGTGTTAAAGCTCATACGAACTCTGGTGCGGACCAAACACAGGACCAAATATACGTATTGCATGTACAGCAAGTACAGCACGCACTCCTGACCACAACAAACAACGAGTGACCACCGGTAGCAGTTAGCTAGCTTAGCTTTGTCTGAACAACATAACCAATAAATTCACAATTTGACATATTTGAACAAAATTAATCTAATTAAAACTACCAACAGTCACAGTCCTTAAGCTCTGTGCTGATGTGTTGTTACATTTTATATTGTCAAAGTTAGAAAATTAACAGCTTCAATCCCTGACGAACTACGTTAGCATTAGTGACGGTTGCGTTCACTAATATGTACGTAGGTAGGCATCGCTAACGTTGTAGCATTCCCTCAAATAATGTAACGAAGCGCAATACATGATATTATTATTATTGAATGAATGAATCAAAGAATTTTATTTATTTGAACATAAAAAAAATAAAAATGTGAAAACAAAAAACAGAATACAGTGTCCAAAAAGGAGCAAGAAGAAGTGATTATTATTAGCATTATCTTCAAAGAGAACAGGACAGAACAGAACAAGGGAGACTGCTGCGCTAATAAGAAGAAAGATAATTACATAAGAAAATTACATTTCACATTGGAACTGTCTTGCATTGTTACATACTGAAAACAGGCTGAAACTTCAATTGATTGAACAAAAGTGCATTTTGAAGATTCAATTGGTCAGACAGGTAGAGGTAGAGTTTTTACATTCTAGTATATCTTTTGGAGACATTTCTCTGGGTGAAATTACAACATATTCATACATCAAGACAAATTTCTGTGACGATTTTTCAATGGTCTCATATGATATTTCACCTGGAAGTAACAAAGTGGACTGAAGCGACAGAGAGAGTGTTTCATTAACAAGTTTGAAAATCAGTACATGCAGAGAACATGCCAACCGAGAGACTTTTACTGCTTCCTCCTCTTGATGTTTTGATCCTGCTCCCTTGCCATGCTGTCTTTTTTGCTCATTAGAAGAGACAGCGGGACATCCATAGCTCTTTCCATTACATCCCCAATGCTATCATTAGCATTTTATTCATAGCCTCTGAGACAACTCATTCCATTTCAAAATCAATAACATTAGCTTTGTTCTCAAAGTCCCATAAGATTACTATCAGGGCCATTAGCAGGAAGCTCAGCTTTTTTTTGGTCACGGGTGAGTGCCTCTGTCCTGAATAATTAGGGTTTGGCTAAACTGCAGTTTTCTCCATAGTGACTCAACACCAGCAGTGGACAGACAGTGATAGACCGAGACAGCATGAAGAACAGAATGAGTGAGACGCTGTGTCCTCTGCAGATACAGAGAAACAAACAAGTCAAAAGGAAAGCAGTCCTCATGTCTGGAAGTTAGACACACAGAGCTATCACAGCATCAGGGCTGGTCAGCAGTATTCAAGCAGGCTGTCATCAGTCACACTGTCACGCTGTCAGGAACTGTATTTGGAAATGGCCCAGCAGAGCACTAATAGGCTGCGCAGTGAGGCTATCCACCGGCATGTTAAGTGTCCTCAAGGCAACATTAGCCATCTGCATGCAGCCATAATGCACCTCACAGCTTAATTAAGCCCTCTTGTGTATGTATGGGCCTCTGCTCTATCTTTCTCCTGTGCATTTTAACATCAATTCCTTCTTTCAATCTTACCCCTGGATTCAGCATTATGCATGAGGCTTGTTTATTATCCCTGGTCTTGGTTATCCTACACTGCAAGGCTCAGACAGAGACAGAAAGATGGACAGAGACAGAGAGATCAAAATCTGAAACTATGTTCAGTTTTAGGGTTATTTATATTACACTAGAAAGCTGTGTTTGGCTTTTCTTTGTTGTTTCTCTCTCTCTCTGGTTATAAACCTGCATTAGAGCCAGTCTGCTACCAGAGTTTTCAGGCAAATAGTGCCAATATCTGTGGACCATAAACAGATACAGATAAATATCCCTTGGATGTGACAGTATGTATAAAATTCCCCAAACTTACCTTCTTACTCGTGACTTTTTTTTTATCACATATTGACCAACACAGGCATCTATATTTATATGAAGGTAACTGTAACTTACAATTATTTTCATTATCGATATATTCTAATAATATATTAGAATCATCACAGCGGATAAGCGGGGAATATCAACAAAAAATACTTGATTATCTAAATAGGATTTCTTTTGATTTACTCTGCAATTATGCAACAATGTCTTTGGGATATTACCTAAATTATGTTGAATACTTCCAGGGGCAGAAACTGTGGTAAAGTGAGTATATTTTTAAAAAAAATTGCAGATTTTTTTACCACATGGGGGCAACAAAAACAAGCCACAAACTCAGCATTGACATAATAATCACATTTGCAGTTTATATTGTGAGCTTGTTAGCAAACAGTTGCTTATTTGCATAGCTACCAAATACAAATAAGTATTAAGCATGCAAAGGAGCATAAAGCATCACGTCCGCCAACCTGTGGTCAGAGCAGGAGTCATGACATCTTCTCATTGTGCATGTATATGAGCCAATGCTGCAAAAGATGAGCAGCTCTCCTTTGATGAATAACACACACTATGTGCATGTAGTCTGTGCTGCACACACACCCAAACTTTATTTCAATCCTGCCACCCGACATCTCTCTCCTCCCTCTCTGGCCGAGGATGTTATGTATGTCAGTCAGGCTTTACTTTTGAAGCTAAGCCTGTCCATTCTGTAATTTGTTGTTGTGTGTTTGTTTATTTTGTGCTGGCTTGCCTTCCCTCACCCTTTCCCCCACTCTGTCAGTCTGGCTCGAGAGTCTTCTATTCAGCCTGCTGAGGCCATGGGTTCAGCACAGTGCAGCTCTGCTGGTTTATTCTAATCAAACGGCCCCCAGAAACAGAAGAGGAGCCCTCAGAATACAGAATACAAGCTTTATCAGGGGCAGCCGATTTACTACTTTTGGCATTTGCTCTTCATATGTTGAAGAGTCAAGAATGAGGAGGGCAAAACAAGGCAATATTTAATCTCACTAAAAGTATTCAGATCTCACAGTACACAAAAGGCCAACAGGTTGCATAATACATCAATATATAATTAATGAGAAGAGTATAAATCATGGCTGGCCCTGAGTTAATAATCAATAATGGTATTTCTTACTCATGGTCATGGCAAAATGCCCCAGCTCTTTATTTGCTAATATTGCAGTTATAGCTGCTTAGTTAGTGTTAAAGCAGTGGACACACACGATTTGATTATTCAGCCTAATTTATCCTAACATTAACTACAACAAACTTTATTGAGTATATGAAAAAAAAGACATGTTCTTAATGAAGGATATTTTCATTGATCCACACTTAACACTGTAAAGTTCTCTCTCACCTGAAAAGTTCAACAGTCGCACCTGAAATGACTGACATCTCCCACCATCATGGAAAGAAAATGCCCATCTTTTTTTTTTCCTATCACATCCCTCATCATTTCAGTTACCAGAACCTTGCCACAGCTTCTCTCTGAATCCAACATTGCAGTGCAGAATAACTTGCCTTTTCCCTCCAATCCATAATCATAAAAAGTGAGGGGGTGGGGGGGTCCTTCAGAGGAGTTGATTCGCTTCACTTTATCTCCTGCTATAGGCTGTGAGATGTTCAGATGTATGTGAGTGGCAGGGGGACACTGTATATGTGCTGGAGGAAATAGAGTTCTTTATTGATAATTGATGTATCTTGAATAGCTGAGAGTGCTGCAGTGGTGCTGTAGGCCAATACAGTGCAGGACCTGTGAGCTTATTGTCAATCACAGCAGGTTAGCAGACTGGTTGAGCTGAGGTTCTGAGGCAGCTGTAAAGCCAATGAATAATAAATTGGTGGCCAGTGTTAAGCAGCAGCAGTGGGTCCTGGTCTAACCTAAACACATCTCAGATGTCAGCCTCCCCTCCACTTCTTTTCACTTTCAATAAGTATATAAACCATAAGCACCCACATAAGGGTGGGTTTCATTTTGTATATGAAGCAACAATAGTATATAGCTCTGGAAAAAATAAGAGACCACTCTCACAAATGTAAACATCTCTACATCTATGGCAGCCAGTCCATTCCAACATAAGCCTTCTCATTCTACTTAATGAGACGCTGATCACCTGAACGAAAGCTGATTTTATGAGGAAGATTATAAAAATCACTGCTGTGATTAAAGATTGAGATTATCCCACCAATGATTTCTAAACTTCCTAAGTTAAAATATTAGTGTTGTGTTGTTTAAAAATGAATATGAACACGTTTTCTTTGCATTATTTAAGGTCTGAAAACACTGCATCTTTTCTTGTTATTTTGACCATCTACAAACTTATATGCATATGGTCTTCTCAAAACAAACTTCCATCTTTATAGAAGACAAATTGTTAGGTTTAGACAATTATTATTTGGTTAGGTTTAGGTTTTTCCGAGGTGAAAGTCCACCATCCAGCCTGACCGCTTCCTTACAGACGTGTGGGATATACACACTATCTTACTTCAACTGCAGTGCATTATTTTTCAAAGGTATAGCTACATATAGTGTATGAGCACCTCCTGAACCTAAAACAAGTTCTATGGACTGGTAGGTAACTCATTGATTGGACAATTTTGGTGATCTGATTTGATCTGATTCCAGCAGCTTACAGCAAGAAAGGCACAACTCTACTGATCAGTATGCGTATAGTTATCCACTCTGATGACATAAAGAGCTCACAAATAAATAACAGAATAATTCATTAACTACGTAACTGTGAGCCTTATTAGTCAAGACTGCTACTGGACCTCATATAAACAGACTGAGACACACTGAGAGGGCAAAAAAGATATTTTTTGATATAGTACATAGTAGTTGGACACTGGTTTGACACAGAGAACATCCACATATACATGTAATGACATGTATTTCATGTTGCCATGGTTACCAAATGATCTTCGCCCTCGGCCAAGTAAAGTCACAGATGCTGTGATTTTATTAAACCATTTAAAACACAGAAATGATTGCAAGTTGAAGCTGACTGAAATATATGGACACTGGATCTGTTACTTTGCACAGCAGTGATCTGTAAACTGCTGACCACCCAGTCGCCAAATCTTTCTCTCCAAATATTATTGCTAAGAGTTTTGTCTCTTTGCTTCTCCAACACCTGTGTCTGTCCTGTCCTGTCCTTGAGCTTGCTGACGTTCACATCCAGTGACTATTCTCTTAAAAAAAAAAAAAAAGGTGCTTCTGTAGGTCGTCTGCTACCTTTACACATCATTCATCCACAACCATATCAGCCCCCACACACTCCACCCTTTTACCCTGGCTGCACAGAAGCGTAATGGCCTTTTATCGATTCTTCCCACTCTCGCCGTCTTTCTTCTCTTTTCTTGCTCTCTGCTCTGGACTGCAATGAGAGGTTGTTAAGATAAGCTGCTGCATGAGGAGAGAGCCATGCGGCTTTTTTATGAGCTGGATAGCAAGGATGTGTTTGTGCATCTGCCATGTATGTATACACATGTGTGGGGTGGCGTATAGTATGTATGTGTGCGGGGGTGCTAATATGGAGCTCTATAATGGAGGCATGAGTGATTATCTGTGTTGTGTACAAACAGGCTCCATGACAGACATGCATTTCAGCCCTTCATAACGTCAGGTTGGTATTAGTCACTCCAGCAGTCCTACAAAATTGCATCTAATTCCAGTCAAGAGACTGTGTGTTTGCGATTGTGTGCATTATAGCTGAGCTCACTCAATATTCAATTCTTTGTGACACAAACAGTCTCCATAATACATGAGGAAGCTCATTAAGACCTCTCTTTTCATAGTGTTGTTCTGCTCTTAACGACTCATTAGGTGAAAAGAGGCTCTTCCCATCACAGATGTAGATGTAAGGAACACACACATACCACTGTTTATAGACGCTTATTTGTCTCCAGAGACTGTATGCTCTGTCTTATCATATAATTATGAGCAGAGATGTTCATTGTTCACAGAGAAACGGGGATGCGAGCGGATGGAAGGTGTCAGGTGGCGAGTGTAGCTTTATTGCATGCGCAAATGTCATTTCACTGTAATGGTTAAGAGATGTGATTCACTGTTAAATTCACCAGATGCTATATTTTCTGTTTCCTGTTAATTTTATCATTTTATATAACTCCCAGCGTACATATTAACTCAAATACATCTAGCGTCCAGCCATCATTATGATGCCCGAAATGCTTTAGAATCCTGATGAAGCTACAGAATAGCACTAAAATGCTCTCTTATACCATAATACCTTATTTCTTTCCTGCCTCTCTCCATCTCCCAGGAATAGATTTCATTTCCCTCATGGCAACAAACATTTCACAGATGCTGCGAGAAAGATTTGTGAGACACTGTGACACTTATTTAAAATGTGAATATGTAAGAAAAGCTCTAGATTACCTTGAGACATTTTACCGGGGTTGTTCAACCTGTCTTTTCTTCATTGAAAACTTTTTTGCATGTCCATTTTGAAAGACCCAGAGCTATGGTGGAAAGTTAATAACACTGCCTGTGTCACAGCACGGCTAAGCTTTGTTTGAGTATCCATGGGCAAAGAAATTTAGACTTTAGACAGTTTTATTAAACATCAGCCTGTTCTGTGACCAATGACAGTATTATTATTATTTATTTGGATTTGGCATCCTTCTGTAAAGAAAGAAGTGCACTCCATACGACAAATTGCCACCTTCAGTACAGAAGAATAAAGACAAGAAAGGAAATAAAAACGATTATTTTGCCATTAATCAGACAGTATCTGAGAGGAGACATTTTGGATGAAATAACTTCCAAACAGATGTCAGGAAGAGTTATTAGAAAACAGAAAAATGTGATGCGTGAAAAAAACAAGACAGAGAAAAACTCTTATTAATAGGCTTGGAATTCCTTTATCTACAATGACTTTTTTTTTTCCAAAAGGAGCATGGGGGTGAAGAAACAAATCAGTGAGGCACCAGTTTTGATGAACAAAGAGCTGTCTGGAGACCAGTTTTCCTTTGCCTTTCAAAGGTTGAGCCTCTTAGTAGTCTTTTATTGAAACTAAGCTGCGATGACTAGGATCTACTCTTATAGCATATCCTCTATAAAACCAACACACTCAGAGCTCAAGGATTACCAGACGTTGTCTTAATTGATCTCATTATCTTCTTCCTGCTCCTCTGTAAAGGCCTTCAGTTCTCAAGCACATCATGTGATATCTCTCTTTAATGCCCATAACTGACATAAAGTAATATTGTCAAAGTTGTTTTTTTTCCACTTGAGAGGTGAGCTGTGAAAATCTCAAATAATGCTAATATTTTCTTTTTTACATATCCACACTGTAAACATGAAGCTGATATCATATCAACATACAGTAAAAACGTTCCCGTCACTTCTATTGCAGATATATCTGAGACTATCCACCTGTAAGGGAATTGCAGTAAGTACATGTAAAAAAATGGATGAGGTTATTTAGAAACTGAGTCTTAATTACCTCCACCAAGAGGTCATGTGGTTTGTTTATGTGTTGCTTTACAAAATAACTCAAAACGTTATGGACAGATTTTGACAAAATTTTCAGGATTGGTCAGAAGTGGCCTAACTTAAATCTAATTAATTTTTGGTGGTGATCCGATTCAAGGTCATTAAGGTCAAATGAAAGGTCACTCCATAGTTATGTATGGGAGATTCTCACATATTTCTGAATGCTCCAGGGTGTACAATTTACAGCCAATCGTCACCTAATTTGGTATATAAACTAATATAGGAATCCAGAAGTCACCAATTCAGTTTGGTCAAGATTAGTAAAAGGTCAAGGTCACCAAGGTCAAATATGCATTTTTAACCATAACTTCATGTAGGAAGGAGCTAGAGCAATGCAACTGGTCTCAAAATATCTGGAAAAGAAGTCTCAATTTATAATCTTAGACATTATTATAGTCAAATATTAATATTTTCTGCAATAATTGCAAAAAAAAAAAAACTGTCCATAGAGGACAAAATCGTGGCAGAATGCTGCCTTGGCGAAGGTCTGCGCTCTCTAGTGCTTTTCTAGTTACAGACTGTCATCCTCATGAATTTTAGCAAATGCCAAAAACGATGTATGCTGTAGTTAGCCCAAGCAACCGTATTAATTATGACTCCTGTCCCGTCGGAGCAAAGGAGGACATCTTGGTCACACGATTATTATAGAGCTACAAATTACACACAGCTTGGAAATCAGGGTGGACCAATCAAGAAAGTGTTTGTTCTTAGTCTGAACCTCAGGGTGTCAGTAGCTCAGTCTTTAGGGACCTGGTCTCGAATCTGGAAGGTCGGCGGTTCAAGTCCATGTGGGCCAAGTGCAGAATGTGGACTGATTTAAGTGACATTAAGTTAACCTTGCAGAATGCTGGGTAATGCTCTTGTTATGAGTCACAACAATCATTGTGTTGTTCTGATTTGTGTGTTTTTGTTTTCTCTTGCAGGACACCGAGATCCTCAACACAGCTGTCCTCAATGGGCGAACAGTCGCCGTGCCAGTAAAGGTAGTCACCGTGGGAACAGACGGAGCGGTGTCTGACGTAACGGAGTCAGTGGAGTGCAAGTCGACAGATGAACAGGTTATCAAGGTTGGTGCTGAAGGTGTTTTGAGCTGCTGCTTTTAGGTTTACCATTTTCCAACTGTCTTTATTGTATTCTGCTTCATGGTCAGCTCTTTAGTGGAACGTGGGTGGGTGAGCTGAATGAACAAAAGCTAGTTGTGCCGTAGAGGTGGTTGTGTTGTGAATATTAGACCAGGAAGCAGGTGCTGAATTTCCTCCAGCAAAATAGGGCTTTTCTTTGTTCTGTTTTTGTCAAATGGTAGAAATTGAGAATTCCTCCTCAGGTCGCAGATCGATAGCTGGAAAATTAAAAACAAAACAAAAAAAAGAAATCAGCAACAATTAGCTGTCTTAATTGAACAGGCTGCTTATAGACAGCATTTCATTTCAGTGCGCGCACTGCCGACCTTCCTCAATAGATCCAGATTCATCAAAGAAGACTAAATTTGGAATTTTTTTTTTTTACTTTTTTTTTACTTTGATTGTGAGGTTTCAAGGTTTGAGAATATTTGCAGTGTTTCTGGAGAGACGGAGCAGAATGTACAAAATGATAGAACAGTAGACAAACAACAAATAAAAAAAATAGAACTACTAGTCTGCTTGTTTTTGATCACTGTGAAGGCGGACATTTGTATTTCCTCATCTGATGTGGAAGAGCCAAAATTGAGGAAGACAGCAGCTCAGATGCATATTAGACAAAATTGCAAATCCCCGTCTGCTCATCCTTCTTGTCTCCAGATAACGTTAAAAATAATGCTGCTGCACAGCATATACAGTATGTTATGAAAGCATAGCATTAATTGGGTCATTTCCTGCATTAAAACAGATGCTACTTGAAAGCACCAACAGGACAGCCTCTGTTTTCAACTTCATTACCACTTGCCAATAACATGACTTTGACAAACCATGAAAGGTGACAAAATGTTCACCCTGATTGATTTCCTATCGCGAGCAAGAATCAAATCTCTGTAAGTTGATTTTCATTGGCTTCCTGAAAGCTTAGGTAATTAATCTCAAACCTTATTGGCTGCTTTGGACGAGTTGTTGTTAATCTGAAAAATGCAAAACCGTTTGTATAATTCCAGTAAGTAGGCAGGTGAAGAGAAAGCTTTTTTTACTCTGTGCAACTTTAGATTTCATGCACACTATTCCACATGTTCCCATTGAATAATGTGAAAGGAGAAATGAACTGTTTGTTCTTAATTGTGAGGATGAGAAAGAGACACAGAATAGTGTCTCTGTGTTATACTGAGGAGCTGGTTTGTGTTTTTGTGTACCATACATGCATATCAGAGAGAAGTAGCTCTCTCAAAGGGTTTAATTATCCACTGAAGTAGCACCACACATTGTGACGCTGACCTCGGTAGCGTACTCCCCTGCCCCCCCGTCTAGTTTTGGAACAGTAAGCAGTACCCCTCCCCTCTCCACCCTATTTTCAAAGGAAACTTAAAATAAAACTTTTTTTTTTTATAGATCAGAAGTCATCTCCATCTTCTCTTCACTGTTTAACTGAAACTTTGAAGAGTAAGTTCTTACCCCATCACAGACCACAGTGGCTTTACCGTAAAATTACCATAAAAAAATCTCTAGGACCAAATTATAATTATTATGATTATTATTATATAAAGGGCAAAATTAGTTTTCTTTATTTCACCCCACCACTACAAATTTATCTGTTGTGCATTTCCAAAACAAGTTTTTTATGTTGGCTGTAGAGCTGAAACAATTTGTCAATTAACTGATTAGTCACTCTATTAAGTGAGTCACTATATGCTGTTTTTCTGTTATTTAATACACAAAACTAAAAAAGCACTCAGAGAGTGCAGACCTCTGCCAAGGCAGCATTCTGAGAGTGTATACTCCTGCAAGCCCACAATGCCTAAGAGTGAATGTGTCCATTTTGACAAAAGGTCAATATTTGACTGATTTCCGAGCCGCAATTTTGTCCTCTATGCACATTTTTTCACAATTATCGCGGAAAATATTTATATTTGACTATAAGAATGTAATGTGACTTCTGGATTCCTATATTAGTTTATATACCACATTAGGAGGATTGGCTGAAAACTGTACACCCTGGAGGGTTCAGAAATATGTGAAATCTCCCATACATTACTATGGTGTGACCTTTGATTTGACCTTGATGACCTTGAATCAGAACCGCTCGCCAACAAAAATTAAGCACTTTTAAGTTAGGCCACTTCTGAAAATTTCGTCAAAATCTGTCTATAACTTTTTGAGTTATTTTGCAAACCAACGAATAAACAAATAAATAAATAAACCCTGGTAAACACATAACCCCCTTGGTGGAGGTAATGACAGATTGATTAATTGAGAAAATAATCAGCAGCTGTGATGAACTGGGGACTTGTCCAGGGTGTACCCTGCCTTTCACCCTAAGACAGCTGGGATAGACTAAAGCCCCCCCAGGTAGATAATGGATGGATGGATGGAATGATCAGCAGATTAATCACTGACATTTTGAAAATGCTAACACTAGCCCTTATTGATTAACAAACAACTCTATTCTTATGGCACAATGGCATGAACATGAACATAAAAGGCTAATAGATGTAGCTCATCTATCACCTCTGGACGCTCACTGTGTTGTTTTTTTTTTATGTATTTGTGTATGAGTAACTACTCATATTAAGTTTTGAGTTCCCTCACACCAGTTATAATGGCATTTCAGGGAAACACTGCATATAGGGTGGACAGATGATGAAACATTTTTCATTAAGCATTTATGCTAATTACTTCTTTCAAAAGGCCGAGCTGCGACAGTGCAACCACATGTTGTGAGCACATCTGCTCTACCTGTCTATGGATGAGACCGTTTGGACTGTGGCTGTTGCATCGATGATGCTGTAGATATGTCAAAGGTAGCTGTACTATGGCTAGAAAGCATTCCTAAACCACACCAGCTTTGAAGAGGAAATGCAAGAAGTATCACTAGATATTGTTCGCCAGTGAAGTCTCCTCCTTTCATTTGTTATCATTACATTTTAGCTATTATTATTTTTAATAGAGATCTCAGAGTTTACTTAAACACCACAATGGGGATTCAATTTAAGCTCTGACATCACCCTGAAAATATGGTTAGGATAACAATAATTTGGTCATATCTCTCCTTAAAGAGGCTGATGTTGGGTCCCCATCCCTGCACACAAAGACAGCAGCAGTTGCTGTTTGCAAACGCAGAACAATCCCAAATATAAATCAAGGCCAACCTGACAGAAAGCCCATTTTGTTGAGGATTTACCTGAAATCCCCTCCTCCATAGACACAATTTCTATGCCAGTTGCCTATTCAACCCATTATCATAAGGCATACAGTGTGCTACAGTACAGTAGCAAGCGTGGCCAGGAATTAGCACGACTCAAAGGACCCATACTGCTTTTGACTGGCGTCCAAGTCATATTCATGCTTTGTGACTGGGCAAAAAAGAATATTTTATCCTGAAATAAAAAAAAAAAAACTGAAACATCAGAGGAATACAAATATGTTTATCAACTCTAAAAACTACACAGAAAGCAAAGGATTACAATATAGCATCCCCTGGGTTTTTTATTTCTAAAAAGGCAGACTGATTTTAATACATCCAGATAATCAAGTGTTTTGATATTCTGTTTTAACATGACTTTTACTGGATGGATCTAAATTTGAGTCAAGTGTTCAGATAATACTCTTGGGAATGAAAGAAAACTTCACATCCTTGAGAAAATGGCTCCAGCAGGAGTGCAAGCGTAATGTGAGTGTCAAAGGCTCCAGTCTCTGAAGAACTGGACATTTTTAGTCAGTTATCATTTCAGTCATAAACCCGCCCACTCTGGATCCTGTGCTGTCCTTCTCAGTGTTTGTGTGCCACTCTAGATGAATACCAAGCCTGAATGTTCAGCAACACAATGGATTGTTTCCATGGAGAGGTGACATTGATCTGTGTGATTTCATGACACATACACGTCATGGTGAGAAATTTTTCATACACTGCAAATCATGGGTGAGAGACACAGGCAGGCAGAGAGGGAGATGGAGATGGAGAAAATGAACACAGCAAAAGGAACAAAATAGAGGTGAGGCTTAAGAGACTCAATGAGGAGTGAAGTGGATTTTTTTTCAGCTCACTCTCTGGATGGTTGCCTTTAGAATCTCTGCACATTAATGCATGGTGTGTACGTGTGTGTCCCTGTGTCTTTAATGTGCACACGCCTCCCAATTAGACTCATTTACAAATAGTAAAGCTTTATGTGTTTACACGAGAACGCTTGCGGGTAAAAATGACAAAATACTTTATCGGAGGTGCCTTTCGTTTTGACGGTGACAGCATTTTTGGGGCTTGAAAACGCAAAGAAATGAAACCACCTATCAGAGTGGAAAACTTCAACACTGCCCAAGATGAACAACTCTGCCCAGATCTGCTCACGTCGAGTACGCGTTTACGTCACATGCATGCGCCAGGACAGGGAAATAAACAAACATGTTGGATCATTTCTATACGTCGGACCTTCAAGAGGCTATTTTTTTTTTTTTTTTTAACTTTTTGAGTGCCAGCCGTGCCTTGTGCAGCGTTTTTTGCCAATTTTGAGTCATATTTCTAGACCTGCAGAATATTTTGTACCACGTCTCTGAAAACACAGAGTAGCTCAAATGAAAGAAGAGACTCTCAATTTCATCATGAGAAAAGTTTGTTTTTACCTTGTTCCGTTCTTGTTTTATCAGAGTAGAGGCCACTTTTACCAAAATTGCCACTTTTTGTGCAGAATCTGTCCATTATGCTCTCTAATCACGATCGTCTCCACTTCCTGCTTTGATCTCCGTGGCGTAAATTAACTCTTTATGTCCTGACTACAAATCACAGAAGCCCTGAAATTACCCACGGGCTGTGGGAGACCGTGATCAGCAACCCACTGCAAAAAAAAAAAAGCACTTTGACGGCGAAACTCATCGATGGCACTCAAAGAGTTAATAAATGTACACCATGAACACCTAGCACACTGTGGTGTGAAATACATCTGAAGACACACTAAACTCCCCCATCCACTGCTCGTAATTTGAAGAAAGCTTAAGGTAAAATCTTAAACCTCTGATTCCATCCTAAGGATCGTTGTTTCTGCAGCACAACCCGCTCTGCCTCATCACAGCAACACTGTACATGTAGGAGTTACAGTAATACTTAAGCAGGATGGGGTGAGAGTGAACGAGTGGGAGAGAAAGGAAACCAACGGGAGGAGGAGAGGACTGACAGATACCAAGCTGTCAGTTTTGTTCCCCAGAGATAAGGGGCTGGTCTGACATCATTTGAGAGTAAAGCTGCCAACTTGTATGCAAAGACGTGGAGACAGATGACAGTCTTCTTGAGAGTGGTTTGTTCCAAAGAGGCAATTGTCAGTACTGAGGGCATGTGCTGAAATTACCAGTTACGCCAATCAAGCTTCTGAGATTGAAATGAATTGAAATGCAACAAAAGATCTGATGACAGACTGTGACAGATTGTTATAGATTTTGTCCTCAAGGGGAGAAAATGTTTCACGTGGAGATCCTGGGACTTTAAGGATAATGACAAACATGTCCAATATTAATGCTGAATCATTTATCTATGTTGGAGATGCATCTGAGCAACCTCTGTAGGTGATCAGAGTTGGATTTTACGCAGCCAATCATAACTTAGTTTCAGTGGGTGTTTTGTTCTCTGGTTGGATGAAGCAGGTTTACATCTTTCCTCAGCTCCATCTGTTATGTTGGACCAAAGACATATTACTTGAACACGAATCATTTGTGCACATTAAAGCACACACACAAAAAAAATTGACATTTTCACTCAGGTTTCACTGAAGCAACGTCAAATCTTTCCACCCTATGGGTATGTTCAGAGCTTTCTCAAGGTGGTACAAATGACTCGACTACATCCATGACAGAAGCATTACACATTATTAGAATTTAAAAGCTTTATCTTTTGCCCAAATTTTCAAACTTAAATTGACTGTTTTTCTTCATTCTTTACCTCTTTTAGTCTGTCTCTTATTCTGCCGCTTCTCTATTTTTACTTCCCCTTTTCTCACCAGGTGTCAGAGCGATGTGACTATGTGTATGTAAATGGGAAGGAGACAAGAGGGAAAACCAAGGTGATGCTCAACTTCACCTACAGTTTTCTGAGCGCCCAGCTGGAGATGAGCGTATGGATGCCCCGTCTGCCCTTACTCATTGATGTGGCCGACCCCGAGCTCAGCCAGATAAAGGGCTGGAGGGTCCCCGCTAGTTTGGGCAACAGGAGGTAAGACCTGATTGTCTATTGCATTTGTTGCATGTTGAATTACAGCAATGCATTAGCAGCTATAAGGGCAGCACAAAACCCTTGATCCTTGCTTCTTAAACCAATACTAAATTGGACTTCACAAGATGAATATAAAATAGATGTTTTGGCTTTATCCAGTGACTACTCATGTGTCACAGCACAAGTCTAAACTTCTTCATTTAGGTCTTTAACCTGAGAGGACTTTAACAATCCTGCATGGGAATCCAAATCACATTCTTCACTTGTTAAAATGAATGCAATAAAGAGGCTGCAATAAATTGCTCGGTAATGTTGGCGCAGACATATGAGGCATAAAATGCAGGTGCAGCTGCAGAGGAGGTATAATGAGTGGCTAATAATTCATTGGACTGGTCTCCCGAAAGGTACTTATGCTGAATAAGAAATGAGTAATAATTTGGAGCATTACAGAGCATGGCCAAAATTCCTGAGGCTGAAAACAATGTGCAATGACCTGTGCAGTGCATTGTGAGTTGTGCAATGCGCTTAAATTAGTTTTTTTTTTTTCTACTTATTAAAATAGAAATAACCATACTCTATTTAAAATACAGTACATGATTATTGAGACACACTGACTAATTTACATTTAATAATAGCCCTTCTAATTATTATTTACTGTGATCATACAGGATAAATACACAAAGTACTGCACATTGGTTGTTTCTAATGTAAAAAAGGGATTAAACTGTTGCATGTGCCCCGTGTTTAACCTCTTCATTAGAGCTAGCATATGACATATATGAACAGTTCATACTGGGTAATTAAAACAGTAATTGCATGATGTAGCCACTGACATATAGTATATATATATATATATATATATATATATATATATATATATATATATATTCTTTTTATTATTGGTGCTTTATTCACAAAGTCAGTGCAGTGTCATTTCCTATTGGCCTACACCCACAGGGTGGCACTCCAACACAAATACCCCCTTACATGATCCCATCAGTCATGTCTGTCGAGCAGTGCCTCACTGCATGCACATGTGACGCTTATGTGGATACGTGAAAAAAAAAGTATTTTGGGGGGTTGTAGGTTGTTGTTTTTTTTTTTTAAACGTGCCTGTGCTCTAACTTATTCACATTTACATAAGCGCGTACACTAGCTCATTACATCCTTGCTGACCTGTCACTCTTTGCCACAAACATGACCTGACCTCGTGTTTCTGTTGCCAGCCACAAATGTCACCTTGGTTTAGACTGCCGTCCCTTCACTGATGTGGAATAAGGGATGGGGAGAGCATGGTGAAGGGAGGTTAGGAACTAAGCCAAGCCATTGGGCCACAGCATGTTAACCTGTCAGCCCGTTTTTCTGCCTGACCGGCTATGCCTCATTACACCTAATGGAAACTGTCACTGTCACTCCCCCTGGCCACCTGACTGTTAGAGAGAGAGATGCAGGCAGAGCTGGAAAGTGTAAGAGAATAAAGGTGAGAGTGTGAAAAATAGATTACAGTAAAGTCAAGTTAGAAATATAGAGTGAGGGTCAGGCATGCAGTGGGAGAGAGGTATTACTATACGCGGGACAACAAAGTAGACCTATATGGTATGAAGGAGTAATATAAGATGAAGGATGTGGATGGCAGGAGTGATGTACACACCTCCTCCTAGCTATAGCAATGTTTCTCTTCCCTGTTGAAAACAATCACTTCTTTGTAGCGAGTGTCAACATTTCATCTGTCCCTGCAGTGCCCGCATGGAGGCCAAAAAATACATTTAATATGATGTTTTTGTTGAAGGAATAGCAACCTAAAGGAGGTACAGTAAATACATGATGTATGACAACCTGCTAAGACATTACAATAGAGCAGAATAGAATCAAATGGATCCTTGAAAGTTTGCATTTCAGAAATGTATTGACTTTGGTGGTGTTATGAGGACGGTTAAACTTGTATCAAACATTTAGGTGCGACATAACTGTCTCCTGGCTTTGTATGTTTATTTTATATCTTTAAGTTGTTCCACGCTGTCTTTTTGTATCAGTGTCTGGGTGTCTTATTAGGTCCAAAGTGGAAGCCCTCTTTATAATTCTTTGCAGGAGTTCTCCAATTTCCCAGCCACGTCCTTCCTCTCCGACCTTCCCCACTCTAATATGGGTCTGTTAATGTGATAAAGAGCCATATAAACTTCACTTACATTGGAGGAAAAGAGTAGAACAAATGTGTCACAAAATTCCCCTGCTGGGTTTGCAAACATTCATTTGTTATAAAACATATATTTCTGAGATGGCTATATCTGCAAAGTGTTTGCTGTGGGCTAAATAAATGGCAGACATGCAGCAAAAATATCAGTTGCCCTTTTAAAGAAAATGAGAAAGCAAGCAAAGCAGCAGTTTGTCTCCGCAAGCTGTTTTTAATGGATTTTTTGAAAACACTGGGAGCCTATGACTTTCGGGAGGTCGGGAAAACCCGTAGCACAACAGACAGCAGAGGCTTCGACTGCACTGCAGTAAATACATCAGAGGGTTTACACTTTATGGGCATTAATGGTGATAAAGTGATAAAGTATCTTTTTTTTTTTTTTTTGAGCACTTCTCTAAATACAAAGAGCTTTCAGGACATTTTACCTTAGAAACAGAAGTATGCTATTGCTATTCCCGTTTCTACTCTTACAACTAACACTTTGATCTGTGCTTTATGCTCATTGCTCATGTGCTCCTCGTCTTTCATTCACGCAGGTATGAGAGGGTCACTGATGACAAGGATGAAGACGATGCAGCTGAGGAGAGAACAGAGGGCGGCTGTGTGGCTCAGTATCAGAGCACCACCCTGCGTGTTCTCACACACTTTGTAGCAGAGACAGGAGATGTAACAGGGGCCGCCACGGAGGAGGACGGCATGGCCCAGCAGAACTTCCTGCTGGGTAGTGACTGGCAGGTGGAGGTGACACAGCTGGTCAAGGACTCTCTCAGGGTGGAGGTCCCGAAGGTTGCACAACTGCTGGAGGGACAAGTCCTAATAGGAGTGAGCGCTGGGATCACCAAACTACAGGTGTGTGTGTGTGTGTGGTCTGATAAGCAGACTGTATGGTGTTACCTTATTCTGAAATCATGTTTATGTCCATGATTTTGTCTGGAGGGGAGTTACTTTGTCAAAACCAAATCAGCATTCAGTCGACACAGAAGCTGCAGCCACTGTTGCTATAGGAGCAGTGAACTAAACATTTGTTAGTCAACTAACAACAAACAAATCATCAGTATTCAGTTTTCTGACTCAGGACAATCTTAATACTGATTTTAATGCAGGGTGTACTTTTTTTTCCCACTAACTCAATATTAAATGAACAAAGAGGAAATGAGAAGCTCCACTAATCAATATATTCTATGCCAATGATGGATCAAATGTGTAATGTGAAGCGGTAGCTCAGAACTCAGCCTATTTGAGCTCATTGTTGTGGTTGTTCAGCCTTTAAATTACACTCAAAACCAACCCTGTTTCCTGCAGCATTACGCATCCATTTAAGGTAGAGACAAAGCTAGCTGGTAAACAGCTAAAACCTAGACATTTTTCCAGAAACATGTCTCAAAAGGGAGTGAATGTTGGACTTGCTTCATCAGGAAGCCAGAGACATGATGTTTCCATGTGTCTGCTGGAAGCTTAATACAGGCAAGTAGTTTGCACATTTAGAGGATAAAACTAGAGAAACTACAAGGAAAGAAGTTGGAAATAGGCTACATGTAGATAGAATGTGGAGTAAGACACAACAGGTGTGCCAGATCATCATTGTAAATGAGAAGCTGTTCTGGTAAAATAAAGGTAAAATAAATAAAAAAGGTGTGGCAGTGAAAAGAGAAAAACAACTACAGTGATGGAATCATCGCACAAATACTTCAGGCTATCATGAGTTGACAGAGAAATACAGCATCATTGCACGCCTACTTCCTATTTCCTCCCTTCCTCCCTCTACACACACACCCACAATCTTATTTAATCACAATCCTACACTATAACCAGGTGCTTGTCCAGGACGACACGTGTGCCCGATCACACCGTAGATCAACATCAACCTGCATTTACAAACTATCACAACACGTTCCTGCAGCAGTGGACTGGAATCATAATGTCCTCCTATTTTTTTATCCGTTGAAGAGCTGTGTGCTCTGCAGGACTGCTGTGATAGAGCGCTGTCTCATTGTTGCCCAGGACATGGTTTAAATAGAAGGAAAAGTGACTGGAAAGATATCTGAGATTATCTGGTGTTACATCTGATACTGATGAAACTGAAATTGTTACGTTATGTGCATTTTACTTCAAATTGTCATGGAGAAAATGCAGATCAATGATCAGAAGAGAAAGAGAGTGTCCAGGAGTCTTCAAAATTCTGTAAGGAATAACATTTATTTAAGAGGAATAAATGACTCCAGGAAACTCGTCAATTTAGAAAATTCCACAACACAAGTGATCATTTGGTAGCTTCACATCTCACTGATCTGTGCAGATGTTATACAGCGGTGGTGCATTGAAGTGTATTTTTACAAAAGTTCACTAGCGTAGGCAACTGTCTGCATGGTTGCACTAGCTCAGGGGGAGGGTCATTATGCAGATCAACGGTATACAGTATTAGTAATGCCTCTTTTAATCTTTTAATTGCCATAGCAGAATTATTTTAAGTGCATGTTTAGGCTGAAAGTCAGAGCATTTTGAGGATATAGTTGCATATGCAAAAGCGAAAAATCCATTATCTCTTGTACTTGCTCACTTCATTGCTTCCTTGATGGCAAACATAATTTAGTGGACTGAAGCATATTGACAGTTGTGTTAAGGAGACTGCAACATTTGTTTAATTCAGATCAATTTTAGATCCAACTTCAAACACAAGTGCTTTCCAACTGTTGACACGGAAATCAAAGTGTGATCCCTGCAGCAACCAGGGTGGGTCTGTAAAAACACATGGGATTTTCATCCATTAACATTTTTAACTCATTTTAAATTTCAAACTCATATGTCATGGTATGTCTGAAGGAATAATTTAATTTCTCTTCTACAGAGCAGCCTGACCTAGCTGTCACATGGTAAATTATAATATATTTAGCTATGAATATTGATTTATTTTCCCTGAAATGCAAATTATGTAATGAGCATGAATGTTAATTGAACCGCTGAATGAAGGCATTTGATATTCAGTGTTTCTTTACTTAATCAATAGTTTGAAAAATGATGCCGATGTTTTCTGGTCTTTTGAGTGCTGCGCAGGTGCCAGGGGCGTGTCTAGGGGGGTGGCCTGGGGTGGCATGTGCCACCCCTGAAATTTGATTGGCCACCCCAGGTGCCACCCTGCATGATGGACTATCCGATTGTCAGATGTGACTTGATTTGCATGAAACTAAAGGATTTGTTAAGTCAATTTCTTGAAGTTTTTATTTATTAATTTAGTTTGATTTGATTGGCACTTTATATTATGATTTATATTTTTGTGTTGTCTTTATTTTGGCACCTCTCATTAAAAGATATATTTCAATTTATCCTAACATGAGATATAATTGAATTGAATAAATGTAATTTTAGTAGTAAAATTAATCATAAAAGACTGATCCTGCTTGCCAACTCTGCATGACTGAGTGCCCCACTTGGGCCACCCCTGTGAAAAAAGTGGGGACACACCACTTCATTCTGAATGAAAACGTACTCTAGATTTAGGACAGAGCTTTTGGGTTTAATCCAGAGAAATCATGTAAACAGTGAAATAGACAAAGCAAAGCAGAAATTCAGCTCAATGAACCACTTGGGTGATGTATTCTAGGGGCTTTCCTCATTTTCCTAGAAACAACACAAACCTATTTCAATATCACCATTTCCTGTGACCTTTGCTTTCCTCACATTTCACTCACTGTTACTGTGTTACTGCTGACAGCTACACACCTGCTTTGATTGGCTCCTTCTATGCATCTCAGCCAGGCTATTAAAATACTACAATACTGCAATATGCATGCAGGTACATATTGGCCTTTTTGGGAACATATGGACTTGGTATGTTCTATGATCTGATTATTTCGTCAATATTTGTTTAGCATATTCCTATATTTGGTCATAAACAATATATTATTCCTCACACGTGTAAGAAGAAATATGGAAAGAACAAAGATTGTTATAAATACAAAATGTTTTATTCGGATTAATTATGATGATGGATTAATACCCACGTTAACACCCTCATATTATGACCCAATAACAGAGAATTAATGAGATGGTACATCTCACAGGGTTCATCCTAATAAAGAAAGTTAAATCAAACTTTTTTGAAACAGAAAAAGGAACAAAGTCACAGTAATACAGCCACAACTCTCTGAATATGTAACGTAGCAGGAGTTTTATTTTTGATCAAACTGTTCAGAATTACAATGAAGGACTTGGAATTGACAATCAAATGAAAGCCAAGGAATTCAAAAGGCCGACGAGGTATTAAAAGGTTCCAAAGAGGCCATAGAATTGGTAATGCGATCATTAATATACTGGGCTACAAGTTAAATGGTGTATGAAGAGATATTCATGAGTCCATTTAAGCACAGTGTCTCTGACATGTTATGGATAGACGACTTGCATGCAAAACACATTTTGCTGTTAACCTTTGCAGAAGTGTCAGTATGACGAGACGTGATCTGGGCAACGCTGGGATGTACGTGTACGCAACACTGTCGGCTGTTCCGCACAGGTGCAAACTGGTTTTCATGGGTTTAGGCAGTAAAATCCATCTGAGATCTGAGATTTTGGACAGAAATAATACAAGACAAGACTATAATTAGAAGATGGAGAGCAAAGGGAAACCTGGAAGTGTTTTTTTGAAATTGCTCTCTGGCAGGAAAATGAGGGAACTTGTAAACTCTGGCACTGCTGAGAGGAAGGGACTTGTCTGGGGGGAATCTCACGTCTATCAAAGTAGGCCAAAGGTGGGCCCTGCAAAGTCTCTAATGGGATTTTGGATAGACGCGACATCCCTAAAAATTGGAAAAAGGACTCTGATAAAGAGGAGGAGAAGGGATCAGACTACTTCCACAAGATCAAAAAAGGAGCGTTGAGATGTCTGAGAGGAGAGCAGCACAAAGTCTGGACATTTACAAGGATGTAGTCAGGGTGAGGTTGAGAGGGGTATACTGACTGACATTTTGTGTGGAGATCTGCAGGAGGGAAAAGATTTCACAACGTGGTATCTTTAGAGGAGAAGAATCTTCTGGAAGTTTATAGCACTTAGGTACTCATTCACTTATTAGGGCTGGGTTTAAAAAAAAAAAAACACTTGCTTGTCTGCAGTCAGCAACAAACATGGCGGAAGCGAGTCCAGCTCTCAAGGCACTACCGATGAGTTTAAAAGCTGATGTTTGGATGTATTTCAGATTAAACAAGTTGGAAGTAAACGACGAGTTGGACAAAACAAGTAATATGCAAAATATACAATATATTAATATATCAATATTAAATCCAATTGGGACCTTGTAATATTGAATTGAATCGATCTGGAAGATACCCAGCCTTATTGCTTATAATACAGTAGTTTAAGTTCCTAGTTAGCAAATCATTATTGGGAATTCAGCTTGATTTAGTTTTATTATAAAGCAGGGAGTTACTTACCTAGTCTGAATCTAAACAGCCAAACATGGAGGCAAAGCAAGTTTGAGAATGATGCTGATTTCAGAATACCATTTGGACAACAGAAGTGTGTCCAGACTCATAAATAATTCAACTTTGACCAGTGATTTTGCCCATGAAATATTACTAACAAGCCAGCAGTAAATAGTCTGTTGTCGCTGGCTTTCATTTTTAAAAAAGAAAAAAGAAAAAACAGCACTTGACTTGGATGTGTGCACGCTTATTTGTTAGAGTGGAAATGACCCCCAATCTGGCTTTTTATCTTTTGCACTTAACTCAGAGATGAGGTTAAACCATATGTCTCATGTTTTGAGACTGCATAGCTGTTTAACAATCAAGGATATGAGTTTCACAGTATGGGAGACAAAATGGAAAATGAAAAGAGGTACACCAAAGGGAAAACAGGGAAAAGAGTCTATATACAAATGAGGCAATGATCCGTGCTGACAGTTCATTATGGCTGGTAAATGTGGCCACATGGGGGCGGCTGGAGGAGAGGCCGGAGCCCTAATTGGAGCGGATGGGAGGGATTCTCAGCGCATGATAATATCACAACTACTTACATGCTTACTCCTTTGGCAACTCAGGGAGGCGGAATGTGTGTTTGTGAGAGATTATTAGTTTGCATGTTAAATGAGTAAGTTGGTTTATGTAAGGATTGGTTTTCCTTATGTCACAATGTTTCTTCATCTATTCATAGAACATACGAGATTAGAAGTACACTTGTTTTATATATATATATTACAGATTATTTTGTATTAGCCTAGTAAAGAAAGACATATAGGGAGGTTTATGAAATACATGGCAAGTGTCCAGTGATAAAACCCACCTGCAGCCAAAGTACTTTGGTAGTGAGGACAAAAGATTAAGTCAGGTAACGTAACTATAGAGCAACAAAGGAGGTTGGCATTGTACCTAGGGTTAGATATCACATATTTCCCTAACCCTAACCTACTGTAATTCATTCAGTGTCTGGGAATAACCAAAATTTAACAATAGCATTGTCAAATCTGAAAAAATATTTTTTTTAACCATGATTTGTTTTTTGACGTCATCCTGACGATCACAGTGATTTCTGATTGGATGCTCCCATATGGCTACAAACAACAGATTTTTTTTTTTTGTTGTTGATTTTGTTACTTGGAAGACTTGTTGAGCACGATATTTGACATCAGACAGTGTACTTACTTCTGTAGTACTAAACTGATGTTCAGCTATATTTTCAATTTGACTAAATTCAAAAGAAGCTACAAAGGCAGATGTTACTGGCATGTCTCACATCTGGAGTGAGATCATTGTCAACCACAGCAGCTGCTAGAGACTGGGCTATTCCTCTTCCTTCACAGTAACACTGTCATCTTGGATCTTAATGGACCACCATGAGTAGCAAGTGTTTGTGTGTGTTTCAGGTGCTGTCCCCTCTGACATCATCAGTCCTGGCTGAGAGGAGCATCAGGGTTCTGGATGATAAAGTGAGTGTGACAGAGCTGGGGGTGCAGTTGGTTTCTGGACTCTCTCTGTCCCTGCAGCTCAGCCCGGGGAGCAACAAGGCCATCGTCGCCACGGCAACCACACAGGAAGTCATTGAATCGCTCGCACAGGTATGAATCCACGCCATCCTAATATCTTACATTATCATTAGCATGTGATACAATTTATTATCAATCATTCTTAACCTGCCACTGCACTGTGCATTATTTTTCATACATGATCAAGACTGACTCAGACTTATTACAGAGTCTATGACATGCGTTCTAATTTTTCTTTCATAATTAATTCACTCTTGATATAGTGAAGCCATCTCTTTGATTTGCATATCCAACCGCTGAACAGCTCTGTTATTCCTGTAATTAGAATTTCAAATGGAAACGGCTAGTGTCTCTTCCCTTGGAGAGAAAATAATATTTGGCTTTCAGGATAATGGTTTCATATCCAATTGTTTCTATGAGCCTTTCTACTGTAATTAAGGCTCACTTTCACTTTCCTCATGTTCCTCTGTTTGATTCTCCAGTCATTTTTGAGCATTAGTCAGAGATGTGCAGATCACTGTTTTTTTGGAGTTATTTCCAGAATTATTTTCGCTTTTGTATGGATACCAATTTCTGTTTGTTTGTGTATTTTGTCTCTTAGGAGTCCCTCATCAGCGCTTGGCTCCAGTTCAGTGACGGATCTATGACTGCTCTCGACAACTACAACCCAGCTCATTTCACCCTGACAGCCACTTCTTTGGATGAACGAGTGGTGACGGTGCAGCGCAGTGCAGCATGGAAGTGGCCAGTCATTGTGGCCAAGGGGGAAGGTCAGGGTTTGCTGGTGCGTGTTGAAATGAGCCCATCTGAGGTGTGCCAGAAGGGGAAACGACGTACTATCTTAGCCACTGGAATGGCAAATATACAGACAAGGTTTGGTCGGTCAGAGGAGCAGTACAGACAACCAGGAGACCGGCGAACACGTCCTGATCCTCCTTATTACGGCGGATCTATTGCTGACATGGAAACTGGGTTAATCAACCGTGGAGCCACTACAATCAGGGGCCATGTCCCAGTGAGACCTAATGGGGGACGTCTATCAGCGGACAGTGGAGCCAGAGTCCCAAATGAATTCTCTGAATATCCAGACCAGGCAGAGCTGCCTCGTAGCCGCAGCACTGACGACGACTTATTACCATCCCGACGAGGCTTGACAGATCTGGAGATTGGTATGTACGCCCTGCTGGGAGTCTTCTGCCTGGCCATCCTGGTTTTTCTCATTAACTGCATCTCTTATGCATACAAGTACCGTAGCAAGCAACTATCTCTGGAGGCAACGGAGGCAATGCCTCATGCACACGACTGGGTTTGGCTGGGGCAAGATGAGGGTCTATGTCTACAGCAACAGCAGCAGGACGAGCTGGGCGGTACGCTAGAGGAGGGTAGTCAACTACTGAATGGAGTCATCCAGCGTGGTAACACTGGTGCAGGAGGCTGCAGTTCCAGTGGGAGGGATCACAGGAATGAGTCGCTTAACTCACCCACCACCAAGAGAAAGAGGGTTAAGTTCACCACCTTTTCCAATGCTAAGTCCAGTAATGGATGTCCAGTGATCAGCCCATTAGCATTAGTGCAGACCAGTGAGATAAAATGGGTATGTCCGGACATTGAGCTAGGGGACTCAAAGGATCTTAGGAACTACATGGAAAAGCTTAATGAGAATGCAATCAAGAACATTGCATAAGGGGTGCTGGGTGTTTTCAATGGACTAAAGAGAAACTCACCTGAATGCCTTCAGAATAAAGAGGGATTGAGGGTTAGAGGGATGAAAAGGAAAAAAAGGGGCGCAGAAAACAGACGGGCTGCTGTTGAACTGCTTCTCACGGTAACCACAGGATAGTGCGTTCATCCTCTGTTTCCATGACAGTACTCAGAAAGGATAAAGCACCAGAACACAACAGAACGTGATTTGCCACGACACCACAGCAGAGTTATAAAGGGGAAAATGTGAACTTGATATTGTTGCTTAACTTAAATGTATGTCGTCTGTCTTTAATTGAGGTTCAGCTTCCTTTTCTATACGTCATGTACTTTGTTTTACATTTTCTTTATCAAGTCATCACGTTTTAACGTTGTATTTGTTGTACCCTTTTTGCGCTTTGTTGCTTTTTTTAAGAGTTGCTGTATGCTCTGTACCACATGTCAGCAATTACAGATTCTAGGAGAGAAGAGTTCAAAGCAGTTTTCTATTGTATATAAAAGCAGAAATTGATTTGGAGATATTATGTGTATAGTAACATTTTGTAAAGTGCTGTTTGCTTTCAGTTTGGTTTTGTTTGTAGTTTAGTTTTTGTTTTGTCTCCAGAAACCAGATCCATGCATGATGTTATTAAAGAGGAGGCATGTGTGTCTGATTTGGTACCTGAAATCAAAATGTGTAGATATCTAATACCAATACCTCTGGAGACAGTTTAATATTATTGCATTCATTCTGAGTTTGGGGTTGTTTCAGGATGTTGATATTGTTTCAAGAATTTTTGTTCCCATATATTTCCCCTTCTTATGTTAATGTTATTATTTATGTGACTCCCTTTCATTCAGTTGCATACTCAACATCAACGTTTTACACTACTTAAAAATCCTGATATGACAAATCGAAAAAGGCATTGGTCACACTCAACAGAAAAACACTGATCACCATCAAGAGGATCAACAGACAATCACATAAATACAGTGTGGATCAATCTCCTTCATCTATAAAGTACCACAAAAACCTGTCCAGTTTACAGTTTGTATGACCTAGGTGTGGATCGGTAAGCAACTACTGTGTGTGATGACCCAGAAAAAAAAAAAAACATCATGATGGTGAATGAACAAACTGTGAAAACTCAAAGTCTGACCTCTTCACTCCTTTTGTCATATGTCAGTATTAGTCAAGTCCATCCTTTTCTATCTCGATTTTAAAATTGGCTGCTGGACTAATTAAAACTGAAGGTGACTCTTCTCCATCTTCTCCTTCTGTGTCATTCATTGGCCTGGCTGTTGTATTTGTCTCTTAGTCTGTATAATTTTAGTCAACTGATTGGTTTAAATGTGAGTTTCACGGTGGTATCTTGTTCCCATCATGCCACCACTCCAAACCACCAACGGTTCAATATAGAAGTGGTAGGTTTTTATCAATGAAATACACCAGTTTCACTTAAAACATGTATCTTACCCATTTGTTTTTTAAACAATCATGTTGTAATGCCTCCATGCCGGAGGCTGGAATATCTCAGCAACACCTCATTTGGTACAAATGTTCACTTGAGCTCAGAGATGAACTGATTAGAGTTTGGTGATCAAAGATCGAGGTCACTGTGACATCCATATGTGAACTGTGACTATTTCACACACATTTAATAAAATAAATCACTAAGTGACATTTTGTGGAGGTATACAACCATGAGGCGCTATATAGTTATGAAAATGATGATAATGATGAAAATGATACTGGTAATAATTTATTAGGTTGTACCTCACACCAAGAATACAAAAAAGAAAAGGTAAAAAAAAAAGGTGAAGAAAATGCCATACATTTGACTACAAAGTTCATCCAAGTTTGTGCTTAATTAAGAGAGGCTATTAAAAGCACTAATAAGAAAGACAACTGCTGAAGTAGAAAAAGTCAAATAACCCTTAAAAAGTAATGCTGCATCCAGTAAGGGCAGGAATAGAGTTGGGCATAACTATCACCTGCATTATGCAGCATATAAGAATACCTATGAGTATAATTTGTGTATCATAAACAGCTGTTAAAAAAGGTTCCAGACAAGTGCACCAGAGCACTAAAACACTTCACTCTCAGACAATTAGTCTTTTTCTACAGGATCACAGACATGCTCCACTTTCTAAAAGGGCAACCTAATTAGAGATTACTTAGTTCAGTCTTATTACATGTTAATGTGGCATTTCCTATGCAATTTGTCTTGCCCATTTATTGTACCTATCTACTTATATATAATTTGCACTCTAATTAAAGCTAAGCCAAAGATTTGTGCATTGGAGATGTGCCCAGGTTACCAGGAAAGTCTCACAGTTTTCTTGCCTGTGATCCTGAGCATAATATAATAATATTGAGTATCTGCTTATAATGAGTCTGATCGGTACAATAAATGTATTAAAATCAACCCAATGTTCACAATTGAAAAGCCTGATATTGTATTAAGAAAATGAATTCCTGCATCCAAGCTCTTCATGTGTTTTTTAATTAAATTTACAAAATAACAAACCATCTCAGTAATCGTTTTGGCCTTGTTGCTCGATCACCACACAGCAAAATGCAAGACACCATCACAATGGGCTGAAATGAAAGGAGTGCACATAAATTCGGGAAATAATTTAATATAACGTTTGTGGTGTGTGTGGTGCTCGGCTGCAGGTCACGGTTATACACGCACAAACACAGAAAACAGCAGAATGATGCAGTTTTAAAAACCTGCCTCAGGAGAGCACCATGTTTTGGGATTAAGTAATAAATATCAGTAGATGTACAAAATAAAAGTCTGTGCAACACCCATATTGAGATTGTGAATCTCTTCAAGGTCTTGGTGATGATGCAATGGTCAAACAATAAATGTTATTTCAACGGAAAAGCTATGATTAAAGCAGAGATGGTGCTGAGTACTTCCTGATCTACTACAGCACTGACAATCTTTTCTCTTGCTCTTTTTTTTAGTTGCATTTAGTTCATTTTGACTGCAGGGCTCATTTGGTGGTTTCTCTAACACAACTAAATCATTGGTAGGACTGCATGAATGCCTTCAGTTCGCAAACATCAACTTACGGTGCTTTTCCATGGTACGGTACGACACAGCTCTACAGGGTTGTGGTGCTTTTCCACTAATACCTGGTACCTGGTACAAGGTACTTTTTTCGTACCTTCTCAGCCCTGGTTCAAAGCGAGCCGAAGCAACACTAAACGTGGCGTCAGCCGACGACCTTCCACTGATTGGCCAACGAGTGTCATCATTGGAAGCGTCCGACTAGACTGTAAAAGCCAAACTCGACCCCGCCATTTTTAAAACTGGCAACTGCTTCCCTATCGTTACACGAGAAAATGACATCACTTTTGATTGCTTACATGATTAGTTAGGTGTCCTCCATTGTTTGTGATAGTAGTGTTGTTTTTCTTCTTCTTCCCGGTTTTTTGTCTCGCATGTAAATGCAGTTTCGCGTTGCCGTATGACGACCCCGCTCACGCCGAGGAGGTATTACGAGGTACTCAGTTGTAATGGAAAAGCACCAAAACTGAGCCGTGCCGTTACTGTGTAGTGGAAAAGCACCATTAGTGGATGACTGAAAGCAGTGCCTTGGACAATGTCTCTGAGCTCATCCCCATCACTGAAGAACACAGAATTCCAGATATTTCTACAGAACATTGTTGTACTCGAAACAAGAACATTTTGCACTGGAGAAAACTGCCAGTCAGCTCAGCAGAACTCACCTTGACACGATTTAAATGAGCAGCCAACTCTAAATGACACCATAACTTTCCCCAGACTCACTGAAACTGAAACGGTGAAGTTGTGTGAGGTGACTGGGATTTCTACCTGGTGGGATAACATAAAACTTTAAGACCAGAGCAAGACTGAGCTCCCAAGTAGAGACACTTTAGAGAGCCTTTTACGACCTCAGCTCAGCCAGCTTCGACCCTGGACATCTGGCAGACAGCCAGAGGCTGACATAAACACAGACCTCATGTGGAAGCCAGTGCTGTTTGTAGAGATCAATCGGAAGTGTTAAAGCAGCATTTCATTGAACTGTTTAATGGCCTTGACAAACAGGGAGCCCAGCTGTTTATTAGTGGACCACTGCCAACAGTCAACAGAGGGATATCCGGTTTGGCAGACTTTTATCAATGAACGCATGCCTCAGCAAAATCTGTGGTCTGAAAGGGCTCAACTACATTGATAACTTTGATCTGATTTTGGGGTGCAGGCGTCATTTCGGGACAAATGACCTCCACATTTATGGAGTTAAAGTACTGATGGCTCATTTTTCGTGCAGCCTGCAACACCTACCAGCCAGGCCTAATATGATACACCCAGATATTCAGTATCCTCTGAGTCACAAAGACAAAACATCACAGCATTTAAACCAAAATGTTGATCTCTTCCCTGCCTCACCATCTTGTTTGAGTCACTAACAAAGTGGAGCAGATACCACTGTCCTCAACCCTGTCAGATATAATCTGAAAGTGGCCCTGCTTAATGTTAGATCTCTATCGAACATCCTTTTTAATTAACAATCTTGTTACTAACAGAAACCAGGTTCGAAGTGGCAGTGACACTGTTCTCATTAAATCAAGTCCTCCTAACTTTAACTTGACCACAGATGTGGTCAGAGGTAAAAGCAGAGTAGCAGACGTATTTAATAACACTTTCTTGGGTTAATTCATAGACATGTTGGTGGGCCCAGCCACAATCAAGTACATGCCAGCGTGTAGGGAGTGAAAATGCTGTTGAGCATTACAAGTACTCTTTTGATAACATTAATTGACTTAACTGTGGGCAGCATAGTGGTGCACAGTCGACTCACAGCAAGAAGGTACTGGGTTCGATTTCAGGGGTTTTTTTTTCTAAAAAAAAAAGCTATGCCTGCCTTGCCTAAAAATTCACAATACCTAGAATAAATTTTTCAAACGTAATAAGGTCAGAGGTTTTCTGCTGGTATTCATTACCAATTTCAGGTAGAATTCCTGCAGCACCTGAAAGACCTGTTTGATTTCAGGTGAGGGTGACTCAAATCAATTCTGTCAGCTTCTGTCAACTGCTATTATTGAGCCTCCAGCTCTACTGTCATTTTCCTAACTATGTCTTGCTGTTACTGCACAGATTGTTCTCTCCCTCTGCAGAGTCCCTCAGCTCATCTTCCATCACTTTCCATCTGGTGCCTTTTTCTGTCACCTTTTCATTTATCATTTACCCATCATGTTAAGAAATTAAAACTTTTCCAGTATTACAGCTTGCTGTTGCTCGTACAGTAATCTCTTAATAACACCAGTGTGGGTATCACACCGGACCACAAACAGCCCACTTCCAAACTGCTACAGGTGCATTTCACTTTCAATCTTAACCCTCTTGGACTTGTGCCAGTGTCCTCGACACTGAACTGCCAGGTACTCGTCTTGCAGACACAAGAATCTCTGGATCTGCACAGCGCTCACTAACTAACTGACAGCTGCTGTCAGGTATAATGGAGCAGACTCTTGTAACCATTACAAAACATCTCATTTCCACTGACATCCCTTATGCCAATACATCATACTTATCCCATTTCACCAATTCTTCTATACAGTTGCTATGCCAACAACCCTTAACATGACCTTCACTGCTTTCCGTGTCTTCCCTTTGACATGCAGGTTGGAGCAAGAATCGCCAATTACTCTGATGATGTCACCAATCAACTCACCATCTGACAGTTGCCCTTCATCTAGGGTTCAAACTCATTACCTGATCCAGACCTGCAAACTCTGGAGCAGTGAGAGGTGACGGAATGTGCGAAAACTAAAATGAGGCCTGTGGTATTTTAAAAAACTATCGTAATAACTACTGTTAGCTCCTCCTCTAGCTCCATAGAGACAGACAACCATTCACACTCACATTCACACCTACGGTCAATTTAAATTAGCCAATTAACCTAATCCCATGCATGTTTTTGGATGGTGGGAGGAAGCCGGAGTACCCGGAGAGAACCCACGCAGACACGGGGAGAACATGCAAACTCCACACAGAAAGGTGCCGGGCCCAGGATTCGAACCCGGTACCTTCTTGCTGTGAGGCGACAGTGCTAACCACTACACCACCATGCCGCCCTGGTCTCGAGATGTCCTCTGGAATATTGTTTGTGTGTTGATATTTGGTTTTTATGGATAAATTGTAACTTAGGCCAAGGTCAATTAAATCCTGATGGCTGTAGGTGAAAGTTGCCTCGCAAATATCTAGGTATGGAAATATGGATGCACCTACCCACATTTTTTCACTTCCAATCTGAATTTGAAAACTGAATTTGGATTGCTTTAAAGTTACTATTAGTATTGTTACTGTCGTTACTGTCAATTTTATTGTGAAGGCTGTAATAAACTCCTCTCTACAATCACATGTACGTATACATTTATGTCCCTTGAAGTAAGTAAAGGGTCAGACAACAGGAAAAATCCAATCCTGAAAACAAATATGCAACTGTAAGGGTTTCGAATTGATTGCCAATATTTATTACATTCCAAGACAGGGTTAAACCACTGGTGCAATATACACTAATAAAAAAATACCAGTTATATGAAGTACACAGCACAGATACAAATCACTACAATGCAGCAACACAGTTTTTAAGTGTCAAATATGAAATAAAGGGTAAACATCTCTACACTGCCCCTCTCCAAATAAAATACAGGGCTGCTTCATCTGATCAGCACAGATTAAATACACTGGCTCTTGTATCAACAAATCAAGGTTTTCAAATGTCAAATATTTGAAATAAAATAAAAATGCAGTAAGTGTAAACATTCACACTATCACAAAACAACGTGCATCTGATCAGCATAACTTAAGTAAATTCCTACCCGTGTAGCACCAACAAATTAAGGTTTTCAAATATGAAATATTTAACTTCTCTTTTATTTTAAATAAGTGTAAATTAGTATTGCACCGATCAAATGTTTGATCATGTTAGTGGTATCGTCTCATTGAGAATCATTTTCGTTCGGGAAATCCCTTCCACAGCAGACCAACCGACAGGAATCACTGTGGAGTCATTTCAGCAGACAACGTTGAAGCATAGACAAAACCCATGGATTGGAAATTTCCACCGGTTGGATTGGAAATTCCCAATCTGTGAATTGCATTGGTATTGGAAACCGATACCAATACTGGATCGAACTGGCCCCATCCCTATCAATAAAAACAAAATTACTAGAAAGAAAAAGCACCAAACTGGAGAGCCAAGAGCTACTTCAGCCTTCTTGGGGTTTCTAGGCTTTTGGAGCAGTTTGACATTAACAACAAGTTGTTTTGGTAAAGGAATAACTGCATGTGTTCATCAGCAGCTGGTAAATGTGGAGCTAATTTACTTTCATTTAGATGTATTTAATATATTACTTTACAAACTGCTTGAACTGCCTGATTACTTTACTACCCCCCCACCCCAACCCCCCACTGTATAGAGTACAGACAAATATAATCCCTCTTAATTATCACTTATGGCCAACTAGAAGTGTGTGGAGGTGTTAATATCTGCAGACACTCATCCTCATGCCTGTATTTTCTTATTTTACTGTGTTTCTAGGCACCAACCTCTATTAACACTGTGAGGACACAAATGGTGGACACAGCGCCAAAAACGAACATATAGCAGGGTGCTAAACAGCAAACAGACAAAGCTGGCTCCTAAAAGAGAATGAATCTGGGTTTGGCTTTCATCCATTGGCCTGGAAGAACGTGTATTCCCCTTTAACTTTCGCTATAAAGGCATGGACTGCAAGCAGCTGAAAACTGTTGTCCAATTGAGGTTCCCAGGTCTTCTGCTGGTTTATTTAAAGAAAGAGAATAAATGTACAAGGACCCTGAGGTTACAATAGGGTATTATTTTTCATCTCAGTGCTGCACGTTGAATACAAACAAAGGCAAGAGTCCAAAATAAATGTCCCTCCTCCTTCTTTATATTCCAGGCCAATTTCTTTGAGGCCGTCTGTATCCATGCGAATGACACATCATAATGAAGTATTGTTCCTCTGTTCATTAATTTAAGCCAAATTTAGTCTGGCAACAATCTGTGTCCAGTCTAAGAGGTAGGAAAGGTAAAGACCTTTTTCTTAAGAAGAGTGTGCACGCTAGCCAGTGCCTGTTCCTGTTCTCGGCTTATTGCATGCTTGTTTGTCATCAGGTGGGTGAAGATAAACTGAAGAAGAATTATCCTGTGTGTGTGTGTGTGTGTGTGTGTGTGTGTGTGTGTGTGAATAATGTGATTTATGGGTTAGACTGGTGCAATTAAAACAGGCTTGAATGTGCTATTGTTTGTCTTTATTCTGCTGACACTGAGGATGAGGAAGACAGCATTTTTTTGTTGTTGTCGTTTAAATAATGGCACCTTTGACCCAGCTCAGTCTAAAAATGCAAACAATTCAGCCAGATGGATCAGGCCGTAAAGAGTGTCACAATGAGAGACTTGATGCAGCCCAGAAATACAACAAACAGTTCATTACGGAAAACAAACCATGGCATTTTCAGCTACGTGCAGCTGATCATTGGATATCCCCGGGGTGATGACCTTACTGAGCTCCAAGCAGAGATGCCATTAATACACTCGTTTCGGCTAAACATAAAGCACCACTTCTACTCTGCGGAATTTATGTTTTCGCTTATTTCATCTCTGATGGTATTTTTGTTTTTGGGTCTGTGCTTTCAGGCGTCCTTGGGGGAATGTGTATTCTGGGTCCCTGAAGTGATAATGATGGCTTGCTTGCTGCTTCCTTTGTTCTGCAGCACAATGCCACACTGACAGACCAGGCTAAGAGAATGCCTGTTGAAAATAGTCTCGTAAAGACGGAAAGTTCAGGAATCAAGGAAAGTGAAACGCAGCAAGGCAACAGCATACTTGAGGGGATACCACTGTATGCTAATGTGTTCATAAGTTACTGTTTGTTTCAACATGCTGACTATTTATATACCCAAACAGCTGCTGTACAAAGGAACAGTTTGTCGAAGTAAAAACATTAAACACATCTATTACTTACATTTACTAAAATGGTGATTCAATATGTATCCGGCACATTGAAATAACAGCTGTAGAATACTTCAGTTTTCACACTTTACGTTTCACAAGGCCTTGGTTCGAGCTATTGCATTTGTACACTTAAAATATTGATATATGAATGAAAACTGGCTGCAGTCTTTTTTTTAAAGAGAGTCGAATCGTACATTGACTACCTGACGAGGGTTGGGTACCGAAACGCGGTGTCAATTGGGTACCAGTTCCAACGTAACCGGTAGTAACCAGACCAAATAAAAATGAACATTTCAGTGCCTGACTTTTTTTTTTTTTTTTTTTTTTTTAACCACCCCCTTGTTCCAGTGGAAACATGCGTGACATCAGTGATGCTACTCACTTTTTCAAACTCAAGTTTTAATAATTAAATGAAACCGACTTGTGTGTGGTCTGTTTATTCTGCCATCTTGAATCACGTAAAACCCCACACATTCTCCTGTGAGTTGTTACTTCACTCACCTACGGTGGCCCGAGTGGCCGGAATGTTACAGTCGTCACGCTTGTTGATCTGATACTTTACCAGTGGTGAGAGGATGCTGAAGGCAAAACGATCAAAAGTTTGGCTGCATTTCACAGCCAAGGATGTTGACTCAGCTACATGTAACAAGTGTAATAAAATAACTGCAAGCAAAGGAGGTAATACTTCCAATTCAATGAATGTTTCTTGTATTGTTTTTTGACAAAGTGTATGCGGTTTTGTTTTTTTAAGTACCATTCAAGAACCGTTTAAGCACCTGAACTGTTTCAAAAGTACAGAGTCGGAACCGGTATCAGATAAAACCCAACCCATACCTAACCCTATATTTGACAAGTTAAACACCAGTCTGCTCTCAGTGCATCTACTGTCTCTACACACTGAACTAGCCCCAAAATGAGCTGCTCTTATAACAATGTATGTAAACACGTGGATTGCACTTGAACCATTTTCACACGTCAGTACTACAAGCATCAAATCTTACGTCTGGCATTTGACAAGTTGTGTTCTTCACCTACTCTAATGCACACGGAGCCCACGATCTACTACACTGTCAAACCCCAAGTATCCGGCCTTTGCACAAGTGTGAGAATCATCTACTAATGCAGTACGAAAGAGCCAATAGACTGCTGAGTACTTGCACTTGATAAGCAAGGACAGCTTTGTGCTCATCTTGAGTTTCATCCCTGGTACTCTTAGCATGATGTTGAACTCTGGCATTCAGCTCAGTTAATCTGACAGCCACCGTTTTCTATGAATGACTGAAGAGCTGACTTGACGAAGAGCTTCTTAATCTTATGCTGTAGCACAGCACAATTAATAATATTTTGCAGAAACACATGAGCACTTCGAAATACAATGTAAAATTCAAATAACTGACAGCAAATTAAAGCTAGAGAGAGCGAAAAGATTTCTGTTTACGGGTAATTAGTGTCTCCATAATACACTGGTCTGATTGTCTTTGGCCGTTGTTCTATTTATTTGCGTTTGTTTTAAAAATATAAATAAGGATCAGGATTTATTAACAGAAAAAATATTGACAAAGAAGATAAGAGAACTATTTTGTAAATGGCCACCCCTTCATTCCTATTAAAACAAAGACACCAGAGAGGCTGCATTGGTGTGCCAAGCCTGCATTTTAACAGGCAGCAGACAAATGGTTTCGATGAGATTTTATAAGTGAGCTCGGTACTTGATGTCCCCAATCCGGTCTGTTTTCCACATTTGTTTGCTGTCTGTCATGTTTCCTTCTCTCTCTCTGACACCACTGCCAGTTATTTTTTACAGAAAGTGAAGCTTCTCAAGTACAGCCGGTGGTTCCTGGTAATCTATCATACACTTCGAAATCATTTTTTTTTTTTTTTTTTTATTTATAACTTCCAAATGGTCTCACAGATAGCGGTGTTTCAGTGCCTGTATTTGCAGTGTCATCACACTTGGCACCTGGTGCCAAATATTATTTGTAGTGCTGCTCCCCTGCCTCTTCTGACTATTCGTCAGCCTCAACTGTAAGAACAAGGACTCACTTTTCATTAACCATCATAAATGTTCACATTTCACATGATATTGAGAAATTAATTATTGGTTATAATTTGGAGTATTGTCAGGTGCGGTTCAGAGCAGTACCTAAAGAAAAAAAAAACAATATTACCCAAAGAACGTAGATTGCATTTCAGTGTTTTCCATTGTGGACACACAAATATTTCTGAATCTAAAACTAATTTAACTCCAATTAATAAAGCATATGCAGTGCCTGAGGGGTGGCCGGCAGGTACCCAGAATATAATGAGACAAAGCTGCTTACACCAAATGTGTTCTGTTTTTGTCTGCTATTGTTTTTATGGTAAGTTGGCAGACTCGTACATGTTTGCTTGAAGACAGAAGAAAAAGAAAAATATTAGCCAATACATTTCCTGTAAAAGATTAAAAAAATAAACAGTTCCAGAAGGAGAAAGCAGAGACACATGATATCAACACGCACAAGTACTGATTTTAAAAAAGAAAAAAAAAAATACTGGGAGAATGACCAATCCTGGTTTTGACTTTGAAGGTCCAAAGCCCATTTTGATCGATTTGTGACGCTACTAGTAGCAACAAAACCGTTATCCTGCACAGCAGCTGGATTGTCACGGTGTTGCAATATCACGCAATAATCACAGGATTACATGTCATACAAAAGTCCATTTTGGGTCCAGCAAGCCAGCCCACAGGCCAATCAGCATCCTGTGAAGAGCTACATGCAGTTACTTGCAGTTATCACTTCATCAGGACTGGAGAATATTTCATCCTAAAAAAAAAAAAAAAAAAAAAAGAATAAAGAACAGCACTGAAGGATTTTGTCTTTTCTGGAAAAAATGTCTTCGCTCTTCCCCCAACCGAAGAGTTTGACAGATGGTTCATGCAATCATCTATTTTTCAATCACCTAAGGGCCTGCCCTTTTCCAAACAGTTTTCAAAGCCGGCTTCTTAGAAGGTCCAGTTCAAACCATCTGGTGGGTCAAGTTAACAGTATCAGCCTACACTGAGGATTTATAAAGAGCGTCCTAAAAATGCTGTACAGTATAACTGACTAGCCGGCTATGTTTATGACAATCCTTGACAGAACTAGAGTTACAATATCATAACCTTTATTGCTGTGAGATTCAACCTACAGATTGGGGCACAGACTGGATTGCACATATTTCCACTTGTACTTCTTTAAAGAGGGAGATATGTTTTGAGAAAATACACCAAGCTCCTCAGATATTACTGTAGAGTGTATAAAAAAAACCACACCATGGGCCCTGCTATAGTGTGCTGACAATGATAAAGATGCCGCAGGTAGATGCAATATTTACTGGAAAATCTGTACAACACAATGCAATCCAATGCAATCCCTTTGCAACTGCTGCTTTTTTACTTCTGAAGTTGTTTTGTTTTCCCCTAAGACTGTCAGAGAGGTGTTGACTCCCACTGGTCAGTCTTAGGGCTGCACACTGTGTGGTGTGCACCTTATTATAGTGTGCATTAGGGCAGCAACTTATAAGCAATATAACAGAGGTGATTTCTCTAAGACTGCAAGGGAAGCTCAGCTTCCCCTAGAATGTCAAAAATTAAATGGTAAAACATGTATGGTTGTGTTAACATTTCCCTGACCACAAAAACACGTTCATCTCGAAGACGAGTTCGTTCGGAATCAGCTACTTAACACGAATATCGACTGAGTCGATGTTGTTAACTTCTCATACATTTCTGTAACGCCGTTTTCAATGCATTTGCCTGTAGAAGCTGAGCGCCCATGCACTTCAGTGGGACTGCATGGAACAGTTTTTTTCATTGCCTTCGAAACTCTAGGGTCATTGGATAAATGCCACTATTTTGTCCATCCCTCGGACGTTCAGCGTCTCTGGTGGTAAATGGAGCTGTGGGCGGGCCTCGGCTGGCCTGGACGCTGAGCTTCTGCATGTTGATTGGAGGATCAGTGGAAAGGCTGAATCTCATTTTGATTGACAGGTACTTTGAGATTGTCCCTTGACAGCTCAGCTCAGTCCCATCCATCCATCCATATTCTACCGCTTATCCTCAAAGGGTCGTGGGGGGCTGGAGCCTATCCCAGCTGTCTTAGGCACAAGGCAGGGTACACCCTGGACAAGTCGCCACCTCATCGCAGGACACAGACAACCACTCACACTCACATTCACACCTAAATTAGCCAATGCATGTTTCTGGATGGTGGGAGGAAGCCGGAGTACCCGGTGAGAACCCACGCAGACACAGGGAGAACATGCAAACTCTACACAGAAAGGCCCTGGGCCGGGAATCGAACCCGGTACCTTCTTGCTGTGAGGCGACAGTGCTAACCACTACACCACCATGCCGCCCTCAGCTCAGTCCCATTGCAGATTTTTCAAGCAAAGTCAAAAGACAAACTGCAACCCATTTGTTGGTATTTGCCTGGTGAAATTACTTGTTCATTTCTTACAGTGCAGATAAAACTCACTCGTACTATTTCCTCGTTTCAGTTTAACATAACTGCAATATAAGCAGTTCAAATCATCAATGTCAATGTTGGTCTTTAGATGGTCAGCCTACCACTTCGTTCAAGACTAAAATATCTCAACAAGACTAAAATATCTCAACAACTATTAGAAGTACCGCCATGAAACTGAAATGGGGACGTATGAAACAAGCATTCCAAACTACTGATCAAAGGTGGCGGATCGCTGCTCCATGGCCTCTTGCTTTCTAATCCCATTCTTTTCCTGGCAACGCAAATCGTTAGTGTGACACTTAACGTGAAGCCATGGAAAACAGGGGCTCTATATTTAATGTGCTATAAAAAGGGATCAGATGATCTGTGTCAGAGGATGGGAGGCCCCCGCACTGTCAAGCCTATTCTCACTTCATCTCAGCCTAGCGATTTATCAAATTACAGCCTGTTTCTAAGAGCTGGCAGGAGAGATTACCACTACATGTGTTTTCTTTTTTTTATGCAGAGCCCTATGCCTTAGCCTCTAATCAATGAAGCATCCTCTCCTCCTACTCCTATCCAACCCGTCTTACTCTGAGGCATCCAATACGTAAAGAATTCACTACAAATCTTGAGGGTGTATGTATGTCACACCTGTGTATGTGTGTACAGTAGTGTGTCTGCATGTGCCAGTGGAAGTGTTTTCTTGTGATTGTGTGTTTTGCTGAGGTGAGATGTAATATGGGAGAGGCTCTGGCAGCTCCATTATCTGGGTGGTGTCAGCTTGTCTGCCTGTGCGTGCTTGCTTTCTTTGTGCCCACTCTCCCATTCAAACATTTATTTGCTGCCCTGACATAACCTGTCAAGGCCCTTCTGCCTCTCTGTCAGCGAGCTGGGCTTACTGTACTGAAACTCGGCAGGTTCAAGACAGTCTGCCCTGTTATGTGACCCCTTCTTTATTATCACTTTTCAACATTTTTTTTTTAAACTAAAGTTAGCTTGTTTTTTTCCTCCCAAACATGGAACACTTTTATAACACAGCGGCTGCGGTGTGAATGCAGTAAGTGCTAGTTTTCTAGCCCGAGTGCTACCTGACTTCCACAGTGACTCAGCATTTGATTAAGTCAGTAATTGAGGGCAAAGTGTAAATAGATTGCTGATTCAATTAACCCCATTACAGAACGCAGTTCAGACCAGAGCCAGACGTTTGGCCTTTCCTCCAAAGGCTTCTCAAACCTGCGGACAGCCTTGGATTACAGATGGATGGCCAAGTGGAGCTTCCACAGTGGAACAGCAGAAACACTTTCTGGAGCACATGGCAGCTCAATTAAAAGTGTTAAATGTGGAAATAATTCTAGGTGCCATTTTAACCAACCGCCTGGGAGGAAGCAGCGGCAGAGAAATGTCATTTTACTTATGCAGCAAATGAGAGTATGATTAAGTGACTCTGGAGGCCGAAACAACCTGCTCGCAAAATGAGGCCAACAGTTGCCAGTTGCGGCTTTTAGATAAAACACTTTTTCAACTGAGCAACATTTAGCACCTTTCTCTTGAAAAGAGCATTATTGATGGCCAGTATAGGTCTGAATACTAATACCAGGAGAGGTGTTACAGGCAATTACTCTACTTCAACCTTAAAATTCATATAGAGGCCACAGTGCTTCAGCATTATGGTTGCAAAAGGGCAGAAAATTTCCAGAAAGTTTCCTGTAAATTTCCATGGGAAGTTAATCTTGGAAATTTTGGAAATATTCCATATGAGAATTAATGTGAATTTAAGGAAAATAACTAGGAATATATTACATCCAAGCATAATTTTCAACAAAAGTCATAAGAAAATATCCAATGTCTTTAATGTTTTACTCAAGATTATGCTAAAATATACTTTCCTCAACTATATTTAAGTTCCCTATGAAGAGCCAACCTTAAATTTTGAAAATTAATTCCCAGTTTTTTTCCTGTTTCTTCCCATAATTCCCTTAAATTCCCATGGAAAGTTTCCAAATTTGAAAATTCCCGAAATGTTGCAACCCTAGTCAGCATAAGCTCATACTAAACTGCTTACCTGAATGTCTGTGCTGCATACCATCTACCACATCTTTATTTCCAGCCTTGCTGTACAAAGTACACACTATTACTGCAGTACTGAACATCAATCATGTTCTACAGAACTGTGCAATGTGAGCAATGATTATCCCTAAGGACACGGAATAATAGGGAATAAAACAATAAATTTATTGTTGATTATCTAAAACAAATCTCCCATCTTCAAGAATTTAAGTAAGGTTGTTGTTTCTTCATTATGTCTAAAATGCATGATTTAGCGTAACGGCTGTGTGTTCTTAAATCAAAGGATTTCAACGGTGAGCTCTGGATTCAGAGAATAATCTCTCTCCCACTGCCCTCCCACTTTTTCATTCATTTCCTGCTACCTCTCTGTGTCTCTCTCCTGGCTCCAAAAGAAATCAGCTTTAAACCATCTGTCTCCCAGTGCAGCACATGCCTCCTCTTGTCGCAAGAGACAGGGACAGAGCATGTGGGGACACAATAGACCCATGACAGGAGCAAATTGTCTCCCTTCTTCCTCTCCTTCTCCTCTTCCCTTCATCTGTCCAGATGCTCCACAAGTCGGGCACTGTCAGTGCAAGCAGGATAAAGAGAACCAGCTGGAGGCTACTGAGAAGTAAACTAAAATTCATCACTGGAAAACGCAAAGTGCTGTGCGTAAAAGTACTTTGCATTTGGAATACCCCATTTCTTCTGCAGTATTTCTGTGTGCACTATGGATATATGTGTGTTTGGGGGGCCTTAAATTCGTATTTCAGCAGTGTCTGTTGTCTCGCCACAGCTCCTCTGCTTGGCCGGAGGAATTCAGAGCCCTAGTCGAGCTGGTTGCAGATCTCAGCAGGACGTTTGGAGGCTGTGATGGTGGATGAAGCCTGTGTGATGCCGACCATGGGGCCTGCATGCATGAATACAGACTCCATACAGATACAGAGTCGTTTGAGCGTGCATGTTTGTTTCGACTTTGTTATTGTTCTTGGATAGGGGGTCCTTCTGTTTTCCATATAAAAATTGTAACACCCTGGTGACTCCAATCACCCTGCTGAGTGTCATCTCATCTTTTTTTTTTTTTTTAAACAACACATATAATTCATACTGGACTGAAGAGTTTTCAACCTCATTATCATACAACTAAACAATGGGACTGTGCCAGTTGCCCTGAACTGACACACAATGAGTACATGTGATTTTTTTGTAGAAGAGTCCGGACAAATTTACATGCATGCACTTCACAATGGATAATAAATAGCTGACTTTCTATAATATGTTTTTCTTAAAGAATATTTTTTTACGCTGGTGCAACTAATCACAATAGTAATTGCTACGCCCCATTTACAGCAGATGACTTAGTTTCAGGGCCCTGCTACTATATGTGCATGCTGGATCACTCATATAATGCTGTGCTCAGGTCATGTGGCATGAGGTGTTCATTTTCATTTAGTTTGCAGGCAATTATTGATTATTAAGGATGTATTGTCATTATTAGAATTACAACTTGACATGGATGCTATTTAGTTGGAAACTTATAACTTCAATATGACATGAAATAGACATTTAGACACTTAAATCTAAAAGAATACTCGCTAAAGTTACTAGGTTATACATGCGTTTTCCTGGTACTATAAGTCAACTACTGCCAGGAAAAACTACCAAGGCTCCAGCATGGGAGCTGTCCAAGGTACCAACTCCTGTCACCATCCACCAGCCTTATGTTTTAATGTCTGTTTCCCTCACAGTTAGTTTTTGTAGTGAGATAAGTTGATAAAAAAAAAGTTCAAAGCCTTCCACAACATCATCCTGAGTTCCCCTGTGTACAATGACACTGCGGATAAACAAAAAATGGAACTGGTTCCACTGACAAAGTGCCAGGAGCTTCACAACTTTTGATTTGATTTCAATCCAACATTTAGGGGACAGTCCTATTGTTCTGCCACATCTCCTCCAAGTTTCCTGTTTTTATCTTCACTTGTGTTCTTATCAGACTACTGCTGACAGGAATAAATGGGCAATGGCTCCCAAGTCATTTTCAAAATGCAATAAAAAGTACCAATACTTTCACAAGCTTTCCCTGGATTGATCCAATGTGGCAGTTATTTGACAAAAGCCTATCTTGATGTATAGAAAGTCTAAGTAACCAAATAACTGTATCAGACATTATTTGGGTAAATAAATAAATAGCTGCTACTTTGAGAAGAATAGTACCCTTATTAAATGTCTGAGCAGAACATGAACAGTGCTATTAAAGCATATCATCATATAAAAACTTCAAGTGAATAAATATGGGGCCATTTTTGTCGCAAAACTAAATTGCAATTTTGTTTCTTTCAGTTCTTGTGTGTGCATAATCTGATTTGTAAATGTGTAAAACAATCCATAAACGTGTAGTAAGATTTGTGACTGTGCACACAAATCCGCATCATGTGTGCACTGATCTGCATGTGTAGACAAATCTGTAAATGCATATTATATACTGTATTAAAGCCATAGTCTGTCATGTTAGAGTGTTAGCAAGAGCCACACCACCAAATTATTGGGTGGTAGCGACAAATGGTGCTACCTAGCTGTATAGCCTCAGAGGCCCACAGACTCACCACTAATTTCCACTGGATGCGGAACGACGCCGACGTCTGTTGGCCGTCATCCATCAATACCCAAAAGATCCGCCTGCTGCGGCTCCGCCGGACAGCTGAAACTGTGACATTCCTGCTGTCGGATGTAGGCACATGGCGCTGAATTCATGCATCGCTTGCCGACGTACGACAAAAAAATATAAATATAACCTTGTTGATTTGTTTTGGCAGGCATCGGCAAGTCGGCGGCGTTCCGCATTCAGTGGAAATTCGGTTACGCCTCCGGTGGAAATTAGGGGTCACAGGGATTTGCAGATCTGCAGAAGTGCAGTAAAAATCACGTGTAAAAAGCCAGACAATGGAGAGTTGTAACTGATGACTTGTCTGTATTTCCTGCTCATGCAGCAAAATACTTAGACTTTTCAGCTGTTAATAAAAATAACAATAAAAAGAAGTAGTATATAATATTAATTATTATTAAAGTCCTGCAGCGGACAGACCCTGGCTGTGGATCACACTAATTTTATCCATGGCAACTTTGATTCATTTATAAACTAATTAAGAAAAAAAAACATATTTATAATTCAGTCCTATTTGTTAATTTTTACCATTTGTTAACAAAAGAAAGGCAGGCTGCAGGCTGATAGTCAAAGAAACATGCTGTTGCTGCTGGTGGCTACCTAGCAACAAAACCACTGCTGAAATGTCTTTCCAAACAAGGAAACAGCTGATAGTGAAAATATATTAGTCTCATTAGTGCCTGTATCTATTACAACTTTAAAAATCAACAGACTTTCAGCAAAGCTCAAATTGACTAGACTCCTCTGAAAAGTCTATAATATCCAAACAGACAAAAAGTTTTGAAATCCTTCACAATGAAGTTTTGTTCTTCCGACCAATTTTGTCTTAATAATTAATAATTTCATTTTTTTTTTCTTCCTTCTTCAGGAAGGGTTCCATTCTCTGTATTTTCACTTTTAACCTGGAATCTAGTCAGTTACCTGGGATACACCGCAATGTTCAGTACTTTACAGAAGTCTGGAGTTACCAACAGTATTTAGATCAGTTTTCCCCTGATGGGAAAAGTGTGAAACACTTGAAACACTGCCAAACTATTCTGAAGGCCAGCATCTGAACAAGCAAGTAAAGGACATAAAAATTTCAGTCCAGAAACAGAGAACACTGAATGTGATAATCTGCCTGATACATGGTCTTCGTAGCATCAAAACTCTAAAAAGAGGAAACATTTGAAACATTTGTACATGATGTTGTATAAAATACATATATAATGAAAATATAGCAGGCTGCAGAGCCCTCACACCCAGAGATAAAGTGTGTGTATGTATGTATATATATACATATGTATATATATACATACATACACACATATATATACACACACACATACACAAATATATACATATATAACATCCCCATAGTTTGGTTTTTTTATTCTAATGCTATATGTAATATATGTGTAATGCATAGTGATTAATTCTTCATTCATTCATTCATTTACTCATTCGATATATCATAGAAGATGCAGCATATAGAAAAAGCACAATGTCACATACCAACAGGAACATGCAAATAAAGTTTTTATCAAATGTATTTCAGTCTAGGTGCATTATCGTGGTCCTTCCTGAGGGGCACATTTTTAATTCATTTTTTTCTGCTTTTTTTTTTTTTTTTTTTACTAATTCCAACAACACCTACCCCTCACTCAATGACCTTGAAACTTAGCTTCAGTTCCTCGAGGTGGCTGACTGACTAGAACAATGATGTATTTAACTGAGCAGAACGCAGAAACATTCTTGATGTTCAGTTGTCTCTTCTGATATGAGGTGACATTGATAGAGCCAATTTAAAGTCACAGCGATGGAGAAGGACCCGCAGCAAATTGCTGTCTCCATCTGTTGAGTGGAGCTCAGGGGGTAGTGGTCGCCTTTCAACCCCAAGGTCGTAGGTTCAATCCCCTGCTCCTACTGAAGACAAGTCGTTGTTGCTTCACTTCTATATGTAATCCTATATGAGGCTGCAGGTGCCCCTCGAAACTATGGACAACTGATGAATCTTGGAAAACATGTTCTTGAGGTTGATCCCACAACATGGCTGGACCTGGAAGACTTCCAGACAGCAGTAGTACATTTTTTTCATAGAATACATTGTTTTATATCAACTCTCATGTTATAATTTCATTTTTAATCCTTTTAAACACATTTTAATCCTTACATGCTCCACTTATAAACAGACAAAAAGCAGCTCTTGGGGATCCTCATGGAGTCAGGGTGAAATTTCAAGGTTAATGAGGGAGGGCTAAACTCTGACTGAGAAAAAAAAATCCCAAGTATAGTTGTCTTGACTATTGCAGCAAATCAGGGCGTAGACTTTCCAACTTTCAATTTTAAGGACCACCCTAAGGTGCATGGTGTGTGCCTGTGAGCCCAGAATTCCAGTACTCTCACACAGTAACCTTAACTAGAAAATGCATTTCCTGCTGAAAATGAAATGAAAATGAAAAATGAAAATCAGGGAATGCTGATAGCTGAAGCTACGCTGCTAATGCTGAATGCTGCTTAGCTTAAGCTAATCTGCTAATGCTGGCTTGAATGTTGCAGGAAAGATGAATGTATAACTTGTTTAATTCAATTTAAAAGTTGAATGTTGAAAATGTGTGGATTTAATTTAAAAGTTGAGTGTTGAAAATTTTAGAATTAAATTTAAAAAGTTGAATGTTGAAAATTTTAGAATTAAATTTAAAAGTTGAATGTTGAAAATGTTTGAATTGAAGTTAAAAGGTGAATGTTTAATATGTATTAAACTCATGTTTTGAATGTTGTTAATGAAGAAGCAGGATGTGGGATTCAAACTCCCGACTCTGTGGTTTGGAGGCTACCATCCTAGCCACTGTGCTACAGCCAGGTTAGAACAATGAAGGGAGAAGTAAGGAGATTTTCCAGCATGCCTCTTTGCTCCCTGTTAGGAAACAGTTACTCCTCTGTGTGTGTGTGTGTGTGTGTGTGTGTGTGTGTGTGTGTGTGTGTGATCGATAATGTCATCCACTCTCTGTATCATTAGCATTTGCCAATCAGAAGCCTGAATCATGTCATCACCTAATCTCTATATTTGTGTCTATGTGGATCCCCCCATCTAACACACACGCACCAACACCCAGTCACACTCTGCCACTGATTATAAGCTGACCTGTCGAATCACCTCTCGTATAAAAAAAAACTGTAAAGAGAAGAGCTTAGATTTTTTGACGTGAATGATGCTATGTTGATGGAGGTGCATGCATATCACCTAATTCTGCTGGCCACCCCTGCATGGCTTCAGCACCCCTTGGGGCACACCTATGAAAAAAGTCTAGACACGCCCTTGGTCTGTGTCCCACATAGGCTGTCACTGACTGCCACTGATTTCAAGTCTGTGTCAGAGCAGTACCTCCTCGGTGTGTGTGTGTGTGTGAGATCGATAATGTCATCCACTCTCTGTATCACTGGCATTGGCCAACAGGCAGGGTCACTGCAGGTCAACTGCCACACGCACCCACCTAGGCTGTTTCCACGGAGACAGCCCCTCCTCCCCCTGCAGTAGCTTTTCTCCCCTTAAGCCTGGTTTATGCTCCTACGTCGCGGCGACGGAGGAGCTACGGCGTAGACCCGACGCCGTCGTTGAGCATTCGAAGCTCTGCATCGAGGGAAAGCGTTGCTCTGCAATTCACCGCCAAGCTGCTAGGGGGGTGTGTCTGTGTCTTTGTGTGGCTTCTGGGGGCTCATATCGGATTCCTTGGTTTTCTTCCGACAGTAAACAATGACAACTGAGATGGAGCGGGTGTTTCTGGAGATGAAGCTCATAAAATTGAAAAAGAAATGCTGTTACTACAAATGTTGAAGCACAGAAGACGTTTGCGGAGGTGGTCTGTCCGACTATTCCGTACCGCTCGTGCCGCTCCTTAAATAGTGGTGTTGTTGAGCTGTTGACTGGAAAAGCAACCGCCGGAAATTACGTTCTGAGCAGCCCAATCACAGTCCTTGCCGTTTGCGTCTCAACGCGTTGATGCGACGCGTAGTCACGATTTTTTGGAGGTGCGCGTCAGGCTACGGCGTAGGCATCTGCGTCGACGCCGTAGCTACTCCGTTGCCGCGACGTAGAAGTATAAACCAGGCTTTAGACTCCCATTCAGTTGAACTGAGTCTGACCATGCCGAACTCCTCCCCATTACTCAAAAACCATAATGAGTACGACTTTGATTTTTAGACGAGAGGCGGCAGGGGATCGTGAGGATCATAGTGGTAACAATTTGATGTCTCCACTCCACTCAGAAGGCCGACAGTGACAGTTTTCCCAAAAGAGGATTTGCTCCTTTTTCAGGATTTTCCTCTGAAAATTAACATTGCAGCCTATGGAGGCTTTTTGGAGATGTCACCCTAATTAGGGGCATGGAGCCAAAACTATAAATCTTACAGACACCAGAGGTACATCACTACGACCGGCACAAGATTTCCAACGTTTTGCTGTAAAAATTATGTCTGTGGGGTGTAGGTAGCCCACACAAACGCAATTTCAAAATATTTTTTCAGATGATTCAGAAGCTGCCCTACATTCTAGTTGTGTAGTTCTCCCACTCTTGTGCACGCAATAAACACTCATGTTAAACTCTGATTTTTAAGTTTTCATGGTCTAAAAGAAAGTGAAATGCTGAAGAAACTATACATTTTATGAAAAAAATATGATTATGAAGATGTTTGATGATGATGAAATTTGAGAGGATTTTCTTCATCGAGTTGTATTGTTAAAAAAATATATCAATAAAGCAGAATATTTTAAAAATTATAAATAGTTGAAATGAAAAAACATATAGCACACATGTCCTGAAAAAGCTGAATAGTTTGATAGTTGAATGGTTTCTGTAGCTGAAAGTATGCTGAAGTAGTTAAAGTCCAAAAAACGTACGGAAGAAATAGTTGCTGATGAAGTTGTTGAATAAAGAAAAGGATAACAATGCTGCTGAACAGCATTCCCACTAAATATTACAGAAAGACAAAATGTCACAGATGAAGACTAGTGGAAATGTGTAAAGATGTATAAAGAAATGTCACAACCCATAGGCACACATTTACCTTTCAGGCATTTTGGCTTACATGTTGTTCCATAGTGGAACAACTTGGACACCCCTGGCTGGCTGGTGTGAAATCAAGACCACTGCTGGTGTGACATGAAGCCCACCTCTTCCTTTGAAATCTGCATCAAATAGTACATTCAGCTCGGCTCAATTATCGCACATCCACGGTGAATTAGAAAGGATCTTTGCCTCAGAGGAACACTGCAAAGACTATGAAAGAGAGCAGCAATTTAAAACGGGAGTTTTCTGTGTTCTCAGCTGTTTGATCTCAACGTGTGAACCTCCTGTTTCCAGCGAGAGAAAAAGCCAACGATGCCCACTGAAGAAGGCAGAGCAGTTACATGACTGAAGTCAGCATGATTTTTGACATCCATCACAAAGAGAAGCTGCTCCCACTTGTCATGTTTCATTATGAATCCCAGAGGATTAAAGAACAAACTGACACATCATGTAGGCTAAGCCTGTTAACTTCCAGACTGCTTCATAGGAAATGACTTGTATATCCTGGATACAAATTCAAATTATTCTTTGTCTAATTATGTGCCAAACAAGGTCCACAGCTACAGACCTGACTAGAGAAACATCTGAACTTCACTTTGCATATTTCCTCCAAACGTAATGGATACGGATTCAGTAGAAAATATATTTTTAGCTTGAATGAATTTGTCAATTATATACTAAAAGTCTGTTATGAGTAATTCCTGTTATGCTAATAGACATCAGACTCAATTTTAAGGCAGGAAGTTTCAAAACATTTCCATGGTTCTTGTTTTTTTTTTTCTTCCAAGTCAATTAGCTGAGCAAACTGAGCTCTTCAGGATTAGACATGAGCAGATGGGGAGAGTCAAAAATACTCATGACTGACTTTACATATAATAACTTGCAATACATTTATGCACTTCTGATCAACAAACACAACTGCAAGCACAAGATTATCTACTCACTTTTTGAGAGGAATTTTTTTTAAAAAATGACAGCTGATGCTGCAGAGAAGCAAACGGTAACCCATTTGTTTTTTTCCTTATCAGAACAAATGCATAAAAAGCACATTTTAAAGGGCACAATCTGGGATGTAAATGTAAATACAAGCAGAGACAGAGCGAAGAGGGAGCAAATTAATGTGACGACTTCTTCCTCTGTAGCCAAATAAAACTGAAACAACGACGAATAAAGGAAATTATTCAGGAGCAATTTAACCACTATTCAAGCCTGAGGCGAGCAATATAAACAACTTACTCAACCAGTGAGCATTAGAGATGTAGACTCATGAATAAATGAACCTCAGATCTCCAATTTGACATCACAAAGGCACACAGAGCCCACCATCAAAGGCCGCCCATCTCTGCCAGTGAGTTGTCACTGCAAAGGTAATAACTTTCTATTCCTCTCTCCACCTCTTTCCCTCACTCTCTCATTTCACTTTCCATGCAACACAATGTAATTACATCTCTGTGCCACTGAATCCAGGGAGGCAACGTTTGATACTGACACACCAGGCCCACAGGGTGTCAAGACATCAGACAGCTGTGGGAGTAAACCACCTGCTGGGTGCGCCCCCGCACGTCGCTGCTCCATCAGCAAAACCAATCCTGCACGATTTCAGACATGTCGTAATACTGACAATAACCATCCCCGTGTCTCGAGATGATGCCGTCTTACTCGTGATCTAAAAGCTGCTTTGGACAGCGCACCCATCAGTTATGGTGACAAGTGCACTGATGCAGATACTGCCAGATGGAAGCCTGAGGTGTATGTGTGGTGGCTTCGAAAAAAAAAATAAACTCTTGAGCATTTTTCCCCTTTGTTTAATAAATGCCGCTGAATTTTCAGACTTTGTTGTTTAAGTGACTGGCATGAATTAATGCATGAAAGAGCATCAAAAGAAGTGCAAGCTTTTCATGACTTTGTGAAGCAATGTTAAAAATATCTTTGTAAGCCATACTCCCAAATTCACATGTTCAAAAAAAAGAGCTTATTTTTAGGTGCATATTTGTATTTAGGGCTTCTATTAGAACATTAATAACATGCAATATTACGTTACATTTATGCTGTTAATATTACATTTCTATTGCAAGTACTACATTTTTTTTGTTGTAAATATTACATTCCTAGTGCAAGCATTACATTTCTGCTGCAAATATCACTGCATCTCTGCAAATACAGGTGTTTTATATTTTTATATTTACATCTTTTATATCTTTATTTTTATTTCTTATTTATGTGTGCCCTTAAGCTGAGAGACAAAATTTCGTTATGCATGCATAATGACAATAAAGATTCTTGAATCTTGAATTAATGTTCAAAAATACTTCATTCTTTTCATCTTTTTCACCTTCTGTCTGAAACGCTCCTTATCTGCAGCATCCAACACAGGTCAACCAGCGACCACTGGTCGCTCTATCAAAAGGGTCACTAAGCCACAAGTAATCAACTGGCTGCTTGACCACAAACCTGACAGCAACACGATGTAGTGCCTGACTCGCTGCTCTAGTCTGTTTGTTTATTGTTTGGCTGAGGGATCACTGAGATCAGTGTAAAATGGACCTGCATAGATCAGCCATCTATTGGGGAATGAAAGACAACACACCGCCTGACTTTAAGCGTGTAGTCTCACTGAAAGCCTGCATTACCCACAAGTCATTATAAGGAGGAAAGACTATTTAGCGAGTGAACAAGTTGTCACATTTGAGAGACAGTTTTCTTTATTATTTACTGTGAGGGTAAAGAATGAATGTGTGTGTAAAGGCACTGTATGTGTGTCACTTAGGCTGGGGTCTTTTAAGTTCACTCATTCATTCATCGTCAACTGCTGTCCCAATCCCAGCTGTCTTAGGGTGAAAGGCAGGGTACACCCTGGACAAGTCTCCAGTTCATCACAGGACACATAGAGACAGACAACCACTCACACTCACACCTACAGTCAATTTAAATTAGCCAATTAACCTAATCCCCATGCATGTTTTTGGATGGTGGGAGGAAGCCGGAGTACCCGGAGAGAACCCACGCAGACACGGGGAGAACATGCAAACTCCACACAGAAAGGCCCCGGGCCGGGAATCAAACTCAGTACCTTCTTACTGTGAGTCAACATCTGCTATCAAATTGGTCCAAAATAAGTTGTCAACTTCACTTCAAAGTCTTCCACTCTCCCTACAGCGAAAAATTAGCTCCACACACCACAGGTGTGGTCTGACACTCACTATGTTTGTCCCACGGAGCCGTAGCACCAAAGCAGCAGAAAAATGAATGAGGACAACTGGTACGTTAAACACACTGCTGCTGAATTAGTATTATCTAAATAGAATCACCTCCTCTTCTTGGCCTGGATAAGGCAGGTTTAGCACCGTGGCACAATTAACATCGTGGCCTGCAGCGGATGAATGTGGAAGAAAGTACGAGACGGAGGATAAAGCATGAAAGAAGAGAGTAGCAATAAACCTACAAATCAACTTTATGCATCCATGCCTCCTGGTTGGCAGCACACAACAAGTTCAGATGCATGATGCTTAAATATGAATAAAATATATTCCCAGCTTTCATTGAGCAAAATAGATCATTCCAGTCAGCCAACTTACACAGAACAGATGCATTATGTGGAAACACTGTGTCATAAACACAAGTATGGTGTCTACCCACAAGCTTGCAACAAGCACAGGACAATATGTTCTCCAACAATCCACATTAGTTACAGAGCCCAACACTAGCTCTCTACAGTATTTGAGACCAACTACTGTGGGCCAAGTCACCTGCTAAGCACCTCAGACCACATGAGGAGCGTGCTATCTAGCGACCTGACGCGGATAAATCTGAACCCATCAATGCACCTGCACTGCAGCAGCACCAGCAGCAGGCTACACACCCAGCAGCTAGGAAGCAGATCATTATTAATAGAATATCACATAGATGGAACAGACAAAAAAACAGCATTCATAGCAGTACAGGATATCAGCAATTTCTATCAAAGGAAAACAGCCAAGCAAATTGTGGAATAAAGCTAAAACATATAGTTAGCTATGAAGTGTGAGAATAAAATGTGATTATCCGTCCTTTACATGAAGATTATATTACAGGAAACAATATGAATGGACTGCAGTCATATTTATATCCCTGAAGCAAGTAAACAAAAGAAAAAAAAACACACCAAGAATATGCCAAAACAACCAACTCAACAACATGGATCATCAATAAGTGTAAAAGCAGAACAACACATCTGCCAAGCGAATAAAAGTAAAAAGTAAAAAAAAATACAAAAAAAAAACAAAAAAAACAAAAACAGCTCAACCATAACAGGAACTGCATACCAAAACAAGCACTGCACACTCAGAGCTAGGCCTTGATGACTGACAGCAGCAAAAGAGCAGGAATTAGCAGCCAGCCAGCACAAGACAGCATAAAACAAGCGCAACATCAGGCCAGCACTGACACACAACAACAGAGCCAAGACATCATCATCATCATCATCATCAGATGTTAGTAAAAGCAGCAAGGGCTTACCTGAGTGAAGTCGCTGTCCTGGTATTAGTTTGGATTCATATCAGATCAGAGAAACTCAATTAGAGACTTGAAGTGTTTGACACCACAGTTGCGCCGCGTTACTACAGCACAGCGTTTTTCGCGCGAAAAACTTGCGTTACATTTTGCTTGCAACATCAATTTACACCGGGAGTTGCTGCGTGCGAGACTGCTCCACACTCTCGCGAGATTCACAACATAACGCATTGAACTTCCTGTTTACTTTGCACAGCTGTCTCCCTTGTTCTTCCTTTGTCCTCTATGCATTCTCTTCTCTGTTGCTGTCTTTATAAAAGGCATGTTGGACATCATAAATGATGCTGTGTTTCTCCACTTCCATGATAAATCTTTCCTCGTCCATTATTTGGCCCTCTGCTGGTTGTGCTGCTAAAATGAAGTAGCCGGAGTTCACGCGTTACATTTTATTTTGAAAATCCACCGGAAACTGCGATACGCGCTGGGAACGCTGCAGTGTAAATTGCGCTTTAGAGTTCAATAATGAAATATTCCAAATGAATATTCCTCAGTAAAGACAATCTGGAAGTTTTCATAACCACTGAGAGAAGAAATAGAGAGGCCTCGAGGCTGGTGTGTATTTTTTATTATTGAGAAATGATTAGAAAAGTGAAATGTTATTCAATTGCTAGCTACTGATTTTTTTTCGAATAATAGAGGCAATTTTCATTTCAGTAATTTGCACCTCTTGATATCCAACTTTTTTTTTTTTTTTTTGAAGCACGAAACAAGGTCTTTAACATAAGAAGGATTTTTTGGTTCACAGTATACAATTTGGCAACATAATTGTTCCACTTGTGAATTGTGAAGCCTGTATGTGTCAGGAGGCTGTCGGCTAAATGAGACCACAGAGGTTGTCAGGGTCATTAAACGTCATCACGCTGAACACATCAAGTTTAGTGGTCATGATGCTGAAGTTATTATCCACTTCGTTTATAGCCTGACGTTTGCTTTTTACTTCTGCCGATTGCATTTAAGCTTCAAAATGATACAAGTGGCTCTGGCCTTCGCAGACACCAGATCTTAACACACTTACAATGTGTGACAGTGGTCTCCATCACATCACATCACATTAAGACTCTTTCATATTTAAATTGTAATTCACTTTAGAAAATTACTGAGAAATTTAATTTAATTCCATTTTAAACAAAAAGCAAGAAATTGAGGATCCCTAATATTTCTCTCCTAAACTCTAGTTCTTGTAGTTTCACCTTTTGTCTATATTCCACAGTGTCAGCCAAAACCTTGAGAGAGACACAAACATCAAGAGGGCACAGAGAGAGTGGCAGGTGTGAGGGGAGAACAGCAGTCTTTGTTTAAGGCCTGTAGGCACGATGAATGCAGCATGTGTATAAAGTGTGAAGTGAGAAGGGAATCAAATAGAGGAGAAGGGGGCAGAGAAGAACCGGGGGGTAATAATGGTCCTGAATAAAATGTATATAAAGAGCTGTCTGCTCTGCTGTACGCAAAACAAATGGGCAGACTGTAGGTGAAACACTGCTTCAAAATGACCAAAAAACATATTGCAAACATCTGTGTGAGCTTCAAGGAACTCTACTATAGCAAGTTTGCACCTTGTCATGTGTTTTCCTTATTTCTGCTGCGTCTCTGTCTGCTTTACCTTCATCCTAAATGTAGTCAGAGACTGACATAATGTCTGTGTGCAGGCGTGAGTGTGTGTGTGTGTGTGTGTGTGTGTGTGTGTGTCTTACACACCGCTCTTCAGATGTGAAATGTGGTGGAAAAGTAACTGCAAAGGCAGACGGGCGCCTGCAGCTATCTCTGGGATGAATACAACTATTTCATTACAAACACCTTTAATGTCACTGTGGTGCATCTGACTTGCTATGCAGTCCCATCATTTTCATTTTTCAAAGTACCCAGTATTCTTATTTTTGGTTACAACTTATCAAAAAAGAGCCAAATAGCAATCAACCATGTTTTTTTCTAATGAGAAAGCATAACAAGTCCTGTATGGTTTATTTGCCACTGGCTTTTGTTGTGTGCAACATATTAACAACCTTAGAAAGTAAATTGCAAGGTGCTGGGGAACTCTGCGGTGATTTGTGAAAGACTCATAACATCTGCGCAGGCAGGATTTGTTTAAATGCAACACGCCTAGTTCCCATTGACTAATCCGCTCGTCACAGCTGTGTAATCTAATGTGAAGTTTGTGGTACAAATTTTCCGTTTGTTATTTATTTATATATGTATTGCAAATGACATTCTTAAAATAAACATCTAATTCCTTTAAATTGAGTTTTCATAAATTCTACTTTACCCGTCATGCATATAATTTGCAGCAGGTTTGTTAGTTTTGCACTCTGCTGATGATTCTGAGAATAATGAATAAGAAAAATAACAAGAATGAGAACATTTCTTAATAATAAACCCATGGCATACTTTCAACAAAGAACAACCTGAGAAGTATGAGAGTTTTGGGGGGCCGCCCCCTTATTTATGATCATTTTAACTAATTTATGTTAGACCTGTTTAACATTTTGTGCTGCAAAATGTGTTTATTTATTTTGGTATCCATCAGTGACCTACAGGAAGCGATGACTCTTTACCCTCCTGCCCTCTGGGAGGCGCTACAGGAGCCTCCGGACAAAGACCTCCAGGTACCTGAACGGTTTATTCGCCACAGTTGTCACTCTGCCTCCTGACATCTGAACCACATTAACACTCATGGACTGAACACACACACCCACAACCACTCACAACCACCTATAACTGAACACACAATGGTCAAAAACATCAAACAACTGTATCCTCATACACACAATAATAACACATGGATTGAACAACCACTTACAACTACCTGCACTTTATATCTGTAAACTAATTTAAAACCTGTCAAATCTCATTGCACCTGTCATATATTTATATTTATAGTCTGTTTATAGCCTTTATATTATAACCATATATATATATATATATAAAACCTGTTCATAGCCTGTACATTCACTACAGTTATAGCCTGTATATACTTATAATTATAGCATATTCATAACAATACTATATACTCATGTTTATATTCATACAGTGTATATATGTAATATATTTATATTTGCTAATGCAATTCTGGATGGATGCAAACTGCATTTCGTTGCTCAGTGCAATGACAATAAAGTTGAATTCTATTCTATTCTATTCTATTCTATCTTTTTAGTGGCACGTGTTTGGTCCAGACCAAAGCATCTCGATAACTGTCAGATGGATTGCTATGAAATTTTCATAATCGCCCTGAGGGTCTTATTGACAAAACCTCAGCTGCGGTGGTGTCTCAGAGGACAAGTGTGTTGGCTTAAATCATACTTCAGAAAGCATTTTTTTTTCCAGAACAATTCCTTCACCAAACAGCATGAGACCATTTCAATATTCTTAAGGAGCAGGCCGTCATGCAGCGATGAGTCACCTTATCGTTCTATGTGTCTCTTATCCTCCCACCACATCCGCACCTCCACATCTTGCAGCTTCATTAGATTTGCACACTTAATATGTGTTGAATATTGTCTCCTCTGTTAACTATTGTGACCATGCTCATTTACCTGTTGAGTTTCATCTAGTTAAGATTCCTCGTGTCAATTAAGGCTGTTCCTCCTCCTGCTCTGACAAAGTGTTTTCCTCAATCTGTCTCATTCACACAAATACCTTCCCCTCTGCTTTTTTCTTCTTCTTTGTAAAAAATGGTGACATTATCTTATGACGCACACAGAGCACTGACACTGCTCTGACAAGCGACGACAGCGACGAGTGCAGCAGGGAGGCACGAGGCACTTTGTCTTAATGAGCTGCCAGTCTAGGTTCCCCTCCACCTGTGATATGAGAGTTACCTTTCTCATCTCCTTATTAATCTGAGAACTCACTCATGTGTGCTATTTTTTATGCTCATGCTACAGTGTTTTGTTTTATTCCCAGCTACACCAGTACACAAACACCTGCCTCCATCCGTGATCATTCATGTCCAACCTGTGTGAAAGCAGCCTTGTGAAATAAGCGACCTTGTCTCTGTTGGTCTCCATTATCAGGAGTGTGCCATGGAGAGGGTCCACTAATGCACATTAATCCTCCAACACAATGACCCCAATCCCTTAAAGCTGTCAATAGGGAAGCTGATTCTCCAGATTAGAGATCCCGCTGCAATGATACTGAGGGACTCTACTCCTGTCTTGTTTGTAAAATAAACACATGTTTATAATTTGCATGCTTAATTTTATGCAAAGTAGCCCTGACTGCTCTGTCTATGGACCTGTATCTCATCCAAAATAATGTAACTGGAATTATATTTCATTATGCTGTTTGCCAACCACTTGAGACAAGCTACTATTTCAGCTTGCATGATGAGTATGATTAGCTGAAGTGCCCTCCCAGAACTGTGATGAAGCCAAGTCCTTCACACTGGGCCACTTCAATGGTGTTCAGTTTACAGTGCATATGGCAGACCAAGCAGAGTTAAAGAAAGTCATCTGAGGATGGAAGAAGCAACAACGTTTCAGCAAGAAAAGCACATTGAGACATTTTGTTGCTCCATTGTTGTCATACAAACTGTTCAGCTTTTATATCTTAATCATTACTGCGTATGAACTGTTGAGTCCTGGATTCTGCATCTTATGATACACGGGTCCACAATCAAAGACGCCTGGCCACGACGCACCGCAGAGACAGCTTTGAATCGCTGCTTATCTCAGAGGCGAGTTTGTTTACTTTTCCTACCGCTGCTGGACAGATAAATCGACTGGAAGGCAGATGGAGTTTATAGACATACAAAAGCGCTGGGCCTGTAGGTAGAGAATTTGGCAGAAAGTTATTAAAATTGCTTTTATCAACGCTCCAAATCCACCCGATGCTGTTGTGCGGCGGGGAGTGATGACTCTCGCTTTTATATCCACAGCTGCCAATTCCTGAGGTGCAGAGCATCAGATTATCTGGGCTTCTTTAAACTGGGGGACGCTGTTTATGCATGGCAGCTCATAGAATGTAATTTTGAGAAGTGTAGCTGTGGTCACCTCAGGGACACAGGAATGAGGAGACAAATGAGCTACGAGTTATCAAGTGAAAGTCCTACCATTGATAAAAAATACAGCTCTTTGGAGATGCTGTCAAAATACACCAGATGAAAATCATTTTCTCTTCTCCTATCTTTCTCTCACTCAAACAGTCATTTTGGTGCTGCAGCACAGAATCCCAAAGTTGGCAGGCGCATCAAATCCACTGCTGTTAGTATGACATTTCACTGAATGATGACATCAGCCTTGAATCACATTCAATAGTGATTAAACGTAATCAAATCCCACTGATTCATAGCTTTAGCCTATAATCCCAACCATTCACTGTGCTTTCCCATGAATGATACTTTACTATTTCAAAGGCTTTGTTTCAAAACAATGATTGAATTCAATTCATATCAACTTTAACAAATGCATCCATTTGTTCTTTATTGATAGGATTGACACAGTAGACACATCACATTTTGGTTTAAAAATAAGAGAGGATAGTACATAGAAAAGGCATCATCTTTTTTCATTCACACATGAAAACTCTTACAGCTTGAATATGTATTGCTCTGTGTTGAGAGACCAAGATTAGACATTTTTACAAATAGCTGAAGCAGGACCCCAGGAGAAGCCTGAAGACCAAGGTAAGTTTGTTTAAAAAATTCAGAAATAATGTCCACTTCAAACGCAGCACAGACTAAATTTGCATAGCATGCATTTGATTTGAATAAATATCCGGTGAAGACTGCGGTGACAGATTGCTCAAAATAACTTGATAAATTTTGCATATTCTCTGACAAATTGCACAGACTCTTCAGGTATTCTCTGGAGGAATCCGAGAAAAAAAAAGTACAAAAGGCTGGAAAAAAAAGAATAGAATTACAAGAAATAATCCCTCCCGTACTGCATTTACCCTGACAACCAGCAATATCTGGAGCTGTTACTACACAGCCAGCAGAGTTGTACAAAAGTAAAAGGAGATGAAAAAGCATTTGTTTTGAATTAGAAATGTAGAAATAATACTAGTATAGATATATTTGTATTTACAACATTAGATCAAGAGCGCATATATTTTACAAATATAAGAATACATCACATTTTGAGGATTTTTAAAAGCTTTGAATCTTAAAAAACAAAAAACGAACACAGTACCTGTTATATTGCTCTTCATGGATATACCACAACACAGTGTGCTGACAGACTTTCACTGAGCACATAAAATGTCCTTTATTGAATCTCAATAAATACATCCTCTATATGATTTATCGTTGATTAAAAAAAAACAAAAGCCAGCTTCTTGTCTTTTGGACATTCTAACAGAACTTCGGTGTGTTTGCACACTTTTTATTCTCTTTCTTACTCACTCATGCTCATATATACAAATGGAAACATCCCAATAACCTCACTGGGGCTCTCCTAGAGGTTTCACTACAGGCCACGGCATGTCAGGTAAAGGTGACTGGGGCTCGGCAGGAGCCTGGTGTTGCAGCGTATGCTGGTGGGCCCAGTTCAGGTCTACGCCGTTCTTCTTCAGTGCAGCCAGGTGCTTGATGTCCAGCGTGGTGAAGGTGGTGAACTGGACCTGGTTCCGTTTACTGGTGGGGGAATGAAGCGGCTCGTTGCGATGTGGCCTGGCCAGCAAGGTGGCTGAACGGTTGGCCATGGGGTCGATCGCCTTGCTCTGATGCTGCAGGGAGCTGTTCCTGCTGCGGCCCAGGGTGGCAGTTCTCTCAGGGACGGCAGGGGCGCTCACAGTGGGCAGGGTGCTCTCCAGGTTGCGGTGGCCCATGGAGTCTATGGAATGACGGGACTCCAGAGGCCGGAGAGCCTCACGTTTGAGTGTGGAAACTTGAGGTGGGACGCCTGGGGTGGCAGTGCTATCATTGTTGCTCCCTAGCCACACCCAATCGTGCTTGTGATCCTTCGGGTCCCCGATGGGTGGCGGGCCTGTCTGTATGGGGGTCTTGTGATTCCGGAAACAGAGATTATACGAAGCACAGTTCAGCAAAAAAGCCAAGATAGCCACACAGGAGACCCCGACCAGAGCATACATGCCGATTTCCATGTCCGACATAGCTCTGAATGTCCTAATAAGGTCACTCTCAATTACTTTCGGAGTTTTAGATTTCGGAGGCTCCTTCTTAGGTGTCACTTCTGCTTTAGGAATGTCTTTGTTAGGGGGTGAATTGGGGGTGTCAAGCAAGTTTCCATAGCTTTTCTTCTGCCCTTCTCCTTTACTAACTAAAGCCACTGTTGGTCTGGCAGTGCTTATAGTTGTAGGGGCCGCCGTGGGAATGGCAGTAAATGTGCTACCTCTTGTGGTTGTAGTTCCGATCCACACCACAAGCGGTGTCTGTATATATCTTGTTGAAAATGTGGTTGTTTCTGCAGGGGTGGATTCTTGCTGCTCAGATACTGTGCTTTTGATCAACCATTTATCCACATCTGTGACGGCACGCTGTGATGTCACCGTTGTCCTAAGCTCACCCACCAATTCTAATGCACCACTATCAAAATCATTATCACCATCAGTGCCAACCTGGTTACCGCCTCCTCCTTCTGCTTCTGCAACTCTGCTGCTACTCTGGAAGTTGAATCTGAGGAGCCCCATGCCCACTGCCAACTTGCTCTTTCTCTTGGACTTCTGGCATTCCTCACAGATCCTCAGCTCCACTCGCACTAATGCACCTTGGCCTCCACCTTCACCTTGTGCAACTAGAAATGTGGAGTGCGGAGTGCGGCGCACCGTGGCCACCCCCTCATCTGGTGTAGAGACGGTCAGAGAGTAGATGCTGCGGTCAAACAGCTCCAGTGGAGCAACTGCACCATCGCTGAACTGAACCCAACAGCTGACCAATGCTTCCTGAAAGAAAGAAAGAAAGAAAGAAAGAAAGAAAGACAGAAAGAAACTGTGATAACTGAGCAACACAGAGTTCACATGTAGAAAAACAGGTCAGTGCACAGCAAATCAATATTCTCCCCCTGCCTCCAGCAAAAGCGAATATCCCCATGATTGTTAATAGCACTAAATTGCCTATGCTAATCTCTTTATGATTACACTCAGCAGGGTGCCATTGTTCCATAGTCCTTTGCAGAGTATGAAATGTAATTTAGCCAAAGTGGATAAAGACAGTATAATGGAAGCCCTCTGAACAAGAACAAAAAAAGTACAGCAACAAGGGTCACGCTTCGAGCCAATCCAATCACATTAATACACAATGACCTATTTCCTGTTGCTAATGTGAGCCACTGGGTCGCTACAGACCTAACCTATATTTTGGGTTCGAATACATTATGATACGCCTGAGCAGAACATTAACAGCTTGCCGCAGCAGACACAATTGGCTGGTCATCTACACTGGCATGGTTCCAGTAGCTTGTTATTGACAGGAGCAGCAGCCACAGCGATAGTGTAGTGTAGGTAAAGTGAGCTGTCGCTGCAGCAGCCATGGTCCGCCTAATTGCTGCCCCATGCCTGTGCCGGGGAGCTGATTCGAAATGGGCTAGCTGCCACAGCTAAATGTGCGAGTGAGCTTTTAAAATGATCATCTGTGCACCCTGTCTGCCTCCTCCGCTGTCTCGCACAGCATGGTCACTGCAGATGATGGCTGGGGCTGTGAACACAATGAGTTCACATCCTGAGAGGCCAAGAGAAAACACAAATATTATTGCACCCTTCAGGTGATTGTTGCAGAAATCTGCTCTGTTGTGGTATTATAATTCAAATCATCTCTGTAGAAGCCTGTTAGATCAATGCAGGAAAACAAACATTAATAGCACGCTATTTAGTCATTTTTAAGTGTAATTTGACGCTCCGGCTCCGATAGATTCTGCTCCAAGGAAGAAGCTCATCACAGAAAAAGGAAAATGTGGAATACTGTGGTTATCATTAAGATATTTCTTTTTCTTTCTACTTTTTGTCATTAAAATGTGTTTTAAACTGCTGAAAACCAACAACATAATAACTAACAATGCTGACACTAATGCAAAATTTCCCCAACATATCTTTTGATTTAAAAAAAAAAAAAAAGAACTGATTGTTCCTCAGTAGGAACTTTAAATATGGTTATCACCATGGTATTTAATGTTCAGTCCAAACATGAGAAGAAAAACATTTTCCCTAAAGATAAACTGAGGACTCTTCTGTGGACCCTATGGTCATAAGAGGTATGTTTTACATACTGTGTTATTCCAACAGAGACCAGTGCCTACCTGCTTCTCGAACCAAACATGCCAAAATCTTTGTTCAGAAACAAGACCGATTTTTCTTTCTTTATTTAAGTCACATCATGTCTCTTGAAATGACTTTGTATACTTTCATCTTGTGTACAATGCAGGAGATTTTCTAATCTGCTAACAATGCAAGAAGGATGAGGTCTATGTGGATGTTGACGTTATTCATGCTGTTGCTTTATTATACATGCATCTGTGATGTGTGTTTCCATGCAGTTGGTGATAAAAGGAGCAAAATCGTCAGTGAAAGACACTGATGACTGCCAGAGGCTTGCTTGTTAAATGCAAGACAACAACAAAAAGGCAAGACTTTGCACACAAACGTAAAGACATCACTACAGTGGTAGCAGCTCACTACAAGAAGGAAACGGCTTACTTGTTAAAAAGCCAATAAATAATTATACGCTTAGAGCGAATGCAGACAAAAAACACATTGCAGGCTCTCACCTTTGATATTTAATCACAGCCAATAGCAATTTGAATGCATCTTTTGTGTCTCTGCTCTTATGAAAGCCCTGTGATGAAACCATGTCTGTGGGGGAGACATTGGCTGGTGTTCTCATGGCAGTGAGTTTCAAAAGATGTTATAATGTGAGACAGAGTTAGTGATTTGAAGAGAGAGGGCTTTGTTTAGTCGATTTCCCATTGTAGGAAAATTGGGGCTGTTAAATTTTACAATACATTTAATGGCATGTTTTGATGTCGCTTTCCATTGCTTACTTTTAAATCTACTACTTTTGTGACAAAACTATGAATCTATTCTCACCATATCAAAGACGGAACAAGAGATCCATGATTTACTCTGAATCATAAACGAACACCTTGGTAATCTCACATCGAAAGTCTAATTTATTATTATGTAGATGATTCATTCCTTTTTCAGACTCTGCTGAACAGTCTTCCCCAATTTATGTGGCGAGGTTAACTATAAAACTAAAAGACAGGATCACTATCACGAACAGATGAGCTATGCCCTGCAGTTTTATGCTTTGGGTGTTACAATTTTCAACTTACTTACCTGTTTGAGCTGCGTGATCATTTCCCGTGTGGTTGCCGTGGCAACGATTGCCCTGTTGCTCCCCGGGCTGAGCTGCAGGGACAGAGAGAGTCCAGAAACCAACTGCACCCCCAGCTCTGTCACACTCACTTTATCATCCAGAACCCTGATGCTCCTTTCAGCCAGGACTGATGATGTCAGAGGGGACAGCACCTGTGACGAGTAAAACCTCATTCAAACTGCAGACGGATACACACATGATCAGAGCATGCACTGCATCTACACACACATCTACACTCACACACACACACACACACACTCATCACGGCTTACCTGTACAGTGGTAATGCCCACAGCTCGTCCCTGCAGCACCACCCCATTATGCACCCTGGCTACTTCAGGATCTACCACTTTTAATGAAGAGCGAACAAGATTGGTCACATCCACCTGTCAATCAAAAGAAACAAAAACGTTCACTAATTCAGTGTCTAGCTCACTTTTGGAACGTTAATATTTCCATCCATTGTCTGACAAATCTAGTTAAGTTAAATGTTTTTACCTGCCAATCAGGACCCAGGAAGTACTCAACAGGCTCTGTCCCAGCTAGGGGGTCAGGAGGCGCCTCAGCATCAGCCTGGGCAATGAATGGTGTTAGCACCCTGAATGTAGAGTGCTGGTACTGCAGCATGCAACCCCTGCCCTTCCTCATCTCCTCCTCTTCCTCACTGTCCCACGTTGACCTGAAGGCAATCAGACACAATAAGTCACATACTGTAGCTACAGTTCAAAAGGAATAATTGAGGGGGATTATTACTGGGTTCATGCTATATGCAAAATAAAGCCACAGTCAGGAAGGGTGCTGAGCTTAGCTTAGAATGAAATCTTGAAGGGCCAACAGCTAGTCTGTTGACATTGGATAATGCATATGCTTTTTTGAACTTATACAACAGAAGATTGTTTTAATGGATCCAGGATCTTTATCAACACATTTAGCAATCAACACATACTCTACATTATAATTAGAAAACATACATTAAACTCAGAAAGAAGGCCTAAGCAAAAGGATAGCAGTTACAGAATCCAACATGCATAGTGATTGTGATGGTCTCTATCAATATGCAGAACAATGACACTGAACTAAATCATGCCATTAATCCAGTGGTATATGAACTCCTAAATATCGTTTCTATAGTGGCCAGCAGAGAGACTAGGAACTCAAGAACAATACTGGAGAACAGCAGTGTGGTTATTGATGCTTTACAGGAATTAAACATGTGCCAAGTGACCTTTCCCTCTAAATGCATTTAAGTTAAATTAAGCAGGATCCCACGGCTGGCTGCTTTGTTTGTGGGTGATGGAGGTTAAGCTGTGAACCGTCTTCAAACCCCTCAGCCATGATCATTCTGTATAATTATTGTAAGCACAGCTGGTCTGCCACGCACAGCACCGCAGGTGTGCTGAAGCGCTGGTGGGTATGCTTTCACACTGCAGGCACAAAGCTACCTTGAGGAGTTACGGTCCAAATAAACATCATTATTATGTAGCCTACAGCCAGAGCTTTACATGTGATGGAGGTGCTTCTTGAATTAAATGTGTGTAAATCAACACCAAACAGCAAACAAACTCTTTCCTTGGTTCTTTTGTCCGACTCATGAAGATTGTTAATACTTTACCAGCTTTCTAACTGCAGTTAATTACAGTTAGGACAATTGATTCAATTAACTGTACTTACACTATTTCAAAGTATGAGTCTGAAATATTTGCAGTCACAGCATCAGTAGTTTGTTGAAGTTTTTGTACTTATATCCAAAAGTAACAAGTATCTTTGCCATAGTTACCCAGCCTTCCCTTTAGCTATTTGATGACCATTGCCATTACATGTGATTATTACTAACCAACAGCAAAAAATACTACAAATCATGATCTGTTCCAACCTGGTGTAGCAATAGCACTAACAGTAGTGTTTTGCGAAGCCCAAAAGTTTTATATCATAGTCTTTTCTGTCAGTACCAACAGAAATTCCAGTTGTTCTCTGCCACATCTAGGCACATTCCCAACACTGTAGCACCAAGTAACACAACAACAACAGCACAAAAACTTCACATGAGCTGAGACCTGCCATTACTATAGAGCATACCATAGAAATTTCACATTTCTGACCTAGCATCCCTTTGTGGTTATTGAATGTTTTAGGAAATGAAAGGCCCGTTTTTGCCCCGGAGAAAAGTAACAGCCCATCATTCTGCCACTGTCATTAGTATTGAGTGAAAAATAATGACTTTACTGTAAGTATTGAGTGAAATTCCACTAACCCCTGTCTCCAGGGCAACCGTGTTGCCTCTACAGTGTCCTACCCACTGATGCCACAAACACAAATGTGATGTTTTGAGGACTAACTGCATTTACAGCATACAAGCAGATATTAGAAACACGTCTCAAAATGCTGTAATCCAATTCAATAGTACCAACTACAGACGAACAATGACCATACACTCTGTGTCACTCTGACACTGCACAACCAAATCAGGGGTAGCATATGCATAAAAATGCCAATTATTGTATGAATTTGGCAGCTACAATATTATATGTAAAATCCATCAATTGTCTATCTGTCTATGACAGGTGGAAAGAAATAAAGACATTGCCTCATATTCCCTTTCTTTGATAATGGCTTGTTTTAGACAAGAACCACAAGTTCAGGACTTGCTTCGTTTTGACTTTGCTTCATCTCTGCTCTGGATTATTGTGGTACAAGTATAAGCACCTACTGTACCTGCTCCTAGAGTCTACCTGATCGCACAGTATAATAGCGCTGTGCTGCATCTCCTTTCTTAATTCAATTTAGAAATGATTTTGTTTCACAACATATCCTCAGTATAAAGCTAATGGGAACAACAACAGTTTGACATGTAACTGACCCAGCCTTACCTCCTGTTGCCTGTAATAACAGGGACCCTCCAACCCTTTATCTGGCTGAGCTCAGGGTCGGCCACATCGATTAGTAAGGGCAGCCGTGGCATCCATACACTCATCTCCAGCTGGGCGCTCAGGAAACCATAAGTGAAGCTGAGCACCACCCTGCTCCTCCCTCTTGTCTCCTTCCCGTTTACGTACACGTAGTCACATCCCTCTGACACCTGGATAAAGCAGAGAAGAAAGAAAGACTGAAAACATCAGTCAATCAGTTGGCGTTCCTTTCTTTCAAGCACCCTGTCAGTCTATATATACGTATCTTGATACTGGGCAAGAAAGTAAAGTTCAATCACTTTGAAATGACAAGATTAAAGTTGTGACTGCTATCTGGTAGTGTGGCCGTAGCCCTCCGTAATCTTCCGCTCAATTATCATTTCCCTGCAGATCACATCTGGGTTTGAGCCTCTTGGACTTGATTTCTCAGGATGATTTCCATCCTGGCCAATCAGTGAATGGTGGGGGACGGGGGGAGGTGGGTGTTAACGATGACGTCGAATGCGCAGCATTTATGTTGTAGTCTAGCTGGTAGTAGCTTGGCAATGGCGGAGACGGAAGTGAAGGAAGCCATTCAATCCATTTTGGTTATGCTCCCAAATATTCAGCAATTGAAGTCAGAGCAAGAGGAATGTTTAAAATCAAAAAAACTAGTTTTATTGCTGGCAAAGATGTCGTGGCTTTACTCCCCACAGAGTTCTGGAAAAGTCTTAGGAGAAGGAGTTGGCTAGCCTGAATACTAGCGGTGCATTACATACGTTACAACCAAATGTTAGCGATTGGGTAAAATCAGATCCAATCGTTTCAAACTTCAACAGAGTTCACGCCTCCCATCTGAAATCGGTTTTCAATGAAGGAATGCCAGACCCTCTGTATGATAGCACGAGGGTTTGGTAAGACCAGACGAGCTATCTGGTGATTTGGATATAACTTTCTCCAGACAAACACAAGCTGAGGTTTTTCCATGTAAAACCCATGAAAAATGAATGAGAAAGTTTTAGTAAAAACTGACAAAGAGAGGAGAGAGGCGGAACAGAGCCGCCAATACAAATAAGCTAAAATCACACAGACACACACATTTTATTCATTTTCTATGCCTTTCGAAGGCTGGCCAGGGATTCGCACAGTGTTTCTGTTTATGTCATGTAAATTCACAGCCGTGGTCTCTGTGAAACCGTTACAGAATATAAATTACATCCGCCTTATGACTGTTCCTGTAGTGCTGTATGGTAGGTGGGAGCAGAGCAGTTCCCCACCAGCGAGAGCAATGAGGTGAGACACAGCAGTTGGTGTGTTTTATTTAAGATTGGAGGCCTATCTCCACTGCCGCCTCACTTATCTTAACAAACCAGTGGCTCCACAGCGGTAATTGGAGGGCACTAGACTGGAGAGTAGAGTGTAGCACTGGAGAGAGTGAGGTGAAAAGGGGGAGGCGGGAAAAAAAGTGAGGGAAAAAGCAGAGGGCGGAATGACATCCAAGGTAAGTCAACTTGAACTCCTGTGGAAATGTTAAAAAAGACCAGCATGTGAAGACCTTTTCCCATCATGCTAACTGATTTGGACAAAAGTCTCTGGTGTCTTGAGCAACTGCATGTACTTTTGATGGGTCGACAAACAAAAAAAAAAAATTTAAAACACTTAAATTGTGTGGGGTTTTTTTTGTTTGTGTTCATTATCCTGCAATTTAAAATTGGGCATTATTTTTGCAATCAGCCTCCTGTCTGCATGCACTGTTGTGGGTCCACTGAAGAGAGAAAATGTTGCATCTTAAACTAACAATCCCTGTGGTTTTGCAAGTTTCAGCCCATCAAGTATCCATACAGCTACCCAATTTCCTAAAGTAATCCTGCTGTGTTTTAGAAAACTGTTTTCCAGTCATTTTTGAATTAGCCCAGTGAGGACTTTTCAAATCAACCTGCATTTAAGTTATCAGTGTGTGATTTCATATCATCTAAAAACTGTCTGATTAAAAAAACTGATTCGAAATTGTCAAAAAAAAGTGCAGAGGTGATTTCTGTAAGACTGCAAGGGAAGCTCAGCTTCCCCTAAAATGTCAAAAATTAAATGGTCAAATATGTACGGTTGTGTTAACATTTCATTGACTACAAATGTTTTAGAACACGTTCATCTTGAAGACGAGTTCGTTCAGAATCAGCTACTTATCACAAATTTCGACTGAGTCGATGTTGTTAACTTCTCATACATTCCTGTAGCGCCGCTGAGCGTCCATGCACTTCAATGGGACTGCATGGGACAGTTTTTTTCATTGCCTCGAAACTCGACGGTCAATGGATAAATGCCACGATTTTGTCCCTGGTGGTAAATGGAGCTGTGGGCGGGCCTCGGCTGGCCTGGACGCTGAGCTTCTGTATGATGATTGGAGGATCAGTGGAAAGGCTGAATCCCATTTTGATTGACAGATATTTTCAGATATACACCGTCACATGACGGCTCAGCTCAGTCCCATCGCAGATTTTGCAAGCGAAGTCGAAACACAAACTGCAACCTATTTGTTGGTATTTGCTCTGTGAAATTACTTGTTCATTTCTTACACTGTAAATAAAACACACTCATAGTTTTTCCATGTTTCATTTCATAATTCAACATTTCTTTGTTTGAGTATAATATGATTTCGTTAGATCGTTTAATTGAGATTGAACTGACAATGAGCTTCCCCTCTTTGAAAGACCAGCAGCTGCCACTGATGTAATGCATATATGATTTGCAGTTAAATTTGGACCAGTCAATATATTAAAATGTGGGTCAAATGATTAAAGGACAAACTGTCCCCTTCCTCTGTGGAACTTGTTCTGGTTTTTCAGCTTTGGTTTGTTTTGGCAGCTAGTCACTTAAATGAGAAAGTCACACTGATGAACATTTCAGGACATTCAGGAGACGGTGGAGTCCAAATCATAGCTCAAAGAGAGCGGTTACTGAAGTAACATTCAACAGATGGATGTGTGCCGAATGTGTGAATACTCAACCGTTGCTTGTTCCACAGAAGAATTTCACAACGTGAGAATATATAAACATGTCAACTCCCCAAGTGGCCAGGAAATAAATGTTGCTTTAAAGAAGTCAAATGTTGAACCACACAATAATTCTTTAAGTTCTACACAAAATGTTAGCTAAGTGTACGAGTTTGTGTACTGTGTGAATCAGTTCCTAATAGACATCGCTGATAAAGAATCGGAGATAATATCTGTGGTCTCACAGTGGTCGGTGGGTTTGCTCTAAGAGGAGTCAGTGAGATACTAAGAGAATTAAGTTCCTCTCCTGATATAGAAAATCAGCACAAATGCAGTCTCTCCATTTTTACCTCCCTCTCACTCTCTTAAGCACACACACTTAAGCACATCGTCTCTGTTGTATAATGAAAAATAATATTCCTTTTCTTCTTCCCTGCTATTCTCTCCTCTGTCTCCCTCTCTCTGCTCTCCTCTTATAGTAACACAGATCCATTACACAAAGGTCAGATCACTGTGCTTATAGCCTGAGTGCTGGGATCATGAGCTCAGTCTCTAATGCCATATGGAAGAGGCTGCTTTTATCCACAATACTTTGACACACACCCACTAAAACTGGACCTGTTGAATACGGCACTGCGTCAGTGGATGTCTTAGACTTCTGCACCAGAATTAATCTTGTTTTTGTATGCAAATGATGATATATTCAATTCATACTGGAATTTAATACGAAAGAAACTGCAAAAGCTTTTTTTGTATATTAAAAAGTTCTGTTTCCATTTGTTTGAAGCACGTTCAAATGATTATATATTATCTATGCATACCGTAGAGTGTGCAAACACATTGTTCAAGACTTGACACACTAAAGAGAAACGCGTACTGGAATAAAAGGAAAGAACTCCTTTACTTTTCACCTTGAACTTGCATACACATGCATTTCCATAATTCTGGCTGTGTAATAGCTCTCTGGCAAAAATACGGAATATTCAGAGTCTGATGACAACAAAATATGTCTTATGTATTCTTTCCATATCGTGCAGATGAATGTATTCACAAGCAAAACAGAAATGATTTCAGTAAGCATTTCAACTCAAGTGGTTGTGATGGGTTACCTTGAGTATGTCCTCCTCTGTAGACCTACAGCTGGTGTAGTTGGTGACATCTGTGACTGAGCCATCAGCCTCCACAGCCAGAGTTTTCACAGCTACCGACACAGTTTCACCAGTCAGCACAGCAGTATTCAAGATATCAGTGTTCTGTGTAGAAAGGAGGGAGGCATTAATTACAATTTACTACTTTTTACATATTGGATATACAGCATAAATTGAGTTGATATAGTTATGAGGTTCTTCATCAAGCATGAAAAAAATTTTCCTCAGGAATTGAGGACAACATGGGATGAATAATTGCTAAACAACAGTCAGTTTAAAGGAATTTTATGTAGGATTGTGGCCAAAACTGGTGCTGCAATCACTTTCAAACTACTGTAGAGCGGTGTCTCCCCTCTCCCTCTCCCTCCTGACTAGAGGTTGCCAGCTAGGCTAGGATACAACAGGAACAGAAAGTGTTAGAGTGAATGAAAAGCAGCCATCTTGGCACCATGGATACTTAGAAGGAGTAAAATGGGGTGGGGGAGAGCTGTGGAGGGCTGGGGTAAAGTGAGTGGAGTTCCAGGGTGGGGGCCGGGGGTCCACTCTCAGCGTGGACAGAGACTGCCAGTCCATGTCCATCTCTCAAAGGCATCTCCTATACAAATTCTTGTTTTATTTCTGACTTTGTCAGGACGTATTTCGGATTCATAACGAGGTCTTTTAGGTTTCGTAACGTCAGACATTATTTATCCAACACAGTCATAGCTGCAGCTGTGCTAACTAGAGCAGACCTGGCAACCCGGATGCTGACACACCACTGACTTGGTGATTGGGGGATAGGTGGAGGGTGACACATCAGACCAAAACACAACATGACAACATCAACATCAGTCGAGGGCTGCAACTTGTCTTTTTAAATGAGAATATCCTGGCTGGACTACTGTCGTCAGTGAAATAAATATTTGAAATGAACCTGATTTCTTAACGTTTGGTGACATATCAAGGCCATTTTATGACTAACTTAAATACATTTCTTACATACGGTTCCTTTAGGGGTGGTTGTCTTTAAGTAAAGGATGTGAATACTTTCTCCATCACTGATAATCATCACTGCTATGGGGCAGGGTTGACAGGCAGAGGGTGTTAGCAGGACTAACAGAGATTAAAACACTCACAGGCTCAAAAACTTGATTCGTTTAAATCACACTGATGAAACGCTTACACTCAAGCTAGACAGATGTGCAAGTGATATTACAGAGTATATGTCTGTCTCTCACAAAATCACACACCTGGATAAAAATAAATCCTCAGCTGAAGTGATTTATCCAGCATCACCACTCAAACACCCATTTTCCCACCTTATATAGTCAGGCTTTGTCAGTAGACTTTAAGTCCTTTTTCAACAAGGACTTATAATTACTTTCCAGTTTATAAGATCTCTGAGAAGGAGTTTTTTTTTTTATCTATTACAGGTGGCAGTGAGTGTGTAAGAAGCTCTGGCTGATCAGTGTTTTGTTTTTTTTCCTTCCTGATGTTTGTGGATCAGACGACACTCGCCAGATGTTGAGTTCATATTCTGAACTCTGTCAGCTTGACAGCTGCTGACCGCAATTCAAAAAGGACATGCTCTAGTTCAGACAGAGACACTGACCCAAACATAAGCCACTGGATCAGGGCGAGGAAAAAAAAAAAAATAAAAAAAAATCAGAAAGCAATATCAGCGCTCTGTGGTGCCGGCAGCGGTGCACTGAGAGATCTCAACGCCTGATGTTTCCTCCAGCTCCTCGGTAATCTGACTCACAGTGATCAAGTTCAGCTCAAGTAGTTCAGCTCTGTTATAAATCTGCTTCTTCACAGACAACAGTGTTATATTTGCACTCTGTGGTAAGCCTTGTGCGGACATTCATTCCTTTATTTGCTTGTTCATTCAGGGTTAAAGGAGATGAACACTTCGTTAATATGTGAATAACATGCAAATGAAAATCAATCACACACCTTCTTTGATGCGAGGCAACATCCACCATGCCTTTCCTTCACTTTTATTCAATAATGAGCAGAATAAATGGGCATCTGCTGGTGCTGTGCAGCTTTTATTTTTATTTTTGGTTCACATGCAACAGTAATTAGTTCTGCTAACATAAAGCCACAACAACTGTAATTTATAGGAAAAGATCCACAGTGTATTCATGGAATGAGTCTATTCAGTCCGCCTAAAGGGGGAAAAAGTATTTTTTTTTCCCCACTTGTGAGTCATGTAACTGACTGACATGAAATTTGCTGCTCATTGTATGTTTGATTCATGACAACTACTGCACCATGAAATAGCTTACTGAATCTCATGTCAAAGACAGACAGTACCTACTGTACCTTGTAATTTATGATGGTTGTCTCAAAATGAAACGAGCACATCAGAAGCAGCAGCAGGGAATCAGTCCAGGCATTAAAATAATACACTGTCTGGACAAAAAAAAAAAAGGTCACACACTTTGTTGGACCGCTTTTAGCTTTGATTACGGCATGCATTTGCTGTGGCATTGTTTCGATAAACTTCTGCAATGTCACAAGATTTACTTCCATCCAGTGTTGCACTAATTTTTCACCAAGATCTTGCACTGATGATGGTAGAGTCTGACCGCTGCACAAAGCCTTCTCCAGCACATCCCAAAGATTCTCACTGGGGTTAAGGTCTGAACTCTGTGGTGAAAATGATGCGTCATGCTCCCTGAATCACTCTTTCACCATTTGAGCCCGATGAATCCTGGCAACGTCATCTTGGAATATGCCCGTGCCATCAGGAAAGAAAAAAATCCATTGATGGAATAACCTGGTCATTCAGTATATTCAGGTAGTCAGCTGACCTCATTCTTTGAGCACATATTGTTGCTGAACCTGCAGTAATTATCCAATAGGAGGCTCGTACCTATTTACTTCGTTAAATCCAGGTGGTGACTGTTTTTTTTTTGGCCAGGCAGTGTATGACTGCATCATAGATAATAAAAATCTTTTCCAAAACAGGCAGATGTGATTTGAAACATACTGACCTCTCCAGTGTATACCTGTAATCATCTGACATGGAGAAAATTTGGACTTTGAACGGATCCAGATGGTACAACAAAGACTGGAACATCTGTACAGCTTTTCTTACATTTAAAATGGCAATGAACTGCATTCAATGTATAATATCAACTCATCACGGGACTCATCAGGACGTTCAGTGCATATTAACGCCATGAATGTTGATTTCATTAAGACTGAGTGAGGTAATGCGAGACCCTTTCATGTTCTGTTGTAAGACTACAGGTAATAGATCCTTTCCATCCTAGGGTGTCCTCTGTCCTCAGCTACAAGGATCAATGAGACTACTATATGTAAGAAGCAGAAAATATCCTAGAAATCCTGTATTTAAAACTCTAGATAAATGAATACAGATATTATCCTCACCATCACCAGCGGCGCCAGCCCCACATAGTCTCTCTGCGTTGTGTAGATTCGCATTATACCCACATCCTTGACATTGTCTGGCAACTCCAGACGCCAGGAAATTGTCTGAATTTCAGCCTGCTCTGAAACATCTTTTGGCACAAAGTCCAGTTGTAAAACTTCCAGAAGGCCCCTGTTCAGAAAAAAAAAACATTTTTAACAGAATAGGGTTAGATAAGTTAAAGCAAACCATGGTAACCTTTGCTGAAAAATGGCCAACACAGCCACAAGTGGCTTATGGAAAGACGGTAAATATTAAAACAAAGTGTAACAGTAGCACAAGTAAAAAAGAGTCATTAAGTCAGTGAACTGGCTGACAAAAAAATCTAGCAGACCAAGTAGCATGTTTAGTTGAATAAGGGTGGATTTAATGCTTATGAATTCATTTTTTTTTTCAAATTTAATGTTAATTCAGACTCATAGATACATGTAGAAAAATGATAAATTTACAGCACACTACACTAAATGAAATATAGTGTCCATTTGGAGGGTAATATTGGTAAATGGCACCCCAATAATCTATATCAATTTAGAACAGTGTCCCGTTGGTTAAATTATGAGAAGTGATGCTGTTAAATAACAAGCAGGTGTCAGTTGATTCAGTTAGAAATCCAACAGAAACCTGTTTGTCCTGTTGAATATTCATTATCTGAAAGCAATCATATTTCACTTTTTATAAAGAGACAAAGCTGCTTCGATGCAGAAAGAGCTGAGATGAGCTATGTGCTCTCTAGCGTTCCATGGGGGAGAGAGATGTAAATATTTTCAAAGAGACTGACGATGAAAACGAAAAAAAAGGCAGAAATCACTCCGAAATTTGTGAAAAACAAACTGACGAGTCTAAGCCAAAAGTGAGTGCAATACACAAGAGGTCTCATTTCCATCAACTGATGGATGAAGAATTAGGTGAGAGTATGGAGGGAAGATTAAGTGAGCTGGCGGAGACTTGAGTCAAGTATTCTGGTCAAAGGACTGTCAAAGAAGAGGCATGTGATGTAATTTGATGCTGGAGAGAGTACCTGCCAGTAGCAACAGATCAAAGGGAAAATAGAGCAGCATGTGAATGGAGCTGTGGTGCTTTGATGTGCAGCAAAAGTTTGCATGAAGAAAAACAATGAACCTCTACAGTACATGGCTGAAACTCACTTAAAAAAAATAATTAAAAAAAGTCACAAGTATTGAAAAGCAGCAACTAGGATGAACATTAACATAAATGTGAACGTAAAGAAAGATTCATACTGCAGCAGAGGACTGACTTGTGTTTTTGCTTATGTGCATCCAGAAGCTTTTGACTGCTTGGTTAAAGATTAACAGTTGATATTATGAAATCGCAACACTATTTAGCAATGCACTACAGCTGATGCTCCAGGCAGTCGACTCAAGATTTAAGGTCAAATTCAGTTAGGATTCCCCTTGTTTGGCTTCTCCGAGGGTGAGAGCCTCCTGCTGCTCACAGAGGGTCAGTGAAACCACACTGAAGCTCTGCAAAAGGTCAACTTCTTCTGGGTCAGTTCACTCAAAAAAAAAAAAAAAAAAAAAAGAAGACCTTACAAGCAAGAAGTGAAGACCAGGGAGCACAACACAGACAAAAACTAAACAGTGTGAGGTATTACCAAACCAACCTAGCAGCTGTGAGTGCTAGTTTTAAAAAGGAAAAGTACTTAACTCTTGCAAAGAAAGCCTAATGTTTTCAACTTCCACCCTTAAGTGTCATTAAGACAGTGTCAACCTTCACATAGACTCTGGAAGCACTTGTTCAACACTAATGCAATTAAAAAGTACACACTTAATTTATTGTCTTCCTCAATTTTCTTAGGTAAAATGCATTTTTGAACTGATTGAAATTATTATAGAATAGTGTGAAAGGATGAAAGCGAGCCAGAAAAACACAGAAAGGGTTAATGCCCCTATTTCCAGGAAATCCATCTATTAGGAGGGACTTTAAAGCCCTGGACGTATCATCACTTCAAAGCACAGTAGTGTGTGTGTGTGTGTGTGTGTGTGTGTGTGTGTGTCCTGGTGGGAGCTCAGCACAAGGGACACACGACTTGGAATATCTGTCCTTCCTAATCTCCCCTTCTGAACGTGCAAGCGCTTAAGCCTGGATAACGTAGCCGTGATTATGGATGATTACGGATAAGTGGGTCGGGCGGACGGCGGGTGGTGTGTGCGTCTGTGTGGGCGGGAGGTTGCTGGGCAGAGGTGGTCGCTGGTGTGTGCCGCCACCAGAATTAGACAGAACGCTTGTAATCAACTGGTGTGGATCAGGTAAATCAGGTACGGTTCAACCAAAGCAACTGTTCAAATTTCTCATTTGAAAGTGACTTTACATCAACCAGGCAGAATCATTGGTACAGAATTCCAATGATGGCGAATGTTAACCTTAATAGCCAATATCAGATAAGAAATTCAGTACCGAAATAGCTCAGTTGGGAGAGCGTTAGACTGAAGATCTAAAGGTCCCTGGTTCAATCCCGGTTTTGGGTAGCAGTAGCTCAGTCTATAGTGACTTGGGCTGGGAATTGGAGGGTCACCAGTTCAAGTCCAGGTTGGACCAAATGTGGAGAGTGGACTGGTAGCTGGAGAGGTGCCAGTTTCTCCTCCTGGGCACTGCCGAGGTGCCCTTGAGCAAGGCACCGAACCCCCAACTGCTCGGGGCGCCTGGATAAGGGGCAGCCCCCTCACTCTGACACCTCTCCTCTAATGCATGTGCATATGTTTGTTTCATAACTTGTGTGTGTAATGTGCAACTGAAAAAATATATACTAGCAGAGTGAAAAAAAGTAATTTCCCTCATTGAGGGATCAATAAAGGAATTCTTCTTCTTCTTTCTTGTATTTGAGATTCCATCGGTATATGAATGTAGGGAGGAAAGAGGAGGGCACAAGATACTACAATTATATATTTCATGATAACTTAAAAAAATATCCTCCTTGATATATTCTCTTACCTTTCTTTCTCTAGGTACTTTTTAGTCATTTATTTAAATTTAGTGCAGGGGTAGACATGGTTACATTTGGTATTCACTGTGATCGAAGAGTGTCTGCATATTGTGGTCAGTAGCAAGAACTCCTTCACAAAATAGGGTCTGAAAAAGCAGAGTGGATATACAACCAAAAAAAAATATATATATAGCCAAAAATTAAATTACAGTCATATCAGTGAGCACAAGGCCACCAATAATTAGTTTTTGTGTAAAATGTAACATCGAAGACCCTATAATAAACCCCTAAAACAAACCCCGGTAACAGGTTGGTTGACGTCTGAGAAAATAAAGAGATTAAGAGACAATAAGAAGAGGCAAAAGATGAAGAATGTCTGTGTGGAAACAGAGCATGTCTGACCTCTTTGCTGTGACAGCAACCTTCCTCTGGCAGCCAACAGATACCGTGTTGGGCGTCGCTCCTCTGCCAGGCTCCGCTACGATGTCCCACAGCGCTGAGTCACTGGGCCGCGCCGCACTGAATGACAAGCCCGTTTTCACTGTCGCCCTGCGTAAATACATAAATAAATAAATACATGATCCAGTTAGTGCAAAGCGTGAATCCCTCTCACGAGATGTCTCATTAACTAACTCCGGTTTGATGTGAGTTGTGTAAAGCAAGGGATTAAAGAAAGCTTGAGGTGCTGCACTTTAGCGCACGTATGTGCTGTGCATAACACGGTATAATAATAATGTTCCAATGCTGAACAGAAATACTTGAGCCATCTGAGTCTTTTGTATCTACAGCAATAAAGCTGTTATAAAAGGTGTTTAATATTCATGTGGCCTACACATGTGAGTGTTGTGCATGTGTTTGTGCGTTTAATCATCCATGTTGTGCCTAACGAGGTGAGTCAGAATGAGAATTAGCTGGGGTATTTAATCCCAATAGCCTGGGGACAACTGGGAATCAGTTAATCATATGTCTGATTCAAACACACACATCACTCTAATAGAAGAGACAGAACGCTTATTATAAATAATGTGAATGATCAGAGAATCCTGGAGGACCAACACACACCATGCCTTTGTTTTTTTTTGTTTTTTTTTTTTAAAGCAGAGGTCTCTCTCTCTGCTAAATCGTTGCTTCTAATATCACTGGATGGGATCATAGCACAGTTATTTAAGTCAAGTTGTCGCTTCTGATCCACGTTTAAAATGCAATGATTCACTAATCTGCTCTCACACAGACACCTAGCTACGGGGTGGGAGTCTTGTGTGTTTCCAAAACAGGCAAATTTCCTCATGGCGGGGATTCAACGAGACGCTGGAAACGTTCCAGCGGGAATTCAGCTCATGCTCACTCAAGAGCATCACTCAGCTCCTGCAGGTTTTGTTGGCAGAATATTCACACTGAGAATAATTTGAAGAACCTCAACCTCGATAAGGTGTTGCATTAGGTTTGCAAACTGTGCATGCTGGTGGATTAAAGTCACTGAAACTACCTTGAGATGATGTGTGACATTCATGTGACCACGAGTAGACTGTGGCCATGACAGGATGCTTAATGTCAGAAAGGAAACTGAAAGCTAAACATCAAACTTCTGTCCTCTGATGATACCACGAAGGATGGCTTTCTATTTTCATTGTTTACCACAAATTCTGTTCCTTCCATCAGCACACTGAGACACAAAATTATGATTTATAAGTGGTGTCACTTTTCTGCTTTCTAGCACTCTACATCAATCCACCTCGTGGTCTGATATACTCCTTATCAAAAAAAGAAGACTAAAAAATGACAGGGTTCCCATATGTCCTGGAAAATGATTGACCAATCTTCCAGTCATGGAAAACATGGAAAATGAGGAAAAAAAAGTCCTGGAAAAGGTAAAGATATCCGCACAAATTAATTATCCTACCCATGCCTTGGGAGCAATTTTCCAGGATGAGTGTGAACCCTGAATGAGGATACTATATTTGGAAATTATTGTCGAAACCCTTCTTTTTTATGTTGCGGAGTAATAGTTTGGAGGCAGGCTGCTATTTCAAAGCAATCAGTCTGTCTGTTTTAAGAACCTGGAATTTGTCATTTCAGCAACAAAAAACAAACAGCTGAGAAACACTGAAACTAACAGAGAGAAGAATTTAATCTAATCATGCAACAATAAGGGTCAGTACGCCCTCATGTTCAGCACACACACTTTCAAATACTAATTAATAATCAAACAGCAGCCAGACTGATCAATACCCATTGAGACAGGGTCAAGGTCAGAGTTGGTTGACAGACAAACTAACTGGAGTATGCAAGCATGTCCATACAAACATAACACGTCTGTGAAGGCACAACCTTGTAGTCAAAAGCAAAATCTCTACATTTTCATTTACAATTTGAACGAATGTTAGAAATAAAACAAATACAAACACTGATCTTCACAGTCCAACCAAACTACTGACATCCACCAACATATTTTCTTGCTGCTTGTCCAGCTCAGTGTCTCAGTGACAACAGCACCTGATGACCATCATTCCCAGAGGAACAAAGCACTTCAAGCGGCTCCTGTTCAGTGTGGAGGAGCACTAACTCAATGCCAGAATCTTCCTGGATCACTGGGTTTCCTGCCCACTAGCAGACACGAAGAAGAGCCCGCAGAGAAACCTCATTTCAGCCACTTCTGTCCTCGTTCTGTCTTGGTCCATTGTTCATGACCACAGGTGTGGGGAAAGGGGGCCAGAATAGACATCGACTCTTCACTGCTCTTTAACCAAAACTCAGTCAATAGCTCTTTGTTTCAATGTTACTCTGTTGTTTGCCTGTTGATTTAACGAGCCATTCACTATTCATGCAGAAGAAAAGGAGTTTTTCTTCTGTCTGTGTACACCTTTTCATATGACCCCTTTCTGTTCTTTTCTATCTAAATGCAAGCTCATAAAATAGGTTATATTCAATATGCTTTACTCTTTGAGTGCCACTGACGAGTTTCGCCGTCAAAGTGTTGTTTTTTTTTGCAGCGGGTCGCTGAGCATGGTCTCCTGCAGCCCGTGAGTAATATTGGGGCTTCTGTGATTTGTAGCCGGGACAAAAAGAGTTAATATGCGTCTTGGGGCGGCAGTAGCTCAGTCTGTGGTGACGTGGGCTGGGAATCGGTGGGTCGCCAGTTCAAGTCCAGGTCGGACCAAATGTGGAGAGTGGACTGGTAGCTGGAGAGGTGAGGTCCTCCTCCTGGGCACTGCCGAGGTGCCCTTGAGCAAGGCACCGAACCCCCAACTGCTCGGGGCGCCTGGATAAGGGGCAGCCCCCTCATTCTGACACCTCTCCTCTAATGCATGTGTTTGTTTCATAACTTCTGTGTGATGTGCAACTGAGAAATATTAACAGAGTGGAAAAAATGTAATTTCCCCATTGAGGGATCAATAAAGTAAGTCTTCAAGGAAATCAAAGCAGGAAGTGGAAATGATTGCATTTAGAGAGCAAAACAGACGGATTCTGTATAAAAAGTGGTGATTTTGGTGAAAATGGCCTCTCCTCCAGACAAAAACAAGAACGGAACAAGGTAAAAATGTTTTGTTTTTTTTCATGATGAAATAATAAAAAAGTCTCTTCTTTCATTTGTTTTCAGAGTCATGGTACAAAATACACTGTGGGTCGTGAAATATGACTGAAAATGGGCAAAAAACATTGGCACAAGGCACTTTTGATTTTTAAAAATGGCTGGCACTCAATGAGTTAACTAAGGTGAGTATGATGGCCTAGTGAAGCACACATGCAGATCTACATGGTTAATCCCGGCAGTCAGCCCAGATCGTCGCTACTGGAAAGGGTTAACCTCTCGATTCCTTTTCAATCAGGGCCACAGATTATCTGGCCTAACCCTGCTGGAGTGGACTCAATCTTGAGCCAAAGACTGAAGTAGAGCAGGGATTTCTCCCAGGAGGAATCAATCTCTTTGCCAAGCTCCTCAGAGCTGGCCTTCACGTGGACTTAACCGCTGGACTCAGTCCCCGCTTCTTGTCCAATCTCTTTCTGGATGTGGCAGTGGGTCAGAAATACACAGACTGAAACCACTGACCTGCCTGGAGGACCTTGTGCGGTCAGTGAGTCAGAGTTTGGAGAATCAGGTAGAGAGGCTATAAATCCTTACAAATAGTCAAAACAACAGCAGATGTTAAAGCGTCTCTCTACCGAATCTTGTTCGCATCATTTCAACAATGTTCAAGCTCCATGCAGGTCACTGGGTCTGTGTGTGCAGGCATGCGGATGGTATAAATCTTATATTTGAGTAGGGATTGACTGACACACAGCCACAGGTTTAACTATGCTCCCTATGGATTAATACACATATCTTCACATTTCTCTCCATTTGCCTGCATCCCACTGCAGATTACTGCTGGGCTTGTATGTTGTTTGCGGCATGATATCACTAAATCATGGGATTAAGAGAAGAATTTGTCTTGCATTTCAAACAAAACCATTAAGCTGAGTAAAGACTGGAAAAGCAAACCTCACTGCGATGGCTTTACACTTCACTGGACTGATAAAAACAATTTGACTCCACTCTGTGATGTGCATCAGAAAGGCAACAAGTAGAAACTTTGAAGCAGACTGAACTGCAGGTGTTTCATATTACCCTCACTTTTACCCTCAGGAGTGAGAGATATGTTAGTTATTTGTTTCCCTGCTCCATTAAATAGATGCATTATTTATGAAGTCAAATACCCAGAAACCTTGTTGAAATGTTCGTGGGATGTTGAGATATGGAAACCAGTGAATCATTTGCCAATTATTTCCCTGTTTATGGAAGAGTGCTCTCCATAACTCCCCCACTAACTGAGAAGTTGAAGCAGACAGGATATAATATGTCAGTAATTTATGAAGCCAGTGAAAGCGACAGACAACACAAGTCATGTTGGCGCTCAAGCATTTTACTGAATGGCCTTGATGTTGAGCCCCATCAGTATTCTAGTGCCTTAAGTAACCATTTAAATGCATGGAGCTTATCCTTCATGAAGATGCTCAAATATACTGTTCATCATGGTGATTCAACTTGGTTTCAGTCTCTTTTTCTGCTTCATATGTTTCAATTAAATTTTATGTGACTCCTAAACTCTTGTCCTCTGCAAACTCAGCAACATAGCTCAGTAAATTTTATGCTTTCACGGAATGACATTTTAAGTTACACACACTCTTGCTTTATTTATTTATGCAGGGCCAAAATGTGATGTTGGTATATTACAGTGTGTAATGTGCTTATACTGTACTGGTTCAGTGTGATATTTTAGGTTATTCTCAACCAAAATGGTACTGGCTATAGTACTGGGATCTGTCACTGTGGTTTACAAAATAGAGTTACTTACCTATTAAATTTTCAAATTAAAATCTCACCATCACCACAATACATGCAAAACAACTAGTAGAATTCATTTAAAGTGGGTCTGTTCAGCATGTCTGACACGACAGTTCTTATAAAATGAGAGCCAGAGCTTTACTGCTGTGAGACTTGACTTGTCGTATGGTTATACACACAGATTATATGTGCCAAGCAGTTTCTTAGTCTTCAGTCTTGTCATCACAGCAAGGCTCAGAGAAGACTTTGGGAAGTCAATGCTCAGGGCCAAGAAAAAGTCCGACACATTAACCCTCGTAAAACCACAACTGCTGAGCTAACTTGGCAAGAAAGTGAATGTTTTCTCCATTTTACTTCAAGAGAAGCTCAATAAAGGAAAATTAAAGCACTCTCACCTGAGAGTAAAGTTTTCCAAGGTTGACGTGCTAGCCAGAAAGACGTAGAAAGTTGCAGTGTCTGTGGCCTTCAGGGGCTTGGAAGAGGTCTGGATCACCACGGCTCCTCCCAGCCTCAGACGAAAAAAAGTGGGGTTCCCTGGTGGCGTTCTGAGCAGATTGACACTTCCTATCCGCCTCATCGGTGTCCCTGAACCCCCAGAGTCTCGTCCTCTTCCCACCCCTACACGTTGCAGGCTATCCTGCGGGGTGCACTGGCCTGTCTGATCCCTCCGACTCTGGAAATAGACCTCCACAAGGTTCCCCTGAAGCCACGTAATTCTTTCCGTTTGTCCTGCTTCCCGGCTAGAGCTGCCTGATCGGCTGCCTGAGCTGAACCAGGCGGGTTCTGGCTTCAGCTGTGCCACACAGAATCCACCTGGAGACACCAGACAGGCCCCGCGAACTTCCCTTGTCTCCCAGAAGGCGTAAGCTGTTACACAGTGAGCTCCATCCTTTGCCTTGGCTGTGGCGCTTCTTTTGCCATTAGCATCTCCAGATCCCACCCTTTCATGTCCAACAGTGATGTCACCTTCTGAGGGCATGTGGAAGAGAATCTTCACAACAGGGGATGAAGACCGAACTTGACGGACCAAGATGACTGGCAGGATCTTGCGTCCGCTGAGCAGCAGCTCTGGAGAAATTGGGGCATCCACATTCAGGGGTCCATACGAAGTGTTCACAGCCGGCTGGAGGAGCCCAGCGCCTTTACCAGTAATGAGAAACGTCTGAGTCTGAGCCTTCAAGCTGGAGTTCCCTGATGGCTCTGGACTGTCCTGCCTCAGAAGCACATGGTCCACATTGAGGACCTGGAAGTTGACGGTTGGATACACTGGTGATGGGTTGGAGTATGTCCCAATGTCCACGGCAACCTTCTGACTTTCAGCAACTGGGAGGGAAGAATTTGTAAAGATAGATTAGTGCAATGAGTACTGCTGCTCAAGATTTCTGTAGTAGGTTTTAAATCTGCTATTTAAGATACACACAGTTGTCACTTACAAACCAGTTGGTTACTTTAATTGAGAGCACTGGATGAGGATGGTAGGAAGATGAAGGGTTGGCAAGGGGAAACAAATCAAAGGGTTGAGGTGTTGAGGTGTTAAGGTGAGCTGGGCACTACAGGGATCAAGAGGCAATGACTCATTTTCCCCATGTTGTTCCTGCACTGAAAACAAGGAGAGTAAAGGAAAACACACAAGTAGTTTGTGGAGGAGAAATGGCCGTCAGAGTTGAGACAAACTGGAGCTAGGTTTGGCATGAAAAGAACTGGCACCTGACAGTAAAAGTGCTTCCTGCACTTTTCAACATCAAATGTAGGTGAAAAAATAACCTAAAGTATGAGATCATTAATTTTAGGACCTTCATAACTGCTGGGTAAAGACGAATATAAAGATATATTTTTTTTTGCTCGCACTGCCTTTCAAGCAACCACAAACCTCTTTTTATTCTTTAAATGTTGAAGAGACTGTTTTGAGACTGAGGTTCCTGACCCTCAGCAAACCAATGCAAAAAAAATGACACTCCTCTACAATGATTCACTTCTATGGAGTGGATATACAACAGTCTCCTGATGGTACTCACTGTAGTGAGATTGATGGGAAAAGACCACAGTGTCCTTTCTATTGCATACAATGTAACCAGATGGCAACAATTATAGTACAATCCACAGGTCGCATATTAAATGTTCAGCCAAATGACACACTGCTGCTAAATGGCTCCTTTTCAGGGAATTAAAAAACATCATATTCTCCCCTGTCATTATCATTTCCAGCCCTAAAACACAACAATTATTTGTGTACAACTCTTATTTGCACCAGGATTAGACTCATATGTCAACAGAAATTATTTTTTCCACTCTCCACGTGCTGCCTCTATGCAATGCAATAGAGGAAATGGCAATATGCAGTGATTGAGTGGTAAAAAGCATCACATGAAACTTCCATGAGATGACTGTTTGTCCCGGTTGGATGCTGCATGTGACAGCTTCCACCTCCTCCTGCCTTTGGCAATGAGCCATCCTCTGTGCTCAGGTGCTCCAAAATGAGTACGTGCATTTGATTTTCTCTACCTTACAAAGGTAACTTATTTGAAAGTCTTGACATATTATTGTTTTTTTTCTACCCATAGTCCATGAATACATCTACAGTATATGGAATCTAAATCATTTCTGAAAGTAAAGGGAAAGCTAAGAAAAATAGTTAAAAATGTACTATTCAGAAAGCACATTTTATTAGAATCCCATTGATGTTTTTAGTAATTTCTCATTAAAAGGACATGGTAGATTGTTGGGTATACATATGACAGGTGCATGATGACTACAGAACTAAGGCACACCAAGAGTAAAATGAAGAGGTGATCCACTTCATCACTGATTTATTTCCTCTCTGCTGCTGTAAATCTGTCTACCTGGAGCTATAAGAACAAAACTGTTATCTCTAATTTGATTAAATAAACTGACATTTTATGGTTCATGCTTTATCGTCTCCACTAAGGAGATGAAGTTTAACTATGCGGCGGCAATGTTTTGAAATAGGCCCCAGGCCAAGGATCAACTCGTCATATTTTGGTCATGATCCAGATCTGAATCTCCACTTTTAGACAATTTTTGACTTTTATCGATAAATAAAAGACTTGATTGCAAATACTTACAATTTTATACTGTCTGATAAAGAAATCAATTTAATTTTATAAGCTTACTTTTTTGAGGTTTGTGCTTTCTACTTTATTTTACTGTCAGTATTCTACTCCAACAAGCAACAAAGTAAAAAGAGGACACCGACAGCCCACACAATAATAGACTGGTCAGTACTGTCTCAAGGTTGTAAATCCATCTTGTTAAAAACAATATATATATCCTCATAAAACTAGCCCCGATCACGTCACAGGTGCATACAGGGCAAAGCAATTCGTGGAATGAAGAAAACACAAAGAGGGAAACAATCCACAGTCTGGTTTAAAACAAGTCTGCAACAAAGTCTGAAAGGAAAGGACATAGTTCATACTGAGATAATGATGAGAAGTAATGCTCACACACTGACATTGCTACTCTGTGAGACAAACATTGAAAATAAACGAAGTCGACTGAAAATTTTTTTGATAAAAACCATGCAAAAATGTCACAGTTTTAGTCGATCTGAGGAACAAAATGAGTCCACTGCGGTACATCAGTGAGCATATTATTGATCAGATTTTTATTTAGTTAGTCCTGGATCCCCTGAAGAGTCTTGACTCATGACATTTGAATAACCGCTGTTGTAAATGTTAGTTGAACCTCAGACAGGCTCGTTGACACAACAGGCAGCACATCTGTGACTGGACTGAAAGATAAGGCTGCCATGCATATTCATGGCTCCCATGCAGAGAAGATATCAGACACTGAACTCTATCACTTAGACACGCATTAAGGGCACAGCTGAGTCCTGCACTGTAGCACAAATACAGCAGTCCCACATATGCACGACCAGAAACTGCACACACAGATCCCATGGGCAGATAGAGAATCCCATGGCAATCTCAGAGAGTAGTCTTTCGCATGATATCTGTATCACAGAGAGACAGACGGCTTACTGCGACTCCATGGCTCCCAATGCAGGTTATCTTTAAACAACCAGAGAAACAGCTGTGCAACCACAGCTTCAGGCCTCTTTAATCCCACAGATGAGGCTTCCTGATGCACACGCTGCCACTTTCATTTAGACAGAGGGACAATGGACAGATGTAGGAACTGCAAAATCCTCAAATATGGGAAAACACAACCCTGTGTCCTGATAAAGCCAGTCACCTGAACGCAGCATTGCAATTAAAAACCCTTAATGCACACAATAACTGCATAGTTTTATACAGTAGCAGACACAAAAGTCTGCTGCTTACTATCCTAGTTTGTGCACATGAAGCACATCTTGTTAAACAAACAACACATGTACTAACTTCATCTTCATATATGTTCCCTTGGAAACACAGCTGGAGCCTTTATGGCTACTTCCAACCCAGTTATTCACATAAACACAATCAGAAAGAGTTCCTTAAAAGCAGTCATAGATCTCACCTTTCACAGCTGTGAGAACAGCCACTGCCATGACTGGGAAGAATGAACGGAGGGTAAAATTGAGCATCATTTCCGTAAAATTGCAGATTGCGCTGCGCCTTCCGGTGCGCACCTCCAGCTGGTAAACTTCGGTCGGTTAAAAGTAAAGAAGGAAAGAAAGGGCTGAAAACAAACTGCTACATAATGCAACTTCCTGTGACTGTGGAGGATCAAGTAAAAACAAAACGCGGGGGTTATTTCCTCATCCACACAGAGCCTCGTGTTTTTGCATGTGAAATTTTAAATGTGTCTCCTTTCTGAAGGATGGTTTTCCTCCTGGAGCACACAGCTCGAGCTGGCACGGAAAGACAGCAACAGGCACGGTTATTCCCATGATGGAAATCAGTAAACATGTGCCCTGACAGATTAACGAGACCCACGTGGGTAATCGCCGGTAGGGGGAAGAGCTGCGAGCAAATTAAATGCACATGAGGTCAAGGGGATCAGTGGTTTCTCCACCAGTCCTTTCAATGTTGATTTAACAAATTAAGGATGTGATTCTGGGCTGAAGGGCGAATTTATATGCAGGGACACATCGTGATTTGTATTATTAGACCTTGCTGTTATTTCCTATTTCATTATTTATCCACTTTATTATTTTTTATATATACATTGAAGGAATCCACATATGTTCACATTAAACTCAGAAGGCATTTTGTATTAATTCTCAACTTTTCTTATGTGCCAGTTTGTTTTTTTTGTTTTTTTTTGAGGGGGAGAAAAAAAGAGTTTAGTGCAGGTTTTGCCAGCTGTCAGCTTCAACTTCTCAGTCCACAGCATCACATAGGATCACACTGTGTAGGATGGAGCAGATGGATTCAGGCACTATAGCTAAAGCCTTGAGGTGTCACAACACACTATGCATTTGGCAACATGGTACAAAGGATCAGCAAACACTCATGCAAACTTCACTTTTGTCTGTACGATTTCTGCCAAACAACATGATGTTTGTCCAGTCCTCATTTCAAATAATGTATGAATATACTACATATATATATATATATATATATATATATATATATATATATATATATATATATATATCAGGCCTTCAGACCACATTCAACTTCTTAACACTCTGGGTAATTATGTTTTTTCTCTTTTTATGTGTAGCGCTTCATCTGCCTTGACCTAAAATCCCATATGCTCATTATAACGAGGTACACTGAGCATCAGTGTGAGTTCAAAGCCTGATTGAAATAGCATGGTGTCTTGTTGCAGTGTGCCATACAACCATGGGAGATGATAATATGAGCAGTTTTGTGTCTAAGAGGGGGGTTGTGCAGTTAAAGCGCTGTGGCATCCGGCCACTTTGGCTCTGCTTGGAGAGGTTGGACTAAGAGCGGACATCAGATTGTCAGCAAAGAACACCTAGTGTTTAATGAGCTGGAAGGACTAGTCTTTACTTCGCCACTCTCTAGTATCTCCCTAAATACCTGCTCACTGAAACAACAGTGCTTTACCGTCACAATACGTCTCCCAGCTATAAACCCTCTGTGCCCACTGCCTCAATGCCTGTTTTATTGCGAGGTGGCACCACAGCCAAGGTGACAGCTTTAGGCATGCAGGCATCATTGGCAAATAAACATTTTCTCTCCTGACAGCAGAGGCTGATTAGAATAAATGTGCCTTAGAGAGATATTTAGGGATCTCGAAATGCCAATACAGCATTGAAGAACTAATGGAGTCTGTATTATCTCAGGAGAGGGACTTGCTTTTACACTGTGCTTACAGTGCAGGGTCAGTACACGCGTTGCATTTTGAAGCCACTGTGCTTTTGTCTCAGCAGTTTGTGTGTGTAGTTTTGGCTGAATGAAATTATTAAAGCTGACAGTGGCAGAGGCCACCGACTATTGAGTCTGGGAACGTCTCCAGATCTCAGTTGCTGTTCCAGACATGCAACCTGCTGCTGGTGCTATTAGAGATGACAGAGAGGTGATCCGATGATGCACCATGTGTGATTCCAGTGCTCGATATAAATCAGCTGCCGGGTGGCATGAAGGTTTTCGAGGTCATTTGATGTGGAGCAACATGGGTCAAGACCTAAATCCCTGCAGATGTGTTAATTTCTTCTACAAGAGGACGCCATGCTTCATTGAACTGTTGAATTCAGGAAATAAACCATTAGCAGTGTGACTGTTGATGTCGGTCAGACACTTTGTTCCGGGCTGAAATAGCTCAACTACTATTGGATGGATTGCCATGAATCATGGTGCAGATGTTCATGTCCTCCTCAGGATGAGTTCTTATCCCTTTGGTGATCATTCTACTTTTCCTCTAGCGCCATCATAAGGTCAAAAATAGCTTGGTTTATGATCAAATACCTGCAAACTTATCACATTCCCATCTTCTGCAGCTGCGCTCATTGCTAATTTGCTCATTTTAGCATCCTAACACAGTAAACTAAGAATGTGAACACCGCAAAACTTTTTTAACATCTACAGAAATACAAATGTCTGTCAAGGCTGTACACTCTTCAGTCTAGTTTTATCTGCAACTAAATTAAGCCAATCTACTACAAAGTGAAAACGTGACACAAATACAAATGCAGATTTTGGCTAAAATATCAACGCTGCATAAAATAAATTGATGTTCAGAATAACCATGTGTGCCCACCACTCTCTTTGTCCCCCAAAATTGAATCACACCATCTATTTATATGTCCGTTCTGTCATCAGTTCTACTGTTTACTTCCTTGCTCTCATATCATTCATATCTGATATTGAATTTTGCTGAAATGATGCGTATCACTTTTGTACTTGCAGTTTCAAAACTGGACCAGATTTTATCAAAATCATGATGGCAGAGACAGAATCTGCACTCTGTTTCAGGAGTGTGTGCCATTAAACATCTGCATATGATAATACTCCAGAAAGTATTTTAAATGAAATAAAAACATCTACAACAAGAAATTCATGAATATATTTTCATCTTAATGCTGTTCAGAGGAAAAATTATTCCAAACAATAAATATACAATAAAACAACATTAGGCTGACACAAAAGGCATAATATTACATATATTAACCTGTGTATATGAGCAAAAACAGGACAGGTTATATCAAACTGTACATGTGGAAGCTGACATCCAGGTGATCTATGACCTGACCCCTCGGCCATACTGGGGTCATCATATGATTAGTAGATCTATTAACCTTTCCTGACAGTAATCCAGCTCACTGATGGATATTGAACTGCAGCAATGTTCCATTTTAATAATCCTATTGTCTTCTCTTTCATCAATCACTCAAACAGGGATTAGATCAACTCATCCCAGGTGTCATCCTGTTGAAGCTGACTGGCACATGAATAGAACATTAACAGAAAAGGTGCCTCAGAAATACCCAAGACAATTGGATCCATGAGCACTTATAAAACCCTGTGAGTGTAAATCATTGCTTCTCTATTCTCTACTCTGTTCTCCAGGGAGTGCTGGAGTCCGATCTCTGAACATAAAGCTGCAGTTCCACCTGTGTGATACCATGTATTTTCCACACTCGTGGTGCTATAGCACCGAGGGCTCTCCAGCCAAGCTGTGCCCTTGGAGCAGTCTCAGCCGAAGATGGATCACTAAGGTGAGACTTGTGACCTGGCTGGCTTCCTCCCTTCGCTGACGTCAGCCAACGTGTTTCCACTGATGACGAATGAATGCTCTTCTCAGAGCATGGCCGCTGTAAACATCAGATTTCCACCCCAGCAGGAGGCTTCGAATGAGTTACCATGAGCCAGGTGGTGCATCCTCCCACAGACAGCCTGCCCTGAGAACGCCATGATGGACAGGTGAGGCTTGTCTCCAACCACCCACTGGGAAACGCATTAATGTTGAAGCGGATGGATGGACATTCAGTGTGAACTCATATTTTGTTGAAAATACTGAAAAAGAGCTGAAGAAGAAGATATCTTTTATTTATTATTGACCAAGCAGCTGCCTCCAGGGCCCCAGACCCTCAGGGGGCCCGATGGCTGCAGGGGCTTACATTTTAATATATCATGTGTGAAATATCCATAAACCACCAAATGTGAAATTTAAACGTTTTTTGCCAAGTTTGTTTGTTTTTTTGATAACTAAATTTACTTGTGTTCAGTCATATTGTCAAAGATTCTCGGGACTGGTGCTGTGTACATTGTGGTTAAAGCGAAGACACAATATGTGCCGGTTGATTTGGTCCTGTATGTCTCCATAGACATGTATCCATTGATAGCAAAGTCTATAACAGAAGCATACAGCTACTATATTTGCAAATCAATTTATAGTACGATACATAATACATAATAAAAAATAATTTTGACACATCTACTCTCTGAGCTTAGGGAAGTTTTAAAATTTGTTCCTAGAGACTTCAAAAGAAGTCTCTAACTCACGTCTCGGTATATCAAAGTCAAATTAAAATATTTTACCTTGTAGATCCCTGCTGTGATTTTGGGGCAGGAGGGTCAAACGGATGTTGAGTGTTTAACTGGCACTCTGAGGCTCCGTGAAATATTCAGAAAGGCCAGCAGAAGATGGATGTCTCCTTGTGCCCCCCTCTGGTGGCGTGGCAGCCAGGACGAAAGCGAGTGATAGAGAGGTTACAACCAGGAAGAATTTTAAACATCCATTGGCCCTCTGGGACTCTGCAGACGCACAGCTCAATAGATCTGTTGGATAGAGAAGGAAAATAAGGGCGAGAGCAAGCTGATGAGGAAAGGAGAGGAGGGGAGGAGGTGGTCAGAAGAGGAAGGAAGGGAGAGGAGAGTATAGGATGAATATATTAGACACAACGAAAAACAAATATTCATCCATTTACAAATCTAATCCCCTTTCTCTCTCACCTCCCTGTGAGCACAATGGGTGTTTCAGCATCACCCCACTGATACACTCCAATATTGTCTCACTTTGATTTTCTCCCTCGTTTGAATCAACATCAAAATGAAGCAAACAGTAAAAACAAGTAGACGAGGGAGGACGCTCAGAGTCTTTTTGCTTGTGGTAGCTGCAGTGTTGACATCAGCAAATGTTGAATTAGACAATTAACTACACTGATGAGACCGAGGTTTGTCACTTTCTTTATTGCCTTGTTGTGAAACTGCAGCGTTCGCAGTGTCCGCCCAGCTGAAAAGCACTGCTGCCCCCCAGAGGATTTTAGTCCAACAGCATGAGAGGTGGTCGCATCAATGTACTGTAGTGTATGACTGCAAAGATAAGCTGAAAACATGAAAGGTTAGTTGTTTTTTTTATGCAATTTTTATTTGAAGGAATAATCCCCCGACAAAGCCGACTTCCTCTCAAGTGAATGTTCCCTGCTTTCATGTTAATTTGGTGATACAGATATCCATTTGATAAAATGGAGATATAAAACAGTGGAAAAAAAATATTCAAATATAATCTCTCTTTTGTGGACTTACTATAGTGAGAGAATGATGTTATGAATTAGAGTCAGATGTGTTATTCCTTATTTCAGACTTCTGAAATCACATCTTGTTGGATGTCAGACGGAGAACTATGAGACTCGTTTAAAATGTCATTCAAGACTTTCAGACTCCTTCCAGTCTGAGAGAGTTTGAAGTCATGGATGAGAGTCAGCATCTGTTATACTTCACATCTTATTTAACGACACTTCACTTGTTTCTTGTTGTTGTTGAATTGAAACCAAGTCTGTCTCATTAATTGGAAAGTTTTTTTTTCTCCCACAATCAGTCTCGGCGTCTGTGAACTGCCAAGCAGACTTATGTGAACTCATTGTCACCATGCCTTCAGCTCTTTGTCACTGATGTGATGACAGGCAGGATATGATGTGATGTGAGATTTTGACAGCCTGCCACTCGACTGCTGGTGGAAAGAATATTACATTTGTATAAAAATGTATAATAAATGTTGCATATCATGTGTACCAAATCATTTAATTATTACCTCAGCCAAGGAGGTCATGTGATCACCAGGGTTTGTTTTTTTGTTGGTTTGCAAAATAACTCAAAAAAGTTATAGACAGATTTTGACAATTTTTTTCATCATTGGTCAGAAGTGGCCTAACTTAAAACTGATTAATTTTTGGTGGTGATCGGATCAGATTCAAGGTCATTTAGGTCAAATGAAAGCTCACTCCATAGTAATGTATGGGAGATTGCACATGTTTCTGAACACTCCAGTGTGTACAGTTTTCAGCCAATCGTCACCTAATTTGGTATATAAACTAATACAGGAATCCAGAAGTCACTGATTCAGTTTGGTCAAGATCAGTAAAAGGTCAAGGTCACCAAGGTCAAATATGCGTTTTAAACTATAACTTCATGTAGGAAGGAGCTAGAGCAATGCAACTGGTCTCAAAATATCCGGAATTCTCAAACTGTATTTGCTAAGTTTTACTGGTATTTTGTTTTTTTTTTTTTAAATTCAAATTCAAATGTGACAAAATATGAAAAAGTAAATAAAAAGTCCATGATATTAATGTGAATACAGTGTTAAATGTGGGTTTCAAGGTGCGTCAAAATCAACACGTTCACTCTTAGGCATTGTGGGCTTGCAGGAGTATACGCTCTCTCAGAATGCTGCCTTGGTGGAGGTCTGCACTCTCTGAGTGCTTTTCTAGTTTGTCTTAATCAATATGTTACTGTCATCATGTAATTGTCATTCATTAATGAGCACCACAGAGAAATTTCTGAAGCTGATTCAGTGATTTTCTAATTGTCAGCAAATACAAATTTAAATATCATGTCTCATTAATTTGTGTGACACTGAGACGATTAATTCAAACCCAGGTTAGCCATCAGTCTGATCCATCAGTTCAGGATATGAAAATATGATTGGATACTTTAATATTGCTTTGACTCAAACTAAGAACGCTGAGTCATTCTCATCTCAGTGACACAGAGTGATCAATAAATGACAGCTGAAGTCAAATGACGGATGGTCTCTTAAAGGGGACATGTCATGAAAAACTCACTTTTAGAGTGCTTATACACACAAATATGGACACAAAGTCACAAACTGTGTAAACAGACAACCCAGTCAGGTTTTTTTGTAGGATGTTAAAGTGAGAGAAGTCGCACAGGCTCATTGAAGCAGTTTTACTTTTTTAGTGCCATTGACATATTTTGCTGTCATTTAGAGTCTGACGCTTGCCATTGATTCGGCAGCGGGTCGCCGATCGTGGTCTCCCTCAGCCTGTTAGTAAATTTGGGGCTTCTGGGAAATGTAGTGGGAGCATAAAGAGACATTATACGCCACAGAGATCAAAGCAGGAAGTGGAGACGATTGAGATTAGAGAGCAAAACAAACAGATTCTGGAGAAAAAGTGGTGTTTTTGGTGGGAGTAGCCTCTACTCTACCTCTGATAAAACAAGATAAAAACAAACATTTTTTTCATGATGAAATATAGAGTCTCTTCTTTCATTTGAGCTATTCATTGTTTTCAGAGACATAGCACAAAATATTCTGTGGGTCTTGAAATATGACTCAAAATGGGCAAAAAAACCCGCTGGCACAAAACTTTCTGTTTTATAAAACGGCTGGCACTCAAAGAGTTAAAGAGATAGACGCTAAAATACATAGCGTTTCAGACAGGTTGAGCACAGGTATATTGAAACAGACAGTACGAGAGAATTACATTAAAGCATGTAACCATGTTCTAGAAAAAAAAAACACAAATGAAGCTGAAAATGATGATGATATGTCCCCTTTAAACCAACAGCCAGAAAGTCATTGTCATAGAGTCATGGTCACACAAGTTTGGATATTTCTAGCTGTAGCAAATAAAATATCTGCCTTGCCCTTCAGTGAAAACGCACAATATAGTATACAAATGAATGTAAACAGTTTTCTAAAAAATATCAAATTTAATTTGGTTATAAAAGTTTTTTTTTTTTCACATGCACACCCACACATAATGAATCACCATAAATACTGTCCAATGATTTCTCTTTTTTTTCCTTTTTTAAACTTTGATTCACAAAGCAAGCACATACGGTGGACTGATACATCTGATTTCAAAGGACACCATGGAGAACGCTCCGTCACAGGGAGAGGGAATGTGAGCCCACGAGCAAAAGAAAAGGCTGTCGTAAAATCAAGTAGAAACATCTAGAAATTATCTACAAATGGATCAAAGTACAAAAGAGCTACAGCGTTCAGAGACACTACATCCATTCACAAGTGAATGATTTTTGTACTGGGATGCCTTGTTACAGTAATTCAACGTTGTGATTTTGCGAATGAGAAACTATACAGAAACAGCTGTGGAACAAAAAGCATGTAAACCTATTGTCTTCTTCTCTTACATTCTGTTTTGGCAAACCCTCTCTTTTCATTGCATTTAATCAATAATATTAATAAATAATGAGGAGAGAGAACCCTCAAGTGCAACTTCACATAAGGGACAACTGGACATAAATATGATAGAATGGATATTTAAAACTAAACACGCTGTTTAATTATTAAAGCTATGAGACATACTATCCCTCTGGTCAGTAACTGACTTCTGGAGCACTTTTAATCACCTTTACAGCACACATAATGTACATACAGTATTCCTCTTAGTAATCCAAGTTATTATATTTGATTTTGAAAATGAAATTACAAATTATTATGTCTATAATCCTGTATAATTAACACACAAAGTTAAAAACGGAGGTATAGGACAGTTGTAAATACTGCTGTGACTGTGTGATCAGTAAGATGAAAAGCTTTATGTTAGATCTGGATTTGCTCTCCAAGCTCCAGGTTTCCTACTTAAGCTGGATGTGAAAACCAGCCAAAAACTTTTCACAGGTTGAATTTGGCTGCAATAAAATATGTGAAAGTTGAAAATGCACGCTAAATGTGAGATACATTTTGTGAACTAAACTGGAACTGAACATTTGGGGTTAAAAAATATTTAGCTAATGACAAAGAAATTAATTAAGATTTCAGTATTTTCACATTCCATGCGGAGCCATCTATCTTGGAGATTTTTAAATTGACAACGAAAGAGAAACTGAGTTAAGACACAGCCTGCAGGATATGAAGTAGATCTGATTACATTTTCTCTGGTGCAGAGCTTTTAGAGACATTATGCAAATAGGTTTGTTTGTTTGTTTGTGAAGCCTCGATTAAATATGAGAAACATTCAGTGAGTCAACAAACTAAATGGAGCAACAACAGAATATCAACATTATTAGTGTCTCCATGTGCTTATTTCATAAACTGTTAAATTATCCAAGATCATAGAAATAAAGCAAAAAAAATCTGATGTGCAACCTTTTTAAAGGGGAAGTTCCTTTTTTTTTTTTTACAAATTGGACCTTATTTCTGGGATAAAATACTGCCATTTACTCACCCATATCACTTTGGAGTCATTTGGAGTATTTAGGTGGGCACTAAGGGTCCTACTGTATGACACACAGGAAGTAGAGTCTGTTTACTGATTGAGTTTTCTCAAGTTACGGACTCAAATCCTGACTCAAATGAGAATAGTAACAGTGTAGCCCATCTTATTAAACGTCTGTTATTTGAGAAATGGTCAAGTTTGTGTCATTTCAGTGCCCCCTTTACTCCTGTTAAATGGATATCATCAAATCCAAATATCATCAGAAATACTCCAAAAAGTGAAATGGGTGAGTAAATGACATATTTTATCCCAGAAATAAGGTCCAATTTGTAAAAAAAAAAAAAAAACAGAACTCCCCCTTTAAATATAGATATAAGCTGTGTTGTGATATAGTCCTTATGTACTGCAAGTACAGTCATGTAGAGCATAAAAGTTAATGTTAAAGTAGTTTTCCAGTAGATGAAATGGAACTAGTGAACAATGCACTTTTTTTTTGTAATTTCCATGAGGCGATGGAGGTAGCAGCACATCACTATGGCCTCTCCTTCAGAAAACAACCCAAAAGTGAACAAGAATCATAAAAGGTGCAAAACATGAATGCATCACACACTGCCTTACACACACACACATACAGGCACGAAAAAAAACACGTCTTTTTTTTACCAATCAAAACACCCACCTTTGTGCAATAGGAAGACAGACACAAAAAATTGTCTTGAACTAGGCGTTTCATGACAGTTTGACAGCGAGGACAACAAACATCTCTGCTCTTATTTAATTTTGACAAAGCACAAGCGACCCGTCAAACAAAGAAAAACAACCTGGTGTAAATCAGCTGAGGAATGTCACGCTCACATTGTTTTCATAAAGGCCACTGAGGCAGCTAAGCTCGCCCGGCGTCTCTGACGTTAATGCCCTGTTGCCAATCTGCTTTTTTTTTTTTTAAAAAAAACTTCATCTCATCACAGAAAAACTCCACTCTGATGAAATCAGAGGTACGAGTAGAACTAATTCATTTCTACCCCATGCTACCACCCCTCCATTATATTGCACTGAATAAAGCCTTTGTGTTAGCAGCCAGCATTACTTCACAGAATGCCTTGATAACAGTGTAGTCTGTTTGAGATTTTCTTAGAGGAGTATGGTCTCTGTTTCCTTGTAGTGACATCAATACTCCACGAATTTTTTTTTTTCTTTTGGAGAAAAAATAAACTTACATGTAACCAGATGCTTTGTTTTCACAGCTACCCTGCTTGAATCAAATTTCTTTGACTAACGATAAAGAAAAGAGAAAAACACGTGTCATGAAAATCCTAGTTTTTGTTGTTTTTTTTTTTTAGTCAAATGATTTAAAATACATCACAGTAATATGTTTTTGTGTCTGCAGGTGACCTCTCTCTTGATTTTGGCACTGCACTGTACATAATTTAGTTGATTTGTATCCATTGTCATACGTGAATAATTGTATCACTGGTTATATTAAAATAGGCTCACACAGTCCAGGAGACAAAGCTCACATCCTCTCTGTCATGTGTTGTTGGATCAGAGTTGATTGTGTGGATGCAATATACACAGCCCAGCATGTGCACTTATTGTACATGTATGCTTATTTTTCTTTTATTTCACGGGGGAGAGTCTCTTCAGGAGCTTCTTCCCCTTGGAAAGTAGTCCTTTCTTTTTCTTGTTAGACAGATCTTGGTCCCTGGGGTCCCGGGGTTCCAGTGGGATATGGGGGCCCCTTGTAGGGCTGAGGGGCCTCATGGTGCCTGGGAGGAGGGGCCGGACAATCGGGGACGGTGCTCGCATGGGTGTGGCATTGTTGTCGAGCGCAACGGTGGTTTCTGAGGTGACCTGAGGAGAGAAGCGATGGGGGAGGTGTGGAGGCATGGGGCAGCGTATTACAAATGAATGAAGCAACACTTTCACACTGTTCACTAGCTATCTTATCTATCTATCTATCTATCTATCTATCTTCTTTATCAAACTCTACTCTTAATGCAGAAGAGAGTGTAGTGAAACTTTCCAAGCTGCTTGTTTTCTACAATAAGCCCTATGCGTTTGCTCTGGCGCATTTGCTGAGCGCATAATAAAAAAAATGGCACACTGACTCAGTTATGATGATTATTATGTCTGACTTGGTTGTTTGTTGCCAGATGCTCCTTGTTGAGGAGCAGCCTAAATAAGTCTAAATTGGTTTCATCCTGTGACTGAAGTGAATTATCTGGAACTACCTCCAACAGGGAGGTTACGCTTTTGGTCCCGTTTCTTGTTAGGTCAATTAAATTTGATAACGCATTAGGTGATGGGTGAAGAAATAACTTATTTTTTGCAAGCTCATCTATCCATCAACGTTTCATAAATTCAAATTCACACACACACACACACACACATTGAACATATGTAGAGGAAACACTGAGGAGGAAGCCATCAAATGTTGAGCACGACATCAGCACATCACAGAGCCGAAGAAGTCCACCACCGATAGGCCATGAGGGAACATACAGTACAGTCATATACAGTACAACACCCAGGGACACAACTGTAGATACCAGGTTTCTCATCTAATGCAGCAGCTGGATACATGTTTGCAATCATCATTAGTGAGATGATTTCAACTTTACTTGTTGACATCATTGAATTTGAGATTTGAATAGTTTTTGAGTTCAAATTACCAATAATGTATAATAGTTCATACCTTTAGGTGACAATTGTTGCTGTTCAGTATTGGGAGGTCAATATTAAATTCATTTAATATTAAATTCAAGGAAAATATACATACTGTGTGTCATGTGACCACCGGCTGTGTGCATTAGAGCTACGAGTTTGGCATCTCAAGTTGCCGACTTACTGTACAAGGCAGACAGAGCCATTTATGGTGTGAAATGAACAATCTTCTTCTGTTTGTTTGTTTTGTTTTGCCAAGCGGGTGAGGAAAAACAAAAAAAAAAAAAGAAATCAGATGTGGCAGCACAGTCACTGTCGCTAAAAAAAAACCAAAAAAAAAAACCCACACCACTATGAAAACTGAAAACAACATCGACACCAACACCAAGACATGAACACAGAGCGCAAAAGATGTTTTTTAATATCCAATTTTCTCTTTTATTGTTCCATTGTAACAATACAATATGGATGTATCAGTGCTGCGATTAGTTTTGCCTCTCGCGCTCGGAGCAAACACGGCATATCCACTGTCAACAGGGCTGAAAAATAGATCTGATGTGTGTGCAATATACATAAAGAAACAAAGCCTCTTTAAGGAAATACAGCAGTCGAGCCAAGAAAGTTATTATAAAATGTATCAAGTATGAAAAAGGCATGCTTTTCTCTCTTTTTCATCTTCTCTCAAATATTGTATTTCAGTGTCATTGGGTAGCCATTGTTATGTGTTAACAAAGCACTTATTATTATACACAATAACCACCATTTGATTTTGTGTTTCAGTGCAAAGAGTTTCCAAATTATCTTGTGTGAGGAATGAGTTGAGCCTTTTTTTCAAGTCCTCCTTAACCAGTGCTACAGTACATGCATAAATCACCCGCAGAGCTCCCACAGTCTATCCTCTCTCTGTCCATGTCAGGCTTTGCTTCTTCCTTTCTCTGAGACTCAGAAAGGAGTTAACACTGTATTTTTGTCCCCTTTTCCGAAGGGTGAGAGGGGAAAGGGGGGGGGGTTGTTAGTTTGTACAGAGTCACCACTGGCACCACATGGACAAACACACACAATGAACAGCACACAGACGGCAAGTGGAGGAAGCGAGAGACGGAAATCAAGAGAGAGGACGGAGGATGGATGAACACAGGGCCTAGCGCTGAGAGCGGCGATGATGATGTACCCGTTTGCCCTCTGAGATGGCGGCGGCAGAGTTGGCGGGGAGCCGGTTGGCAGGCTCTTCCTGGGGGTAGTGGGACGGAGTATCGGTCAGATAAACCTCCACGTCATCAGGCACTTCTTCCAGGAAGTTAGAGGGAACCAGGCCACGGTGGCCGTTGATCTCACCCTGTCGACGGAAATCAAGAGAGGAGATGAACATGACTCTGATATCTCTTAATCCTCTCTAATCAAACCACTTTCCATCTTTTTTTGTTCTCCAAAATCAGCATGTGAAACTAATCTACCATGTCTCTATTTGAAAATGATTTATTTGCAGATGCATCATCCTCCCCGATGTTTTGATTGGTTTAAAGCTTGTTTGACACCGACAGCCCTTCCTGTAATTCACCCATGTGTAAAAATGACACCAAGGAGGTAACCAAGGTGCCATGTTAGGCTTAATCACCTTTCTGACAGTTTCATGAGAAAAGTGAAACCACTATCTACTGTCTGAACAGAAAATATGAAGCAGCACCTAGTGAGTGGCTTAGTTTCACATAAGGATTGGAGACAGGAAACGGGTAAAAGCTAGGCTAGCTCTGCAAAAGTAAAAAAAATAAAATAAAAATCTGCCAACTAGCATCTGTGTGATTTTTTTGTACAGATGAAATCAACCAAAAACAGATTTTTTGAAATTTTTTTCAATAGTGTGGGTCCTTATTTGTTTTTGGGTGGGTTAAAAAATAAACTTGGTGATTGTATTTTGTATAATTAATTATCATCATCATTTTTCTCTTTTTGGCAATAAATTGAAATAAAAAAATGATCTCAAAAGCAAACATGGCCAAGCAGCACTCACATAATAGAATCCGTCCTCATCAATATCTCCAAACACAGCCATGATGTCACCAGCACAGAAGGTCAGCTCAGCCTATCAGGAGACAGAGATACAGAAAAGGGATATGCAAGGCATGCCATCCAAGTCCACAGTGTCTTAACCCCCCGATGTCCTTATTTATTTATGAGTGCTTATGATCTGACACAGCATTCCCTCGGATCTATAAAGTGCTCTCTTATCATACCTCGACATCAACGTTAGGGGAGCTCTCTCGGGGGTCGTAGTCGTACAAAGCCACCATCCTCCTCGAGGCCTGATCTCGACGCATGCCTCTTCTGTTCTGCTCTGGAATCAATAATGATAGCATTTTAACATAAAGCGTGACTTCATTCACAATCACAGTTTGACTCAGATCCATAACTGGTGCAGATCTGTTCATGTTCAGGAGGGGGTATATCTGCTTTGTACCTATTCTGTCCACAGGCGTGCTGAGAGGCAGGAAGCCCTGTTTGATGAGCTGGTCCATAGTCTCCTCATCCTCAGCTCTGATCTCAGACACCATGTTACAGGGGATCAGCCCCATCCTGCCCCTCACTTCTCCTCTGTAAAAACCATCTGTATCTTTGTCACCATACACCTGTCAGATGAGAGAGAAAGAGTGACGTTTAAGGTTCACAAATCAACAAGTAGTACCTTTTCTGGAGGCAATTTACATGTTTTATATAAATATACTCTACTTTAAGTAGAAGGCTGTATTACGTAGAACATAGTTCATTATAAAGCCCTGAATCCAGAGTTATCTGTAATATCTATGGTGCACCGTGTGTCCAAATGTTCAAGAACTTGTGTGCAGCAGGTTTGGTTGTGAAGAAGTCAGAGAAGTCAACACGTGTTCATGTTCAAAAAGGGTGAAGTCAGCATGAGAAAACTGTATTAGAACTGAACACACTTTCTGCAGTTGCTGCACACTACAATAACCATTTATAATGGCCAATATTTCGGGATTATAGTGTTTGTTCATGGCCAAAATTCAACAACAAATAGTGCCATACAGTTTGGATTCACCTTAAAGACAAATAAACAAGCAGAGGAACACAGAATATGCAGTGCATCATCATCTGACCACCTTAATTGTAAACGCCCACCCTAATGATCTGCCCCTCTTTGAAGGGCAGCTCCTCGTCAGCTGCATCTGGGTTGGGGGACATGGACAGAGGATCATAGTCAAAGAGGGCCACAAAGATCCGGAAGGACTCCTCGGGCTCTGACTCGTCATAGTACGTGGGAGAGCGGCGATCCCGATCCCTGTAGACATCTTAAAACACATGGAAGACAAAACAAGTCAATCATCCTGCACTGTGTCACTAGAAAGAGCGACCGACTAATGTGATCCAGGAACTTTGGAGGCAATTTTGTGTCTTTATGGACATATTTAATTTTAGCAAACATGCTTTTCATGTTTGTCTCCTGTAAAATATGAGCCTGTCTTTTGGATTCCAGGACTCAGCAAGAAAACTTGGAAATCATTTGCTGCATACATTATATACCACTTCTGTGATGAGCATACATTATGTTTACATATCGATGTGTCTTAGCCATGCTTCAATCAAAGGAAATCAATGAGTGATTTTTTTTTGTCTTAATAAATATTGATTTGCTGTACTGCATGACAGATTTGTGCCTGTCAGCATGCAGGAAGAAATCTGTGGCCAGTTAACAATTTAAATCATTCAGTCAACTATTTAAATCATTATGCACATGCATCCACACATACAGATTATGTATTTTGATATTTTTGTCTATTTTTTTGTTTGAAAATGCTGTGGGAGACAAATGAGGAGCAAGACAAAGCATGGTGCAATAATACACAGAATGTGATTCATGGATATGACACCAGAAACATACAAGACATGCATGCTACAAGAAGCCAAATAAATAAACTCTGAGATTTAAAGCAAAATCCAAATCTTCCCACACATTGCCAACCCTTGCAGCAGCAAGACATCTAATGCAGAGATGGCAGAGTTGATGTGGAAGCCATTTGTTTGACTTTGGCATTGGAATATTAGGAAAATGCTCCAGCTATCAAAGTGTAATACTGTTGGGCCAAAGCTTTACACAAGCATGTTGTGAATGCAATGAGCATATGCTAACCTTCAGAGGGTTTGTATTTATCTGGTGCTAGCAAAGAAATATAAGGGACAACTGCTGACATTTCAAAATCAAGAAACTCTAAAAAAAGAAAGCAGTGAATGTGCAGTCGTGTATTATTTCATATCTACCACTACTATCTCTTTAAGATCTCATGCATGAATGCACTCATATATAAAGTGTTGTAGGTGTGGTTGTACCACAAAGGGAAGGGGTTTAGCAGGCATCTGGAGTTCAGTGCAGTGAGTGAGGCATTCTCTGAGCAGTCAATCAATCATTTATCATCTGCAACTGTGGAAACGTTCATCCCAGACCCCAGGTACTGCTTGCCAGTGGGTCCGCCATTTCAGTGCAGTGCAGTCATGCTGTTCAACTGTAAGCATAATAATGGCTATTATTATTGGAGACAGAGAAACAGGCACTTGCAAGTGTATACAGCTACTTCTCGCTGTTTTTGCCAGTCGCCGGTGGCATTTTTGGTTGCCATGCTGTGGTGGTAGAAACGGGACTGCAGGCACATACCATGGGGAGACCTGGTGCCGCCCATGTGCCTGCGGGAAGACCACGTCCTGTGCCGAGCTACTCTGCCATAGTAAACATCCTCGGTGATGGGGTTTCCCTCACTGTTATTCTCAGAGGTTACCTCTACAGGAAACACCAATTAAGAGGGTGATGGGGTTACAATGCAACGCTCAACATTCCCCTCCCAAAACGCATCAACTAAAGATTTGTGTTGCCACCTTTTTATTGCTGAGAAAACACAAAGTAAAAATAAATACACACAGGAAAGCAACTATGGAAAACTGGTAAGGCAAAGGTGTGTAGTGCAACTGTGCACAGCAATTTAAGAAAAGCTTGTTGCGTCATAATAGTCTCTGCAAGATGTTCAGGTTGTGGAGGGCATGAGCATGGTTCATAGACACAGAGGTGATAACAGAGAAGCTCATGATGGGTTTAACAGAGCAACAAACACTTCTGTTATGTGGCACGGAAAACATTAAAAATTATAAAACAAAAGACTCTCCCCTTCGCTCTCTCTAGCCACCTGCCCATACTGACCAATGGAGGGAACCATCAGAGGTCGTCTCTGAGGCTGGGGACCGCCATGATGAATTCGTCTCCCGGTCTCTCGGTCATGACGGCCTCCAGCTGGAGTGTTGGTCTGAAATGCACGTAAGCAAAGAAAACAGTCGCAAACATTAAACATTCACGGGCTGCTCGCAGACACGTGACTCGCACAGAGTATTGAGAAAAAAAAATGCACGTCAACATACTCGTACGAACTGTATGTAAACAAAATCATGCAGCACTCACAGGCAGGCACACTGAAACACAGACGCATAGACACACACTGAGAAACACACAAGCCCACAGGAAACTTAACATTCCAAAATGAAGCATGTACTGATAACATACTACTGAACTAAAATGTGCATTTAAAAGAAAAAAAAAATACAGACGAGCTCTGTCTACCGTATGTTACTGTTCTGTCTCCCCTCACAACACTACACTGCTCAGATCGAGTCTCTGTTCTGAACACATTCACACCCAGCCTGCCTTTGTTTCCCTCCATGGAGCTGAAACATTCAAACCCAGTTTTGTTCTCTCCGTTTATCTCCATGGTGCCAAATCATTAAAAGTGCTCTCATGCTGCTATTCAATCTGTGGCAGCAGGCTGCAACACTTCTACATCACCTCCGACCCTACAAGCAAGTGTAATAGCAAGTACCGTACACCACAGACTGCTGCAATCTACATAACATTATCTCATCACATAGCTAAATAGAGACGGGTACAGCTTAGATTTAACTAATATCCCAGACTGGTCCAGACTGGATAATCACACTTGAAGAGGTTACTTCAGAACTGTTTCTCTTCATTGATGTGTTGATTCACTGCCTGGCCCCAAAAAAAAAAGTTGCCACCGAAAAAAAAGGTCACACACTCTAATATTTCATGGACCACCTGTGACCACCAGCTTTGATTACGGCATGCATTCACTGTGGCAAAGATCTTGCATTGATGATGGTAGAGTCTGACCGCTGCGCAAAGCCATCGCATGCTCCCTGAACCACTCTTTCACAATTTGAGCCCGATGAATCCTGGCATTGTCATCTTGGACTATGCCCATGCCATCAGGGAAGAAAAAAATCCATTGATGGAATAACCTGGTCATTCAGTATATTCAGGTAGTCAGTTGACCTCATTCTTTGAGCACATATTGTTGTTGAACCTGCAGTAATTATCCAACAGGAGGCTCGTACCTATTTGCTTAGCTAAATCCAGGTGGCGACTTTTTTGGCCGGGCAGTGTAATATAGACTGTATATACAGATGGACAACAGGACAGCTCCTAAAAGAAGAAGCAGCTTGATCACCCTCAGGTGGGACAGTCAACTGGACTTGCTTGTAGTTTTTTCATCTCGCCTCCCATCCAAGAGGCTGCTTTTGTTCTTCTTTGCTCTTTAATATCAGTCATAAGGCCGACCTTCTCCATGTTAGCCACAATAAAAAAAAAACAGAGAACGTCAAATGAATTCTTCCTAACGATTGCAGTTTTAATCATGTGTTCTATTTGTCTTTTGGGGTTTTAATTTGTTATTTGATGCTATGAAAAAGGGACGTCGTGATTGACAGCTACTTTGAACTCAGGAAAGGTACAAGAGAGGAGAGGAGGAAAATTTAACTTTACTGTAAGTGCAGCTACGGCTAATACTATCAAGCTGTGGTCGAGCTTGGCTTGTGATTGGCTTGGTGTGTGGTCAGCTCCAGTCCTGCTAGTCCTACTGCACAGACTCCAAAATGACGTCAAAATGGCAGCCCTGTGAAATTTTGGCTTCACTTTTATACAGTGGGAGGAAGTGAAGGCACGTCATCCATCTCTATATACAGCATATGGTTGATAAGCTGCCTGAAAGCATCAAACCCATTGTGTCTCTCTGTCTCTCCATGGTGCTGAAACCCACTTTATTTTGCTATAAATTTGAATGAAACTCAGCACACACGCTAACAACACAAATTAAATGCAAGTCAAGGCAGCAGTCTCAGTTGAAGTATCTGTGCCCGTGCAGTTCACTAAATGAGAATAAATTTGGGTGGTTATGACTCTTGGGTTTAGAATAAGTGCAAAGAACTGCACCTTAGGTGTGTTGTGCGAGTTGCGTCGACGTCCCTCGTCCAGCTGCATCTCAGAGTACAGCTCCTCCTCATCCTCTTCCATGATGTCAGACAGGTCAGAGCCTCGGCTGCTCTCGCTGTGATAATCTTCATTGTGACTATAGTGAGGCTTTTGGCAGTCGCACACACACAAACACAAACACACAGACGCATTGTTTAAGTCCACATACATACATATACAAACATACAGACAGACATGCACACACCAAACACACATGGATGGGCAAACACATGTGAACACACACAGAGACACAGGCAAGAAGAGTGTGTGCATGCAACCACCCAGAACATGCATGCACACACACGTCCAAACATACACACACACGCACACACACAGAAGTTGTCCACTGAAGACACTATGGGACAAAATAGAGTAAAAGACTCATCACTTATGATGTCGTTCTTACCGGCCTCCCAAGCTCAGAGCCTCTGAGGAACTCGTCGACTGAGGGTCCTCTCCGACGGTTGCGTGAAAACCCTTCTTCGTCTTCTTCTTCTTCATCAGAGTGATGCTGGTGAAATGTATGACCCTGTCTCCTGTCCCCCTGAGAACATTCATGAAAAGTGAGGTAAGTTGGACAGAGGGATGCCAGCAATACTGCACTATTGTTGGTTATTGTGTTTTGCTCTGTTTTTTATAATGTAAATACATTGACAGTCATAAAAAAAAAAGAAATATAAACTCGCTCTATTAATATGATTTTGAGCACAATCAATTGATTGCTGCATACTATTAATTCCGATTAAATTCTTGCAGGGATCAAGTCTTACTCTTCTGCCAATCAAAATTAGTTTTAATTAAGTTTACTGTTTATTTGGAGTGTACATTTCTTTCATTTCCATTATTTTCTATCAGACCTTGCTGCTTTCTGCTGCCACCCTCTGCGCTGCTTCTCGGGCGATGGCTTTGGCCACGGTGTCGGGGATGAGCGTGCCTCGAGGCTGAGGAAGGATCCTCTGGGGGGAAGGGGAGCGTGGATTGGCAGAGGGCGGGGCCTCGAGGGTGTGGCCTTGCATGGGCACAGGAGGCTGGGAAGAGGGAGAGCGTGTGGGGTCCCAGCCAGGCTGGCCAGGTGGAAAAGCTCCCCCATGGTGGGCTGCATGCTCTTTGGCATCCAGGTCTCTGGCACATAATGGTCTCTGAGGTACAGGGTGGTGATGGGGTTGGGGTAGCAGAGGCAGTTGGTGCTGGGGCCTGGGGCCTTGGTGGGGAGGGCGAGGTTGAAGGTGTAGCGGCTGGGGCTGAGGATGTGGGGGGCCAAGCTGGGGTTGCGGGGGTCCACCCGGGTGGGTAAGTCTGGGATGGGGTTGAGGGTGAGGAGCGTGGGGCGGGAGTGGTTGTCCATGTGCTTGGGGTGGAGCAGGGAGTTGGGGTGTGGCATGAGGGAGGTGAGGGGATAGGAGGTGTGGTTGAGCACAGGGGTGTGGAGGAGGGCCTGCATGGGGGTGCATTGGCGGTGGCAGAGGAATTGCAGGTGGAGGCACGAGGAGGTTGTTTGGAATGACGGCGACTTGAGAGTCCTGGGATTCTCCCTGCACTGACAGCGTCCTGACGATGACCTCCCTGGCCTCCAGGCACTGAATCCTTGTCAGCTCGACAGTAACATAGTCTGCCATGGGGAACAACACCTCAGCTATCTGCATTCAAAAAGAGAAAATAAAACACTAACATCAACAGAAGCTACATAATCATTTTTAACGAGAAGTGAAACAACTGCTTCCTTTTGTGCCACCCTAGGAGTCCAAGAGGAAGATACAAAAATGACATTCTCTTTCCTTTGAGGAAAGCTCCCTCACAAGTTATCTATTTAGCTATTAGTATGTGAAGCACACAATAAGGCAGACAAACGTTGTGCTGTCAAAGTTCCAACATACTGTGTTGATTAACTTTGGCAGTCACCAGAGGGTGTAAGAGAACTTTCCAAGACATTTGCAGAGCCCAGATTGAGAGGACTGCACTAAACATGAATCACAAGTAGGTGGCAGTGCTGCGTGCACTGCAGGCACCAATGACATAATGCTAAACTCAACAAAAGAGGCTATTACCACCCCATCTATGATGTATATTAACATTTAAACTGGATCAAATACCATTAAATAACTGACACTGAGCACTGCATGTATAAAATATGATTGACTCACCCTCTGTCCTTTAGTGCAGACTGCGTAGCCAACAACATTTGCCCCATTCGATGTGCCCGTGGGAGAGAGGATGGGGGGCTTCCAGCGGACCTGTAGGACCCCTGGAGCTTGTCCACAGAGCACCTGTACATCCTGGGGAGGCTGGGGAGGGCCTGGCGGGGTGAGAGAACAGGTGTAAGGAAAACATTGTTTTGTAATAGTTGTGTAAGTTGTGTAATAATTCATGGTTTTAATATCACTAACAGGAAAGGGTGTGAAGCATACCGTAAATGTACAAATTGGCGCACATAACAACCATGCACACATACAGGAGAGGGGGGTGAGGATTCAGGAAACTGGGTTCATTCATAAATGTTCTGCGTATTTTAATTTCAGAGAGAAGTACATGACATCCTGTTTATAAGTTGTCGATATACACAGTCCATGCAGACACTTGTGATAATGGGACACTGCTAGTGGGGGGAATGTTCACAAGCCACTGTGTGCTGTGTTGAAAAGTTATTATTGCAGTATATCTAACCTAGGATACTCTATAATCAAACTGAGTGTAGTAGCATTCAGCGTGTTCCTCTGATCTACTACTGTATCATAACCTCATACTACTCGATATGAGAGGAGAAACAATGAAGGTAAAACAAAACAATGTGGGCTTCTGGGCCTCCTGAGAGAAGTGCTGTTGTCTCTGCATGCAGGACACAATCCAGAGAGACTAACTGCAGCTCCATTCTTTGTCTTCCACTCTCGTGGATCACTGGATAAAACATGCACAACTGCATTCAAGTAGAGGCCAGTGCACACAAAATGCTCCTTTCAGTGAGGAGTGGAGAGGCTCTGCACTGGTTACCACAGGCTGGGCTATAGGCTGGGGAAATGACTCATCAGAATAATAACTGATCATATCGTGTAATGCATGGCTGCTCTCCAATTAGTGATATGCTCAGTGCAGTGAGACAACTTGGACAAAATTGCACTTGAATTCTGTGTCATGAAAGAAAGTGTGTGTCACTTTCAATAGATACATGAATGACTTCATTGTTTATGGATGAAAAATCATTTTCAATAAATGCCATTTTGCCCAGTTCCCTTAATTGATTGCTCATTTTGAACAATTTGCATAATTATTCTCAATTTTATGACCTCTTCAGAGAGGATCATTGCACTAATGCCATCTCTGCCCATTGTTTTGTGAAAGAAAATCATTTAGTGCTCAGTGATGTTTGGGAAACCCAGCCCAGGAGTGATGTTTCAATCTGACCTGTTCTGCAATATGGTGTTGGACCTAGACAAAATACAATACACAACAATGGCATGGTAAGGCAATGCAGACTGTACTCTTCTACAACACAGGACAATAGTACAAAAGTTTATTGTCGATGGAATAACAGCAACAGTAGTAGCAGTCATCTCATCAGTCTCCAAGATTGAGTTTAAAACACGTAAAATAATAAGCGTATACTAACTACAGGCAACTGTCTGCTATGGTTTTATGCATATAGAGCTTTGCTGACCTGCAGCCTGAGTGCAGAACTCCACACCAGCTTCCTTCCTCTCTCTCTGCTCCAGCGGCAGTTGCCATGGCACCTGGTGCGGCTGTGCCACCACCGTCACTTTGTAAACCGTCAGGGGCTTCAGGTTGATGAAGCGTAGTCTATACCTTCCTGGTTTTACCACTGCATGCTCTACCCCATCCAAGAACACGGTGTGGCCATAGTTACTGTTGCTAGGCAACCAGGAGAGCTCGGCAGTGTCGCGCTGGATGTCGTCCACCCGAAGGCCGCACGGCGCCACCACCACGTTGGCTCCCACCAGCAAGGTGCAGCGCAGCTCGTCTGACAAGCCGCGGTCCGTGCCACACTGCACTGACACACGATGGACGCAGCCGTCAAGGTCCAACTTCTCCAGCAAACACTTGGACCGCCCACCGTATGCGATACTGGCGCGGAGCTCCCCGTCTACCAACACGTTGTAGCCAGAGATGTTCCCCCAGCCCAAAGGCACTAGTGGAGGCTCCCAGGCCACAATGACACTCCGTGCCAGCTGCTTGATCAAGTTGATCTTCCGGGGATAAGGCACAACATCTTCAGCCAGGTCGTCAGGGTCCAGGGGCCCACCTGTCCCATTGCTACAGGGAACCAAGGCGTTAGCTGAGCCCAGGAGGCCATCCTGGGAGGTACCTCCATCCACTGCCATCAAGGCCAGGGGCATGTGGTCCAGCAGGCCCAAGTCTTCCACTCCCTCCCCAGACTGAATCGCTAGTTTTTCCTTGTCCTGGACAAATTCCACGAAGTTGGAGGGAACAAGTCCTCGTTGGCCATCCAGCAGCTCCCCTGTGACACAGACATGAACAGGCAGTTGTCAGAGAAACATAACTTTATTTTGTGTTGCACAGCAGTAGCAAGTAGCAATCAAGCTTCACTTATGGCTCCTTAAAAGACAAAGGCAAAAGGAAAGCTGGAACATGAATACACTTAATCATCGGTGAGAGCTCTTCTGCTTGTGTGTGTGTGTGTGTGTGTGTGTGTGTGTGTGTGTGTCAGTGAGAGGTGGGAGATATGTAAACATACAGTGTGTACTAATCCCTAAAATGTAAGATTTATCACAGCTTCTCTGATGCTATCTTTTATACTCTCTCCAGTAAACAGAACTGAGAAAAATATTTCAACATTTAGAAGAATGTGAACTTTTGCTTTTGAACATTTCCAGAGCATGCAGACACAGCAGTCAGTGCAGAAAAAAAACATCTTACATTTGTACTGTAGTTTTTTCCCCCCAAAGTTCATCAAAAAGAAGTTCCCTATCATCTTCAATCCCTTCTTTCCCCACAGAGGACCTTAAGACCATCTGTGTGTGTCTGCGTATTTGTATGTGAATAAGTATGTGTGTGTTGATGATTAAACTGAGCCCCGCTGGATTAGTCATCAAGCTAAAAGGGACCAAGGTCCCATCTTGACAGCAGCTTGGTCTGAAGCCCGAGTTTCCCTCCTGCGTGGTAAATACAAGGCTCCTCCACGATACCATGCAATCTCACCGCCCACAGCTAATGAATCACTGCAGCTGAGTACTACTGTGTCTGTAGCGGGCTGCGCTGTCTGCAGGATTGTTAGTCAGGGGGATTAGGATTGCCTCTGACGGAGAAGCCTTTATAATTCTGAAGAGATTAGACAGATTCACTCCAATCACTGCTTATAAATAAAAGTGTACAGGACTTTTCCTTGGGTTCACTGACACATACAGGTGTCGCCCAAATAATGTTATCGCCTAGTGGGAAAACAACTTTAAAGTAACAGGTTGAGTGTCAGCTGGATGATATCTGGCAACTTTAATATGTGTTTTTATTATTTGATATCTCAATGAGAATTATGGAACAAATACAGATCGAGTGCAGGTACAAAGAGGTGCGAGTGTCATGAAACCTTAGAAGAGCCCCATTTGTAGCAGCAGTGCATTATTGTTACATCATCATAATTGATCATGATGTCATGTCATGTCACGCACATTGAGTACTAAGTCAACAGGGTATAGTGGAAGGGTACAAAAGATGTAATGGATGCAATATTGTCATTGCATATATACAAGACCCATATAAATGGACAGTAGTCTATGAGATGGTCATTTTAAAAGCATGTTGAGGGGATTTGGAAATAGAACGCTGTAAATATTGTAAATTCACTGGGGGATAACGGTGCTGACACACAAGTCTTGGCATTTTGTCTCATTGTGAGATAATTAATATGTGATAATTGTACATGCTTGTTGTGACTGTCTCTGCTACAGCAGTAGACAGAGACTCAGACAAATATCTGACTTGCAAAGTAACAAAGCACACTTCCTGCTATACTGTAATCTTTGATTCTATTTTCTATTTTATCTTGTCTTGCCAGTAAATGCTGATTATTATTTTCCATGTCATCATGGAGTCTAGTTTTACTTCTCACCTTGATAGAAGCCATCGTCGTCCATGTTTCCGTACACGTACAGGTACTTTCCGGCCACAAGGGGGAGTTCTGCTTCAGGGTGCTCATTTGGTCCGTCGTAAGGGTTGTAACTGAAAACAGAAGTCTTTAGCTTTCACGACAGCAGCTTTTACCTTAATTTGCAAATGAAGAAACGTTTCACCAGGAAACTTTATGTGCATTAAAATCAACAGATTCACAAAGTATTCACCTGTATCGGGCAGTGCAAAGGCGGACCTGGCCTGTGTAGCGAGGCTTGGACCTGGGCGATGGGCTGGCCTCATCCTCCATCTATAGATTGACAACAGAACCAAAGATACATGTCATTTGCATTTGCATTATATTCATAATTAACAATCAACCCAAGAGTTCGCAAAGCAAGACACTTATATTTGAATAAGTGACTGTAGAAGTCAATCGAACCAAGGTGATGTTGGGAACTGAGAAGTTTCCTTTCCTTTAGTGTATTTTATAGTCTGTGCATGTGAAAAGTCACAAAGTTACTCTCCTCCACAGAAACACTGGGGGTGTTGCTTAACAAATTTATTAGACTAAATTAACAGTAACATAACATGATATCTTCAATTTAGGTGATTTATATTCCTGAGCAGAAAAAAATGTTTTGGTGGTTCTGACTTCTCAGAGAATTTTAATTTCCTCAGATTTGGCTACAAAAAGGTGAATTCAGTTTAAATTCCTCTCTGGTGAAGCGTAGGGAACTCAGTGAGAAAGAAAGAGTCTTCATGATACTGGAGGCCCTTTGAGACAAATAGGTCAGGTGGTCTAATACATTTGTTAAACACTGTGGGTCCTCTTTAAAACTATCTTGAAGACGTAATAAATAAAGACGGCGTCCCTCCAGACCCACCTCTGAGGAGGGCCGCTGTCGAGGGCTGCTGGGGCGGTCCGTTGTCACGGTGCTGGGTTTGACAGACAGCAGTTCTGGTCTTGCTCTGTCTGCAGTCTGTGGCGTGCAGGGGAAGAACCGGGAGATCAGTAGCGGCGTGTTTGCCGCGCTCTCATCGCCTGGGAGACATTGATTTCCATAGCAAATAAAAGAGCAACTGTCATTCCTATTGCACCCATTTGCTACTCATTGTACAGCTATTGATCTCCTGTTGAGGCGAGTGTACATCAAACACTCCTCATAGAAAAAAGGCTATTCCACCCCCATGAACCTGCAACGCATGTCTTGAAATAACTCCAAGGTCCTCAAGTTGAAAAACACAAAAATAGAACTAGAAATAGAAAACATGCAGTCTAGGAGTGTGAACAAACTAAAAGTCAGTCAACATCGTAGGTCCACTGTATCAGTGCGTTCTTGTGGTTTGTGAGTGACTAATATTATGCATTAGCACAAAACCATCAGTGAGTCCGCCCTCTGTTTCAAGTGGGGAAAAAGATAAAACAGGATTTCCAGTACTTCAAAGACCTCCGGTCTACACCAGACTGTATAAATCTACATCGCTGATATGGCTCTATCTGCTGGCGCTGCAGGTTGTCATTAGAATACTAATGTGTTAAACCATATCCATGTCATACATCAGGCCTGTGATCAATTAGGGTAGATATTGATCATGAATAAGCAATATCACCATTAATGGCATCCACCTCTGCTCAGGAGTGAGCTGATCCAGCTGCTGTGAGCCATCTGGGGAACAGATCACCCTGATTCTCATTTCAGTCTGATCAGACGCCTTTTGATCACATTCTGTGGAGGCTTTTATCTGGATTGCATTCATCTTCTTTTTTTAATGGGTCAACCTCACTGGCAGTGGACTATTGAACTCTTGACAGCCAGAAGCGGAGATATTTTATTTTATTATGCTACACATTCTCCTTCCTAACCTGTCAAACCTGTCAAATGATGCAACATGACTGGCAACAGATGGTGTAAAATATGTAAAAAATGGTGGATTTCCCTTTAAAAGCACAGTGTCAGAATCACTGTGTATAGATATAAAATCTGAATGAAAACACTATAAACCATCACCATAACTACTAATTTCACAACAATTACTGATAAAAACAACAATAATAACGAGAATGACTTACTGAAAACCCACCTGTCTCAGGCTGGGCTTCAAATCCAACAATGACTTGAGGGATCTGGGATGTGCACGAAGGATTAATTTTAAGGATGTCTGCAGTATCCGATTGCAAACGGAAATTCAGCAGCTCGTTGGACAGCTGGTGGAAGTGTTCACTCTGTGACCTGCATTTCTGCTCCAGGTCACGAACCTTGACCTTTGGTAGACAACGAAGAGGGCAGAGTGATAATGGCCGAGAGGAGGAGAAAAAATAAGAGAGAGCAGAAGGTAAAGGTTGAAACATGAGGGAGAATACCCACACAAAGCAACAACGCGTCATCTATTAACGCTGATCAAACACAGAACCAATTAGAAAGGATCCCTAAAGAGCCATTTTCAGCATATAGCAGCGTGTTATATCGAACCCACTGCGGTCTAATCAGAGTATTATGGAAGTGTGGAGTCATCTGCACGGCTGCAGCTGCTCATACATAACACTGTTAAACTCTGATAACGAAACCTGAGTACTGCAAAGAGTTAAGAGGATTATAACACTTAGACATTAAAGATGTCATATGATAGATATCATATTGTATCAGAGGAAGATGGATGGGGTGTACAGTGAGCACAGTGCTACTCAATCTCAATTTCAGTGCACATATGGATTCTCAATTTGCACAAAATACCCACTAAGCTTTGAAAGCTTTAGCGATTTGCTGAAAATGCACACATGGAACTAATTCCAGGGAGGAAAATAAATACCTGCAACATTCTGTCCTTATTGGTCTGTTTAGACAAAAAGGAAGGAGACAGAAAAAAAAGGAAAGAAAGAAGAAAAAATAAAGGAAAAAACATAATGAAGACGGATAAATGACATTGCAATTGGTGCAGAGGAGGAAAAATGCAAAAAAAGTATATTTATCAGGGCATAAAGTATATTTATCCTGTTCAAGTGCCCATTAGTGTAGAGAAACAGGCCTGTGAAAGCAACAATAAATTGATTCAATAGATTTGCAAGAAGAGAAGTAACTCCTCGACGGTGGAGTCTCCATTTCTTGATATTTGTCTGAGTCAAACTCAAACTGCTTGATCAGGAAAATCATATTAAAGGGCTTCAGATAGATAATAACATGACCTTGTGCACTCAAAGGAGCCTGCACCCTGTTGTCATGACAAAAGGATTTAGAGTGAAATGAGAAAATAATTTTGAGCAGATGAGCCAGTGACAGGCATCTTAAAGACTGTGATGAAACACAGCAGGTCAGTGATTTGATCATATGGATATTTAGTATTCAAGGTCAGCCTGGTTGGAGGATTAATAAGAGTCTGCAACTCCTGTGAAGGTTTGGCGGAAAACCTACAGGGAGACAAAGGACAAGGCAGGAATATAACTGCAAACACAGAGGCTGAGCTGGTTTGTTTTAAAATTTCCTGATGCATGAGTTGCAAACTGGTGTGGAAAATTCAATAACCTACACAGTGTTACTGTGTTTGATCACAAAACTACTCCTGGGCTGTGTGGAATTAAGATTTCAGCACAGGCAGCATCAGCCAGCACTCTGTCGATGTTCCTACAGGATACATCTCACTGACATTCAGAACCAAGGAAGCTTCCTGTGGAATTTGCATCGAAAGAGGATCCAAAAAGTTGACAGAGGGTTGAGTTCAAAGTAAACCTAAACCTGGTTTAACCCTAAAAAAAGTGTTTTCACTTATTTGTCCTGATTAGACCTCTTCTCTGGGCTGTCTGTGCTTCACTGATTGTCTCTATAATGTCTTGTTGTTGTTCATTACAAGCCATCGCTCTTTTATATACTGTATGTATATGTACATATATCAAATGTTTTGATTGATATATGTGACATCTCGTTGTAAAGTTACAGAAAGCATGACAGGCAGAATTGCAGGACTTAACGAAGAGTAGGTTCCTAGCAGAGGTGCCAACCTGTTAGAGTAATTGAAAACACTTGTGTGAGTGTGAGCAGGGATGAATGTTTCTCCATTAAAATTGCATGAATTGTTTGACAAAGCTTTACACTCTAGTCCTTTATTCCACTAAGTGAAACATCCTGAGGATATTTTGGGTTTTATTTCATGAGTTTAAAGTATATCTAAAGTATATTTTAACGAACATTAACACTGCAGGTAAAGATCCGTGTTTGTTCCTGTTACTGTGCCTCTACCAGGTGCTTCCTCGTACTCTTGGTCAGCTTGAAGCTCATAGAGACACACAGAGACACACAGAGGCAGCTGACACTGTGATCACAGTCCATGAGGTAGAACAGACAGCGCACAGCTGACGCGCTGTCAACCCATTACCCTGGCTGATCACAGCCCCCACACTTGAAGAGATGCCGCCTACTCCTGACGGCTCTGATGAGCGGCATAACGGATTTATTTTGGGATATGTTAGTGTTTAAGTCGGGGCTGGTTGCAGAAATAAAAGCATTGTTTTCAACATTAAAACACTCTGTCAGCACTTGTTATGACAAAGCCTACATGGACTTTATTTCCATATGTTATTAGAATAATAATTTGAATGAATGAATTTATAGTTTGATGTTTGTATAATGTATACATAATCACAGCAAATAGTCTTGCAACAGGACAAAGACACATCATAAAAACTAAATATTTGTTCATTTAAGGATAAAAATGTAGCTTCAAACATGTCAAACATCAGGATCTCTTAAACTCTTAAATTTTAATGAACTTGCACATTTTGGGCAAGATATGGTAAATAGTCCCTCGTGCTATTTGTAGTTGTTTCTAGTATTTAATCACTATCTAATCAGAATGTACACCAGTTTAAAAGGAAAATGTTCCAGGGAGAACAAAGCACCTAGAACAATGTAATGTCTGCACACTGAAAGATGTCGAGGTGTTCAAAGTGATCGAAGACTAGAAAGGCAACATTTTTAGCAGAGCCCTTCATGATGCTACCAAACAGTAAGAAAAGTGCTGGAAGCTGAAACTGCACTTCTGGTTTTTGAGGTCTTTATATTTTCTGATACAGTAGCACTGATTCAATGACAGTGATTCAGCACAAACTGCCTACTGACACATCAGTTTCTGAACGAGGAGCTTCAGTTCATCACTGCTCTCATCACAAAATCAATGACAAACGAGTTTTGTGTCAAAAGTAAAAAAAATAACTTTTCAATGCTTAATTTTGTATTTTGCCCTCATCCATACGGCCATACCTTTTGCAGTCGATTGATCTCCTTCTGCTTGGTGTGAAGGGCCACCAAGGCTTGCTCATGCTCTATCTGCAGCTGCTGCTTCAGCTGGACAGCCTCGTGCATATGCTGCAGAGAAACACAAAGAGGGAGAGGATGGGCTGAAAATAAAACTAAATTTCCCCCCCAAAATGTTGAACCATTCCTTTAAAGCCTCATACGGCAAACCAAGAGTGTTATACAGTATCATTGGTAATGTATATCCATCAGATGCAACCCACTCAGATGTGACTCAGACAAAGCTGTCCCGCACGGTCACCCACGCTGATCCTAAATCCACCCTTTCCTAAATTAGCTGAGTCATGACTATACAGCATCTATCCTTGGAGTCACGACCAGCTGCCACATCTTGCAGAAACAGAGTTAAGGCCGTAAGATGTTTCTGCAGGCTTAAGAAGAAAAGACAGCTTAAAAAGCTCTGACATTCATCATTTCCTCTGTGTTCTCTCTCCCTTAAAAAAAAAAAAAAAGAAACAGAAAAGCCTCTTTACCTCCCAGAGTGGCTTCGAGGTGTCCTGAGCAGGCAGCCACTGCTTTGCATAATCAGGAAGAGCTCTAAGCTGCAGAGGACTGGGCTGGCTCAGAGGCTGTCACTGGTGCCTCAGTGAAAAAAAACTTTTTTAACTCTTGGATATTCAGGGAACTCACCTTACATTTTCAGCAAACACCCTGTGAGACGTCATTTTAACAGAGAACAATGACGTTTCTCACACAAGCCTGCAGTTACTGGCTCAGGACAAGAGGAGATGTTCCAAGAGGTGTTAAAAATGGTCATTTCTGTGTTATGAGACAAAGACAAGACTCTCTGAGGCAGGTGATGTTGACTAGCCGAAGACCTGAAACCTGAGATTTGGACTTCAATGCGACTTTAAAGGGAACTCCCTCTATTATACATTAATTAATAGTTACAGTTACCATAATGCAAACTCCTGATACATACATGAACATCTCTGCTTTTCTGCACACTATTTTACAAAGATTTTGTACACTATTTGTTACATAAATGGACATTTCTGCGTCTTATTTTTCATTTTTTAGGATTAAGTATTTTAGTTTTAATATGTAGAACATATTTTTTGAATAGTTCTATCTGGACTTTTGATAAGCTGTACTCTGTGTGCTCTGCTACACTCGTTTCTGTATTCTGTATCTATCCTAGAGTTTCACAACTTGTGCGTTATCTTCTAGACACAACCATTTGTGAGAAACTGTCTTGAGTGATGTCACTTGAGGCATTGGATGTGGCTGAAAATATCTCAGGGTGAGGAGTGAGAAAGAGCGATCGTGCTGGACCGCTGTAGCTTGTGGCTAGTGGCTCACAGCTATAACATGTATTTTCCTTTTTGGAAACAACACTTAATCTATGCAACCGCTATACATTTGAACCCTTTACAGCTTTTGTGTGAAAATGTGTCTTTTGTTCCCAGATTATAAAGCCAAGCTTAACAGTGCCATATCTCATTTGCTTTGACTGAAGAGTCCTTCAAAAGAAGTTTTTTTTCTCTTTTTTTCCAGTGCATCTCCTCCATCTCTACTTTCTCCACCCACATCGCCCTGTGTAATTTTCTCTAAATAGTCTCTTTGTCTTCATAATCAATACACAATGAGAAAGAGACAAACCTTTCTTTGCTGTATTAGGGAACGGGTCAGTTTTTCTCAGACGGGTACATTTCTCTCGCAGATATCCTGACAAACAGACAATCGATGGGAGATGCAGGGAGGCGAGGATTTGTAATGAGAGTGCCTCTCACGGCGCAGCGAGACTGTGTCTGATTACTATTGGCAGACCACAACACGGTGAAAAAAGAGCCCCTCCATGAATCCGATGACACCTCACCTCACGAGTCACACCACTTTCCTTCTTAAGTTTTCTTAGAAAACAAAACACACAGGAGATGGAGGCAGCGGAAATCGGGCCTGCAAAAATCTCCAGATGCGATGAATGTGGTGAGCCGAACAGAACCAGAGCGAGAAGTGAAAGAGTGCACAGTGAATAATGGAGAAATGTAGTGAGATATACAGTGTGTCAGTGAAAATGTGGACAGATAGAATCAGTGGTGATAAAGGAGGATAAAGGGTTTAGACTCTGGTCTTTCATTCTTTTGCTTTGCCAACTCAGCAGTAAGATGTGTAGCATTTGCCTTAGAGACATATTGATGATTTACAGTATTAACCCCTGAACTAGATACAGATTGATTTACATAATTTAATCCATAACTGCAGATAATTAAATGAGGAAATGTATTCCTTGGGGGGCCTTATGAAGAATGGAAAATTGGAGTTCTCAGACTATTTCTGACATATTATAGACATATAGATAGTTTGCGTGTTTTTAAGTAAGGATATATGAGGTACTTATCCATTGTAGGTGTATTACCAGCAGTAAACACTATTAAATGCTATATTTAGAATGTCCTCCAACTGGGAACTGAACTGAAAGTGAAAGCTTTGAAGAAGGCATAGATATGTCTCATTTTAGTTCAGTTCCCAGTCACAAAGGGTTGTCTGACTGCAACATAAAATGTTGCTGTGAAAATAGTCTATATATATAGCATATAGCAGCTTAAATATGCTTTGCCGTCAACCTAGTCTGGTCTGACCAAACCCTTGTACTATCGTACAGAGGGTCTGGCATTCCTCCATTGGAATAATTTGCTCCATAATTTGCCAAACTACAACCAGTTAGACTACAACGCAAATGCTGCGCATATGTCATCGTTAACACCTGCCTCCCCCCGACCCCCACCATTCGCTGATTGGCCAGGATGGAAGTCATCCTGAGAAATCGAGTCCAAGGGGATCAAACCCAGACGTAATATGTGGGAAAATGATAGTTGAGCGGAAGATTACGGAGGGCTACGGCCAGGCTGCCGTCTACCTTGTCCATAACTGTACATTGCTTGTCTGTTGGCAATACTCTGTCTATGGAGAAGTACATCATTGAGCCCCACTTCAAAACACCCAAACTATCCCTTTAAGTTAACTTGAAATATGGACTATCATGTCTCTTGTTAAAAATAAAGAAATGTTGAAATAGTGTGATGAAAATAAAGTGATATATGTATTTAGGAGTGTATATGGGATGATGGTGTCTCACCTTTAGAACCTGTTCCAGGTTCTCCACTTTGCTTCGGAGTTGGCTGCTCTGCTGCTGGGCCACGTCTCTCTCCCGGCTCACTACAGCAAAGGTCTGTCTCAGCTGGTCATAGTCTGATTGCACCTGTGTCAACAGAAAGATGCAAGGGAGGAAGGGATAGGAAACAGCCAGAAAAGAGCAAGAGGAGGTTGAGAGGATTAGAAAGAACATGGATATAAAAGGCTATAAAAAGGTGAGCGGAGAGACTGGTAAACAGAAAAACACAAAAAAGTGAAGGGAAACACTTTCACATCCTCTGCCTTCAAGAGCTTCAAAATGCATCTATTATTCTGTTTTTTTAAAAGAGCAGAAGGAACATGCAATTTTTATGAGGTTTGTTCTTGCAGTACACCCACTTTTTACATTCATGGATAGATGATGTGCTTTTTTTCTTTGCTAGAGGGTCGATTGGGAGTTCACAGTCAGACGAGAAATTAATCAGCACATTTCAATTTAGCCTTGATGAGACAGAGCTGCTGACTCGAGCATTCTGCCTCTCGTTCCTTCATCAGTCAGAGGCCTTGAGTTAAGCTCGTTCCTCTGAAGGTGGCCTCATAGGATCGAGCAGACCCATCGCTCAGCCAAACACGATCATCTCATTATAGCAAGAGAGATGAGCGCACTACACATACGCTCGCTCATTTAAAAGTGCACAGAACCCGACTGTTGTGAAGGAAATGAGTTCATTCATATTGTTGAATTTATGAGTGGTACCATTTGAGCTATATCACGTCAGACAAGCAGCACTAATATCCATTTTCAAGCTTTTATCGCAGGGATAGCCAAAGATGCTTTACATGATAAATTAAATTAAAAAACTCTAAAACCAAACCAAAATACAAGCACAGAATAAAACATTAAAATCAGCAGTAAAAAAATGCATCCCTTCAATTAATATTCAAATCTAATATAGTACTAGATAAATATTCTGTCCTTACATGTGCAATTAAATCAGGAATTTAACTATTTCTTAAAAATTTAAATCACTGTCGGTGCTAACACAGGGCACCATGGAAAATCTGTATAGTAACATTAACGCTGAGTCCAATATGAGCCCTACAAAAAATACTATGATTTTGAATCAATATATTTTATTGTGAAACTGTAAGAATGGATCAACTGGTTTAATAAATATATAGTAAATAAGTATTTCACAGTGAATGGTTTAATGAATAGCAGTGACATTAGTTCTCTAATGATGCCGCTTTCTTTCTTTTCTTTCTCTCATATTCTTTCTCTTTTATTACCCCTGCCAAGGAGGTTATGTGTTCACCAAGGTATGGACGGGTTTTGACGAAATTTTCAGGATTGGTCAGAAGTGGCTTATCTTAAAACTGATTAATTTTTGGTGGTGATTTGATCCGATTCAAGGTCATCAAGGTCAAATGAAAGGTCACTCCATAGTGATCTATGGGAGATTTCACAGTATTCAGTGTTTCTGAACACTCCAGGGTGTACAATTTTCAGCCAATCGTCACCTAATTTGGTTTATAAACTAATATAGGAATCCAGAAGTCACAGATTCAGTTATCTTTAGTGGACAAGATCAGTAAAAGTTCAAAGTCACCAAGGTCAAATATGCGTTTTTAACCATAATTTCATGTAGGAAGGAGCTAGAGCAATTCAACTGATCTCAAAATATCCGGAAAAGAATTGTCAATACATTCTTATAGTCAAATATTAATATTTTCCATGATAATCGCAAAAAACTGTGCATAGAGGACAAAATGCTGCCTTGGCAGAGTTCTGCACTCTCTGAGTGCTTTTCTAGGCCCTTCATGTTACTCTCTCTGTGCTGCTTGCCCTTACAAGCTAGTCTTATCCATTCATACTGTATCTCTGGCGGACTGGACACACTGTAGCTCCGCTTCCTTTTCATCTCTGTGCCCACCTTTGCCGGTGCACAGATGGCATCTTTTTGTGTGGCACCATGCAGCAAAAAGCTCTGAGTCGAGTCCCTGGACACATGTCAAATCTGCCCCCTCCGTGAGAGTCACTATTAGCGCCAGGGTAGCTAATCACCTACCGTCACAGTCTGTCTTCGTCTGGGTCTGCGTGCATGTGTGAAGTGGGAGATGCTGGCTGACTGTGCCAGTAAAAACGCTGCGATGGGGTAATACCACATGAAGAAATGGTATAAAGACTACGACGAGGCAACACATGATAATATACTGTATTTATGATGATGATGACAGGGCTGCAGGTGTATTGATCTGCAGATATGGACATGAGTGATGTCACAGCCATTTACAAGACATATAATGTGGCTCCTATATTAATAATAGTGTAATATACAATAGATTTTACTGTCAAAATGTGTGTGTCTCTGCTTGTGCACTGCATGTGTGAATGCTGCACCTGGTCATACTTGGACGTCTTCAGGTGGTGGTTGATCAGTTCAAGATTCAGACGACTTTTCTCCTGCAAGGCAGCGTGGAGCTTTGCTCTCTGAAGAATAAAGAAAGACAGGAAGCATACAGTTACATTATCATACATTGTCTTCCTCATTGCAAAAAAAAATCACTGTCTGACTGCATCATGTATGCAAACCACACGGCGCAACTCCATCTTAAAACTTTATATAAGCGACAGATGAAAGACTCAGGTTAGTGCCGATCCCTCCCTCCGTCTGTACCCGTGTGTGTGTGTGTGTGTGTGGGGCTAAGCTTTTCTCTAAGATGCTGTCTGGAGAACAAAACCCACAGCTGCATACTGTCACCCTCCATTTGGTATGTGGCATTAGGAACAGGCCGGGAGAGCTGGATAAAAAAAAAAAAAAGAGTGGGGGCACAGGAAGGAAGAGAGGGATGGAGGGTAAGAAGAAGGAAGCTGGGATGGTAGGGAAGAGGAGCAGGAAGTGAGCAAAGATTTGAAGGAGAAATATTCAGAAAAAAAAACAAATGGAGGGGATGACAGGATGGAATAAGGGAGTGCTGAATGTGTCAGCTGAATGCTAAATAAGCAAATGAGTGCATAATGTCAGTAAAGTGAGCTCAGGATGGGATTAAGTTGAAGTAAAAAGGATTGAAAAGGGGTGTGCAGTTCCTGTCTGTACTCTCCGCTGACCAGATTCACATTCAGAAGTTGTCATGCCGCTGGTGCTGCAGGTACTCAAGCATTACATAATTACGCCAGACTGAAACTAGGGCAACGCTCTCCTCCTATCACAGCCCTGAGCATTCAAAAGACTGCGTCTGGTCATATCCTGGCACATAATACCACTTCATGCTCGTGCACTGAGTTCATAATGTTGATTGTCATTCTCAGCTTAAAATATGGAGTCATTTATAACATTTATAACAGCCTTTTCTTTATTCAGCTGTCTTTAAACAAGCCGCAACAGGAGCTGATCACAGCATTTATTTCCGTGGTAGCAGGATAAAATGGTGGCTTTAACATGTCTTACTGATCTAAAAATATTGCCCCATATGGTCTCCAAAATAGGATTTAATCTAATTGCCTTCCAAACATATGTCATCAGCTGTTTAACACAAAAAAAATGCAATATGATTGGCAAAAACTGATTGCGTTTAAATTGTTTTCATTCTGCATGGATGAGCTGCACCATGTAAACAATGCAATACACCCCACACACACACACACACACACACAAAACAATGATATACTCACGTAAAATAGGAGTTGAAGCACTGTATGCCAGCTTCTGCACAGGGAAAGACTGTGCACCTCAGAGGTTTATAATCAAACTTATCAGTACAAAATCAAGGAAGTTGATAAACCCTCGCCAAGAGGATGAGGAAAGAGGAAAAGCAGACATAGTGAGGGGTGTCTCTCTATGTACAGACAGCCAGGACTGACGGAGGACGACACAATCAAAGCGAGACACAAATAGAGAACAGACAAGGGCAGGAAGACAGAGAGTGGTGAATGAGTTCACTCACTGCTCTTTTTGTGTAACACTGTCTCTGCATCCCATCACTGCAGACTACAGAGCGGCGAGTGTCGCCCTCTGAACCACACCTAGCTACAGCCACGAAACAATCTTGTTCTTCTGCCTTTGGTACCACCTGCAATCGCCCTCTACACCCGAGGACATGGACCTGGGGTCGGGGTACGAATACATAACTGGAAGGGATGGACAGGTTGTTGCTATGATAATGAAAGAAACACAGAAAAGGAAAAAAATGATGACCTTTTAAATGTTTCTTTTTATGGGCCTGAGGAATGATGTCTGCTTCTCCACTTCCTCCCACTTCCAGTGAATCACACATTCACAGCTCTGCTTAACGCTTCACAACATCTTGTAAACACACTGCTGTGCCGCAAAGCAGAGGGACACGCACACACATTCCTGTGCCAATTCGAACCTTCAATATGCACAAATAAACAGAGAAATCTGCTCTGAATACATAAAGGGTGTGATAATTAGACACTCTCTTAAGGAAAAAAAAACAATTTAACAAGAAATTAACGGCACTCTGAGGACATCTGTGTCAATCTTGGTTGTGAAATGTGAGATCCATGGGTGGAAACAGTGGACAGGGTCAGGGGAGAAACCTCAATACCACTAATGACTAATTCACTACTTCTTTCTCCCTTTTTTGTCTTTTCTCTCCATTTATCTCTGTCTATCTCTGTCTCTCTCTCTCTCACACACACACACACACACACACACACACACACACACACAAAGATGGATGCACTTTACCTACCTTCACCACAATGACTGTTATTCTCTCCCCAAACCCACTAATTTAGCTGCTGGCCCTACTTCTGCTCTGCTCTCGGTCGCCCAGAATCTACAGGGCATCTTTACAAGTGACTCCCATGTTTCAGTAAAAGCCTGCATCATGAGTAACATTTTCCACTATAGTTCACAAAGAATATGGTAACTTTCTGACAAAAGGCTGCACATGAGAAACGGACACAATGTATTTTTTTTCTCCCATCTAGTGGTTAAATTTGACTTTGCACACATTGCAACATGGTTGGAACTACGGTAAGCGGAATGGGTCAACTCCCGGGCGCTCACTATCACCGCGGATCCCCAGCCCGGAGCTCTGGTCATTTTATGGACCATTTACGCTTACGGCATATGTTATTTTACACCAACGAGGATCTATTTATGAATGAAGATGTTGATTTTAGGTAATAAAATACTTTAAAAAATTACACAGTGTCCCTTTAACGGGACAGCCTGACATTTTGGGAAATGTGGTTATGACGGCGTGCAACACCTGGGTCTGTTCAGTGAAGCGAATGTGACCTAAACGTGCATTCTGTTATATGACCAGCAGGGGGCGATACTGGTGGTTTCAAAAAGAAATCCATTTGTATTGAAATCTGACGGAAAATTACCCTTGACTCACTCTCTGGTGTATTACCTCTGTAAACAGTGTAAACATGAGTTTATGGTCTGAACAGTTCATTTAAAGCCTCTTATAATAAAACATGGTGTCCATTTGTAAATTATAGTCCAATATGCGAAAAAATGCTGAGTCACACCTTTTTTTTTTTTACAGCAATGTGTCTGTAAACTTGTCTCCCTATTTTTCATTTCTCTTTAAATAACATTCACTAAGTTAGTTGCTGATCATTGTCACAACCAATGTCAAGCAGTTTATAATACATGAACATTTAAGCTAACAGTTAGCTAACAGCTACAACAAAGCAGCAGCCCCTCCCCTCATGACCAAATATGGTCAATGGAAAATTATCCTCTACTCACCTGTTCTATTACCTCTGTAAACAGTGCAAACATGAGTTTATGGTCTGAATGGTTAGTTTAAAGCCTCTTATAATACTGTATAATATTGTAGTTATGTAATGTTTTCTGTTATATTAACTCTGTTTGCTCTGGTCCGATCCAGAACAGGATGTGACAGGATGTTTATTTTGCTCCAGATATTAAACACAACAATAAGGAGTTGAGCAGAAAATGATTGAAAATGATTGGATTTGATGTACTTATTTGGATTTACTAATATGCATTTATACTGATCCAAATTGGGTTACATATATATGAATGGTTAGACTCTTAATATATTCCCCTTTTAATTTCCAGCCAGCTTTGTTAATCAAATTACTTCTGTTATCATGGCAGTTTTTAGCAGTAAAGGCTTTAAATTTTGAAAAAAATATACTTCACAGTGATGCAAGCTTTAAATTTATTTAATCAACTGTTCATGCTTTGGAATTATGGACATGCCATTTAAGAAGAAAACAGACACTAACTGAATTAATTGCAAAATTTAAATCTTGCATATTGCGAGCAAACAGAAAATGACACGGACAGGATTTTGGATAGGCTTAATTTATAAATACAGGTTTATGACCACACTGGCAATATGAAATATTGCAGTAAAGGATGAGTCTGTAGTAGAGGATGAAGAAAGCAGTGCAGTGAGATTTCAACCATGGCCACTGCTGACTCTAAATGGGATTTTTTTTTTGTGGGTAGAGGATTGCTATCGCTCTCCTGCAACTGCCAGGGGGATTGTCATTAATCAGATGTCATGGTGGAAACACTTTGTTCCACTTAACTGTGGGTGGAGAGACACCAACGACATCAGCTGTCTTCAGTGGGCAGAGATGTACCATGTGTCCATCAAATTTAATAAGTGAAGAAATGACCTCCCTGTAGAATATAACGACATTAATGTATAAATTCTGTATTTAATCCCACTATATAACACTGCAGTTTACTTTCTGTACAAAGCACTCACCTCAATCTCAACTCAAAGATAAGGCATAATCTCCTCTCTGTATTCCTTTGTAAGTTATATTAAGTAAAGCACATACTGGTTGCTTAAACTGATCCTCAAACAAAAAGCCTCACACTGCTATATCAGATTATTTCAATCCTATTGAAATATTGTGATACTATAAAACAGATGACCTTCCTCCATGGCTATCTACTAAACTTTGTGCTGAGTGGTTTAATAGGACGGCTACACTAAATGTGTGTATCTGAGTCAAGAGATTGTTCCGCACTTATGTGGCTGGGCAACGGGCAAATGGAGTCAGAGCCATGACTGTTGTCCCACCGCTAATAGCTGCTGTCTTTTCAGCACAGTCTGACGGCTGGAACAGTCAGGACCATGGACAGTTCTTCAACTGGGGCCTTTTCAACTCCTGGAGGAAAAATCAGGACAAGGAAGGAAAAACTGGTCTAAAGAAATGAGGATGAAAGCTCTGCCTGAAGACTCAATGATTCAAGTATGAGTTTGCATGTTGTGTCACATTAAAATATTTACATTTGCATATACTGTACATTTGTAAATAAACCTTAAAGGGACACTATGTCATTTTTTTTAAAGTATTTTACTACCTTAAATCAACATCTTCATTCATAAATAGATCCTCATCGGTGTAAAATAACCTATGCCAACAATCAGACTTATCCTTGTGGGTGAAGAATCAGTTATCTGTCTTTACATAGAGCGGGTCGCTCATATGGAGGCTTCCATGTCTTTCCGGTCTATCAAAAACTACAAACTGCCAAGAGGGACATAAAGCACTACCTGCTAGTACCCATAGAACAAAATGCATTTACGTGTTTTCGTGATTCACTTTTCACAGAGAAGCAAGGTGGAGATGCCAGTGTTACTTACCCGGCACTAAACTAAAACCTGCACTGCAATTTTGGACATAATACAAGACCATACTTATGCTGCACAGAATCCTCATCGCCAAAAAAAGTGTAAAAGGGCCATAAAATGACCGCAGTTCCGGGCCGGGGTGAGTGGCCGGTGAGTGGCCGTCCGGGAGCACCCCATGCCCAGCCCCAGCCGGCCGGGGCCCACCGGGGAGTCCTCCAGACCGGAGGAGGGCTGTGGAGGTCCAGGTCCAGTGCTTTAGCACTACAAGTACAAGTATATTTTCACAATGATAGATCACTCACCCCAAGCATATTTCCAGACCCATGCCATACTGAAATGAAAAGAAACCAATAACTGACTGAAGGGGCATAAAATCATAAAAAGACATAGAGTTTGAAAATGGTTAGCAGTATTAGAAGTATAAAACTATCAATGGACTAAACCACCAGTATGAAAATGTAGTGTAGATTGCAAATCCATCCAAGGACATTCTCTCAAGGTTGACGTTAACTTTAAGGCAGCTGAACGTTGGCACTGTACATCCCCACTTAAGGAATTGGTTATGAAAATGAGGGACATTTTGAAGATTTATAAAGTAGCATCAGCAAGGTCTCCAGTGCAGCATAAAAGATGATATATAACACAAGAGTTTGTCCTCTGAAGGGCTTAGTAGGTGTTTGCCTTTTCAAAAAAACAATGTGTGACTTCTAGCCCTCTTAATCTTCAGCCAAACATCAGCCTCTTTGGCAGACTGCTTCTAGTCTCAAGAGCATTTCGAGACCAATCGTTGTAACGCTGTTAATGTCGTGCAATACCTCTGGTTTACAACATGTGCATGACACCTGGACGACTGCTTTATAATAGCTGCACTGTGCATTTCCTTTAACCTATAAGTCACGCAGCGTTCATGCGTGCCATTTTATTTAGAATGCAACTGCTACGCCACCCCTTGTGTCTCTACAGGTGCCTCGTGCATAAATCATAAATGTGTGGCTAATCTTGTTTGCGTGTGTGAGCACACACACATATTACACTGCCACACACCTACAAGGCCATTTCCAATGAGTGCAAACTGTGGACACAGATGGCAGTGGGTAACATTGATATAGTGAAGCATGAGTGGGCGTATGTGTGCGTGTCTGTGCTGGCAAGCATGAATGAGTTGCATAACTAGCATCTCCAGGCATACATCAGCCTTAAGCTCTTGTGCATCCAGACCTCTCATTTGAATCTTCAGGATGCAAAATCCCCCCCCAAAAAAAATCATTCATGTGGCAAGAGCACCTCTTATAATAAACACACTCTATTAAGTTAAAACCATAAGTTATTACGCCGTTTAATACAGTTTTCAAAAAAATTTCACTCAGTCCGTCTAGTTGCAGAGTTCACTGGTGCTAGGCTAACACAAGTCAATGGTTCTAGTTTAACCTGCCAGTTATAACGCCAGACTATCGATGTAAATGTCTGTGTTGATAGAATAATTTTAGACACAAAACTAACCTTGCATTTTGAAGGATTTATGTCTCAGCAGCAGCAGCTAGTTCGACAGCGGCGGACTGATATCAGCTAGCAGCTAGGCTATCAGAGCTATAACAGTTTGTTTACCTTGCATTCCTACTCCGTCTGCATTTGTGTGCAATTTCCACACTGGCACCACCAGTCTCCGGTTCTTCTGTCGCAGTTTGCTGCAGCTCCAGCGGGGGCTGTCTCTGCAGACGCACTCTCTCCTTCTTCTCTTTTATCATCCATCTCTCTCAGCTCTTCGTCTATATATTCCAGCTCGTCCAGGTACGGTTCATTGGAGAAAATTGCTCATCGTCATTTTCAAAGGCATCAGAAAGTCCTCCAAATGTGGCTAAAACTGGTTTTCAGAAGAGGCTTCTTCGTGTACTCTACATCGTCTATCAATGACAGCTGCATGTAAACAAACTAATATAGATCCGGTAACCTAGCTGTTAGGTGATATCAGTCTGCCGCTGTCGAGCTTACTACCAGGAAGTATAGTACGCCGCAGTTGCCTTCAAAATGCAAGGTTAGTTTTATATCTAAAATTAAAACTGTTTTTAATGGCAGACTTTAGCCTAGCACCAGTGACCTCTGCAACTAGAAGGACTGAATGAAATTTGTTGAAAACTGTCTCCAACACTCACATGGCTCACATGGAAATGAGGCCCCATGTCAAAAATCTTGAACTACCCCTTTAATAATTTCAGGAAACCCCCAGTTGTCAGTGGATATGTAAACAAAGGTTTAAAAAACATCTGAATATGAAATGTGTGACTCACTCCTGCAGATTTAAGAATGCGGATCAACTGGAGCTTGAATGGAAACCCAGCCTACGCAGTCACAGACGTTTAATAATAATGTCTCAAGCTTGAAAAACTCTACGTCGGGTCAATGTGGCAGCAAAAATTGTAAGCGCATACAAAAACCTTCTTACGAGGAAAGAGTCCCTGCAGTCTTTTGTGCTCAGTAAAAGACACACTCAAGACTTTACCAAGAACGACGAGCGTTCAAAGGCTCAAATCTGTGCACAAATAAAAAGCCTTCTGGGATATGTAGTTTAAAATTTAGCTCACCTCTTCTCTTGAGCAAATATCAAACAGCTAGTGTTTTGCTTAAATGCTCTGGTTTCTCAACATCCTCCCATGTGTGTTTCAGTGTGTTTCCACTGCCTGAGCGGGAGACAATCCAGAGTTTTATGAGGGAGAGAAACCAGAGGAGAGGCAGGGAGAGGCCGGCGCTATCGTCAGGAGAGATTAACTTCTCCTCCACGTAACACACATCCTCATTCACCTCACTCTTCGACCTCCTCTGTCGCATCGCCTGTTACTCTTCAGAGCCCTGCTTGGATTCTGCAATGTTTGTGCCTGTGGATGTGCTGTAAACATTTGCTTTCAGGTCTCTACAGATGCTCAGGGATGCATTCGACCATATAGCAGCAAAGCACAGACGACTGTCAAACTTCAAATGACTCAAAGTTTTAGACCCACGGCGGAGGCAAGTTAGAAAATAGCCACCGTTTTTATTTTCCACAAGTAGAGGCCCTTTTCACCAAATTTTCAACATGCAAACTGCAATTTGCAGAATTAATATCCTCGCCCATTAATTTTGACACTTGTCCCTATTCAAAGCAAAATTTTTGCATAATTGCAACCAATGCATGAGCAGTGTGAGAGCCCTGTGTGAGCATTACTGGCAATTTGCAACAACTGTAAAATGTGATGCTGCCACCATTTGTGATCAGCTTCTATGCATGAAAAATCTGCAGAATGAGCAATAAAGAACCCATTGTTATTCAGCATTTATAGACTATGCAATAATAACAATCTTACAAGGTCACTGCTTGTCACACTGTGCGTGATGGATTTCATAGTCTAGATTGCAAGCTGTGTCAAATAGTGCAATGAATGCCTGGTGAATCATGGCACTGATCTTCCTTCTGTGATATTCTCCTGTTATGAAAATGTAGTGAAATTATAAACATGCTTTGCCTCTAATGTGTTTTTAAAAAGAAAGGTTAAAAGGGGAAGATTGTAAGGCGGCCAGGGGAAAGAGAACTAAGTGATTTTGGGGTAAATATGTTTTTAACTGTAGCATCACGCTAGTTCAGTCGTGTATCCTGTCATTTCATGTCACATTCTGGCTGGCTGGTTTGTAGACGTGGGCTGTAGCAGCTGTCACATTGCTGGATTTGGTCTTAAATTTTGATGTAGCTCATCTTTGGTCACTGAAGCTTTAAATCAGTCAGACCGTGGACTCACAATGCGATCCAAGAACACAGTTTTTGACATCAAAAGGTTTCATCTTTTGTGAAAATTGACATTTGAAGCCCAGTTTGATGTCAGACGTGAACAGCAATTTGTCCCAATTGGATCTACAGTGAGTCCAATGGTCTGAACAGGACCAGGGAGAAAGCGAAAGCCCAGTGTGAGCATATTAACTTTGACTGTGTATGATATGTGACATGTAGAGGTGCTCCAGCTGTACTCTATATAGAGGGCCCTCCAGGGAGAAACACTTGGCCTCTCTTGAGAATAAAAATGCCTCTTGGGGAACATTAGGGCATGGGAATGTGCATATTGAAGTGTGTGTGTGTGTGTGTGTGTGTGTGTGTGTGTGTGTGTGTGTGTGTGCTGTATGTACATGCTGGGGGAGCAGGCAGTGAGGGTGAAATAGGGCTCCCATGACGTGGGCAGCAAAGCTTCCAGTCACATTGATGACATAACACATTTGATGTGAACAGGACCTATTGTTCCCTCAGGCCACACACAGAATATCAGAGGGCTGGAAAATAAGTTCTGACGAAGATCAGTGCAATGCTAATGAGGAGCCCAAGAGCTGGTTAGGGATTACATGTGCTTCAATGGACCTTCATGCTCACATAATGCTTGGATGGAACTTCATGCTCAGAATACACTAGTGTACACACAAACACACACACACACACAAACACACACACACGCACACACACACACACGTGCAAGCGTGCTTATAAATGTTCAAGCGCATGCAAATCCATAAAACTCACACACATGCACACAGCCAGCGAGTGATGCACACAGGCGTTTCTGCGTGCAAACGCAGACGCACACACACACACACACACACAATATCCACGAATACACACTCATGTGATCTCGATTTGCAGCAAAACACACTGCACAAGGTGCTAAATAATTTACATGTGACCCCATTGCACAGTTGCTAAAATGTACAGTATGCTAGAAATACACTGACAGAGCTTGAGCAGAGGTTACCTTCACCACTGTGGGTTTTTTTTTTTTGTTTTTTTTTCCTATGCGGGGTTATAATCTAGATCTGTATGAAGAAAAATAGTTATTTCTGTGTGTATATTTCAGAACAAAAATGGAAGTCCTTCTGCAATGGTATACAACAGTGCAAAATTAGCATTTTATAGTCATCAGCAGATGCTTCAAAATGTTGCAGACACAGACAAAGCACTGGCAGAGGGTTATGCTAGTGTTGGCCTCTTTCCATCAGCTGCCAGTTTATTTTAGAAGTCATTATATTTCTTGTTCTTATCTATGAGGCACTGGACACTGAAGTCCCTGAGTACATTTCTTAATTGACTTAAAGTCTCTCAGGTTGGCTGCAGTCACTACTGGATGTTCCTCTCTGCTTTGCATAAAGTGAAGGCTAAACTTCAGAATAGTTTGCTCTCTCAATATTAAAGTAGATCGTGAATAATAGTAACTCATCGTATTTATGACATACAACATCATTTCAGTTTGATTAAATGTGTTTTGTCGCTCTTGCATTTGTTACTATCCTGCCCGTTTGACATTTTGCACAAAATAATTTTATTGTGAGGGAACTTTTCTTTTGAAAAGTGCTACTTAAATAAACTTCAGCAATGTACAAGCTACCAAACTGTTCTGCTTGTCAGCAGAACCTTTGAACAGAATATGCAAGGCACCAGTTTAATCTCTCACAGACTTCTGTCTCATCAGGCTCACAGATGTCTGGACAATGTCCAGTTAAAAACAGATTTTACAATAGAAAACAACAGATAACAGAGATTTATGTCTCAAGTGAGCAGGACTCAGTGGCGTGGAGCAATAGGTGAGAGTTACAGGAGCACACAGGTCCTGTCATGTCATCTGTATCCCAACAGGCTGCTCTGTCTGTGTAGTTGCCTTTGGTGCTCAGTCCACCAAAGGCTCTTGTCTTATGTCATCATTCAAACAATTTCAGACACACAACACTGGGATAAAAGAAAGAAAGAAAGAAAGAAAGAAAGAAAGAAAGAAAGAGAGAAAGAAATGGTTGACTGAAGGAAGACAGACAGGTGTAATTGTATAGCTATTTAAACGAACAGGGACTAAGAGGAAAGTGTGATCTTGAGAGAAAGGAGACAAAAGAGAAGGAGAAAGTCTAAAAAAAGTACTACAGACAGTGGCAGACAATTAGTGCAGCAGAATAAACAGGACTTTTATCAGCATGTGTCTTTGCTAAGGGCTCATCTAGCCTGATGGCATGGTGAAATGGTAGCTCTGCAGATGCAGGCCACAAAATTATCTTTTTGAAAAGGCACTTTGGTCTGCAACGCCGTCACGCATGCAAGCCAAAACAAGGCTTTTAGTGATGTCATCCACTGTACACTTGTCCTAAAGGGATGGGAGATGAAGAAAAAATGTGTGAAGTGGTGAAGCCTGACAGTCAGACAAGAAAATATCTAAAATATATATATATGTTGTATATACTGTACTGAATAATACCCAATTAATTAACCAGGACAGTCTCCATCTGCACCCATTTATTTCAGGAAGAGTAAGTATACCACCCTACACTGAGTGCTCTTATTATATATGCTTTATTGAAGTGTATTTGCATTTAGACTTCAATCAGACACCCATTTACTCCCCACTCTCTCTCTATCTCCTACCTCTCACTTTCCTTCCTTGCCCCACCCTCCTCTTTTTTTCACTTTTTTTCCCTCTGCAGTGCTCTGTGTCTTTCCTTTAATATAACTTCTGTGTATCTTGAAAAGCTGCCAGGAAATGTGCGGAGGAAATGTTCCTTTATTGTTTCCCTCTCTGCTTCCCCCCTGGCTAAATGACATCAACACGTGTGCTAGCAATCAATACGGCGCTCACTCATATTCAGGCATGTGTTTGAATGTGTGTACACACGCACGCACACGCACACGCACGCACACACGTACCCACAAGGAGGGTGAGGGTGATGGGGTTGCTATAGAAACTATTCTCTTTCAGATATGGAGTGTCAGGATGATAAAAAAGTAGCAACGAAGTATCACATCCAACATATCTGATGCCCTTTGAATCGTCTGAATGTAAGCCAGCATGTAAGTAGCACAAAAAAAGTCAAATTTATTTGCTATTTGAGCCTGCAGGATGAATGAAGAGTTGGCAGTGAGTCAACCGTATATGATGCAGATGTGTGGAAGAGTACAGTAAGTGTCAGCACATACGGATACACTGTTAATAATAGAGTAGATCTGTGTGTGTAGTCTGTGTGTGAAGGTATAATGATGATTAGCTCTCCGTCTCCACATGTGATGTGCATGTGTTCACGTATTTGATATGTGCTGCCACACCCCTGTCAGGTTGTCTCCATTCAGGGATTATTACAGTACCTGTATGTCCCGAGGAACATTTTAGATTAGTCAAGGAAGGTGTCTTTTGGCTGCCAAACTCACTGATAATCTCAGGAGAGGAGCGAGGAAATCAGCCATGAGACTGAAAACACAAGTTTCATTTCCCCCTATCTTCTTTCCTCCCCTCTCTCCCGCTCTCCCTCTGGCATCCAACTGAACGTCAAGCTGGCACAACCGAGCAGTCTGCCGCATGGAGATGAAGAAGTGGAAGGAGAAAAGAGAGAATGGTGCAAGAGAAGCTTGATTAGGGGAGCATATAAGATTTTCCCCATCAAGTCAGAATTTTATACCCTTGAGTGATAAAAAGAAAGAGTGAGAAATAGAAAGTTACAGCAAAACACTGCAAAAAGAGAGTTCTTTCGCTCTCCTCTGCCGTATTTCCCCTTCAGTCTCTCACCCACCCACACAGCCATACATTCAAACATATGCATGGTGCAGGCATATGAACCATGTATACTCTAACCTACACATACACACAAAGCATTTATAGTAACAACACCCACATCCAACAGAGAAAGCAGTTACTGAGTGATTGGCAACGAAGGGAGAGCTTTGATTTCTGCCTTGTTTCAACAACTTCCACTCATTAACAGGTCTCACGTTTAATGCGCAAAACATGAGGTTTTCTTATCATGAAAGTGTTTACAGTGAGCCATTTTAACCAAAACCACAATCTTTTTCTAAACATAATTGAGTAGTTTTTTGTCTAAACCTACCTACGTTGTTTCCTGTGATCATGGGAGTTTATTTAGAAAAAAATTAGAGAAGAAAATGACACATGAATCACATCGTTCAGGACATTCACATGAAAACAAAAAATGAGGAGTAAGTTTTCATAAGATGTCATACGAACTGTTATATGATGAGACATTGAACCTCACTTTATTATAACACAATACAATTTAACAGCAACACAAACTTCAACCTCCAAACAGACCATAAAGTTGAAACATAGCTCTCTGGACAAGGATGTATTAAACTGTGTTTATTTTAGTGACTTTAGGTGACACACACACACACACATACACACACACACACACACACACACACACACACACATTCAGCAAGAGACTTTGCCTCATTAGGATAAATAACTGCAGAGCAAGTGTCAATCAGCCACGAGTGGGTTAATATTCATCACCAACACCTGGCAACCCCTCAGCAGGCAGAAACCAGGAAAAGCTCAGGTTACAGAGCACACACACGCAAAATCAATTTGTTTGACAAAGCGCCACACATTTGGGCATCTGAGTGCTCATGTGAACATGTGTCTACATATGCTGATTTACAAACAATAGATTAGATTCACAATTTGACAGCAAAAAAAAAAAAAAAAAAAAAAAAACACTCACATTTTCACATGCACATACTAACCTTTCCAAGCCACAAACACACTATTAGACCCATACACCGTAACCCCACCCCCAACCCTTCAACGCACGCCGCACACACCCACACATCTCCAAACAGGTGGCCCTGCTACAGTCCAGGAACAGAGAAGCCTCCCTATGTTCCCAGAAGAGACACAATGTACAAATCTTCCTGTCCTCTCCACCTCTCTGTGGACGTCAGTCTCGTCCTGCAGCAGCTGCACACAGACAGGTTTTCGTCCATGCAGCTGCTTGGCTATGCTAACCCTGTGCACTATATATAGGACTCAACAGAGCTAAATCAAACACAAACACACTCAGGCCAATGAGGCAGAGACGAGAGATATACAGCGGCCGTAAAAGAGGAAGCAGCATGGGGGGGATAAAGGATTGCTATTTACCGTGTGTGTTGGCTAGCACAGGAGCATCTTGACTGAGGTGTCGCCTATTCCTTCCTCCTCCTTGCTCTGATCTCCTCCCTTCTTCCCTGCTCTCTCTGGGTGGGGAATAGTCAAACGGCTGCAGCATCAGCATCAGCAGCAGCATCAGTAGCAGCTCCAGGGCCTGCGTGTCTCTCTCTCTCTCTCTCTCTCTCTCTCTCTCTCTCTCTCTCTTACTTCCTCTCTTTCCTCCGCCCCCTCTCCACACACACTCTCTTTCCTATCCTCCCTTTCCTCTCACTCTCTCCCCACCCCCGAAGACCCTCCTCCTTAACACCCTTCCTCCATCATTTTCTCCTTTTCTCTTGCGCGCTCTTTCTCTCTCGTCCTCTGCTCAATTCCCCCCCCCCCCCTTTCTCTCTTGCGCGGTGTATGCATGTGCAGCGAGCTGCGCAAATCCACTCTGCTGAATTAATCAGCCAGCTCCACTGCTACAACCATCAGCCGCATCAGGAGAGGTACGGCTGGCAATAGGAAACAGACATCTTGGAGTCTGGGATACAAATAAGGATGGTTTATTGGAAAGCTGCCCTGTGCAGCCACAGTCTGGACCTTGCTGCCCGGCTGCCAAATTGAGTGAAATGACAGCAGCCTGTATAATGCTGGCTTCTGCCGGATACACCCTCCCTCCCATCAGGCCCATCATGAGATTATTGAAAGCAGGATGTGTTGAAATGTCAAAAAAAAAAAGTAAAATAAATATGCAATTTTAAGTTGGGTCTCAGGACTCATTTCAAAAGGCCCTTTAATTTACTTACTTAAATAAATATAAGATAAGATAAAACTTTATTCATTCGTAAGAAAATTTCTATACAGTAGTTGCTATACACAGCATGAAAAAGCAAGGAAGGTTTGAGCCTGCTCCAAAATATATGTACAGTGCAGAACAATGCAAAAATGCAGCACCAGTGCAAAAAAAAAAAATCCAAACAACACAACATATACAAAATCCACAAAATCAAAGAGCATAGACATGTAAACATAAGTATGTGTCTGCAGTTGGAGTATGATATGTTTAATATGCTTTACAATGTTTATAATGTTTGTTTACTCTGACTAAATATAATTAACTGTATTCTGTCGTTATGTCAAAACAATCAAGATTTACATTACAATTTGAATTTTACTTGTGCATTAAATACAATTTGATAGCAAAACATGTGCAGGATTTATCATCTGGGGACCAAAAGTGTATGTTCAAAATCCCAAGGCAATCCATTCAATACTATTAGCAGATCGACCAAACAATAGACTGACTTTGCTACCCATAGAGCCGTGCATTGCAATAATAAAATCTGTATAGCCACAGTCTTCTTTCCTTTTATGGAGTACACTACAACCATTTTACAGCCACCTTTCAAGGCTACAGGAGGTGAAATTACTTGCATCATTTCTGCTATTTTTCTCTGAAGCTTACAGAACTCAACTGCAGAGATGCTCCGATTTTATTGAGGCGCTTTAGTACAAAGTTTTTTGAAGACACCAACCAAACTTAAATTCTACATGCATGAATTCTGGGGCTCAATTTTATCCCCATGTGACTGATTATTCCATTTTCAGTCCGTTCCAACTGTAATCCTCACAGTTTCACAGCTTTTAGCCTTTAACTACAACACAGAACACACTTGCTATCACACTGCCTACACTCCCTTGTCACAATGAGTAATTATATCATATTGACATCAGCTTATGTGTGGGGGCTCATGCGTGTCCATGCATGTGTATATGTAAGTGTGAGTGTGGGTATGCCACAGTTAGCCCCTAAAATGATTTAATCCGGTTAAGGGGATTTTCAATTAATCCAGGAGGGCCCTACATTTTGACAGTGTCATATTTTTAGCTCCTCCATATTTTCCTCCTCATGCAAAAGAACGTATTTTCCTTTGCCATTTTAAAATGTTAATATGAGTCAGTGCTCTCACAAGATGGATGGAAAATTTGTTTCGGACACTTGAGTCAGTGCATGCTCTGAAATCAAGCCAGTGCTGGACATTTATGTAACTGTCTTTGTGACCATTATTCACAGATTTGTTTCATTTCAATTTCTACTGCCACCTCCAACTCAAAGAAGGATGAAATCAGCTGTTTCCCAAGATGTAGCCCTGTGTGGTGCATGTAAAAAAATGAGGTTATGTTGATGATGACTCATGTTGGGCAAAATTTACGAGTCACGATAAACCTTTGAATATATAACTATTAATGGCAACATGCTCATCATGTCATGAGTGGTAACGTTTGGTTGGAACTAAAAGTAAAGATCACAGTTGTGGTGGAAGTGAAAACAATTAGAGAGTAAAGTTAAATGGCACTGGTTTACCTTTTAAGTACTAAAAGCAAGAAAAAAATAATTCAAAATTTGTGTCTGGAATGAACTCTCAGAAAATGTCTCAAATTTGATTACAGACTAGCATGGCCCCTCCCTGATATATATCAAATGTGCTTAAATTACTGCAGGCATGAAGCTGCACAGGCCAGATCAGTGGCCTCAATCAACCTGGGTAAAGGCACTAAAGAGGTTAGGACAGGAAGTAGGAGGGGACTGAGGGAAATATCAAAAGAAGAGGCTCACAGATCAGACACTGAACAGACTGCTGCAACTGGAAAGGCAAGGACTGCATGACCAACGAAGTCTGTACTACCACTGACCAGCTAGTCCACTAGCATATTTTCACTGCTGGCTGTGTGAACTACAGCAATATGTATCTCCATAAACAGATATCTGGATATGAATGCAGAATATGTGGGCAAAAGGATAAGATTTTGGGATATGAGGTGTTTCAGGTTTCCATCTATCCATCATTTTCACAGGAGGGCTGGAGCCTATCCCAGCTGTCTTAGGATGAAAGGTAGGGTACACCCTGGACAAGTCTCCACCTCATCACAGGACGCATAGAGACAGACAACCACTCACACTCACATTCACACCTACGGACAATTAACCTAATCCCCATGCATGTTTTTGGATGGTGGGAGGAAGCCGGAGTACCCGGAGAGAACCCACACAAACACGGGGAGAACATGCAAACTCCACACAGAAAGGCCTTGGGCCCGGGATTCGAACCCGGTACCTTCTTGCTGTGAGGCGACAGTGCTGCACCACCATGCCACCTTCAGGTTTCCATTTGGTCCATATTACTCAGACACGTGGAAAGCAAAAGAGGAATGCAATCTTGGTCTTACGCTGGGAAGAAAAAAAAATATTCATCTCTCTTTTCTGGCCGTTTCTTCTACAGGGTGAAGCTTCTTGTGCCTTAGCTCTCAGCAGCTTTACTTAAGCAAAAACACAAGGAATGGAGTGAGAAATGGAGCAGGGAAACAAGGATAATGTAGTTATATAGAGACAGCCTGAGCCATGTGAAAGAACACTGTCTGAGACAAACTCAATTAAGAAAAGAATACAAACTTCAGCTTAAACACACCCTGTCTGATACCAGTTGTTAAAACAGCCTCGTGAGTCAAAACAATGTGAATTTTCTGAATATCCTGTGGGCGGTGGAAGTATTATTCCAGCTGATTTGTGTTTCATTACACAAGACTATTATTAACCCTGGTTTGTCTGAGCATCTTTGATTAGGGGGAGTTAAAATGGAGATTACTGGGTCAGCTGAGACAACACGGCTATTAGGGATTATTGATTAGACGTTGTTCCTCTTCACAGCAGGACAGCCCATATCATCATGACAACTATCATCTGAGGGGGCCAGCTGCGAGCAGTACACAATCGTTGCCATAGGGATGGTGTCTAGGGAGACAGCTGTGGCCTTTTAGTGGCAGCCACACAGCACACAGAAGGTCATTCCTCACCTAAGGTATCTTTCTCCCAGTGTCCATCACAGATTGTTTCCAGGCAACCGCTTTAAAGCTTTTTCTTTGGTTGGTTGTTTTCTCATTTTTCCTTGCCATTTCGGGAGCAAAATAACAAATGAATTGGTGGAACGGACAGAGAAGTCCCCCATGAAATTCATTCTCTGATACAACAAGGATTAAATGCAACAGGAGGTGGGTTTCAGGGATTTCCTGTAGCTGACAGCCTGATCTAGCTCCCTAAACTAACTAAACACATCTTAAGTAGTCATATAATATGCTGTTAATATAAAAAGATTTATTATAGCAACTTTAATATTATATATAAATATGCAGTTTTTAAAGTTCTTAATATGTGTCTTCTTTTAGCATATGGCTACTAGTAAATTTAGAAATACTTCCATTTTATGCACCTATCATCACCCTGTGCAACAGAGCTACAAGCAAACTATGTACCAAATATGTCATTTGTTTAACAGACTGTCTATAAATAGTTTAACCCAGCTGTGAACAATTATCAAGAGCTTTTTTTTATGAACATAGCTTATCTTTTGACTATATTTTCCTTCGTCTAATAAAACACGAATTGAAAAAAAAAAATCACATTAAAGTCAAAATTGATGGATGTGATACAGGCACCATTTTTTCTGTTCTTTCAAAGCCTTCTCTAAGTATAACTCCACAGTATATCTGCATGAACAAACCCACTCTCCTGACTGAGCTTCTCTCGGTCTCACTGATCCATAGCTCAGTCTGTCTTTGCATGAATGACCATGATGCAGTTTGTGATAGTGTAGCTGTCAGTAGTGACAGCAAAACAACTACCAGGCACCCAGCTGGACTAACTCCAACACTGTACACACACACAATTACATGGCATTATTGGGTTATGTTGCTGACCACAGCATGTTGGCTATGGTTACAGACATGGATCTGTTGTCTTGAATTTCATTATTCAAACAGTGTTAAAATGTTCAAATAAAAGAGGAGAGAATTAGTAAAAAACATACAAAATGTTGCTTTTTGGTTAATTCTTCATTTCTTTTATTCTAGTTTTCATTTCTGGAAAATATGAACTCAAGTATAATTTTATACCACATCAATGAAGAGAGCAATGCACTCAATCACATCCAAACTATCTTAACCTGAGATCTACACTGAACTGAAACATTGTCAATAAACTGTTTGTAAATGCAGCATTCAGTCTATTTTACTGAAACTATTTCAAGCCATTGAGGCTTATAGCAGAAGCGGCCATTATGTTATGTCAGTTCCCCTCTTCCATTCTGTCCACACTGCACTGTTGCCAAGACAACAGCTCACGCACCTTGCCATCCGAGACCACCTGGGGGAGGTCTCCAAAGGACTAAATACATAAATGCATGCATGAACACACAAACTCCCATGCACAATACACACCAAAGCACACGCCCCTCCTTATCTATTTTACACCACATTACACATGCCCACATGTCTGCATATCCAAGACCAATCAGAGGGAGGAGTGTATGTGCACAGGGCCATGCGAGTCACAGCTGCGTCCTTGAAGAATAAAAGCTGCAACAGGGACTTGAATACAGTGACTCACAAACACGCTCTCTATACAAAGAGTAACTACCACAACAATCACATCTTAACAGTTTCAATTCCACAGTGTGAACAGTACAGGGTGGCTGAGAAAGCCATTTTATCTGCCTGTATGTGAGAGAAACATGTCAAAGGAGGCGGAGGTGGAAGATATTAGATTTACCAGTTTCCTATATTGCTGTTTCTCTTGTCGAAGCGTGGATACCTCAAGCTTCAGAGCTCGGTTTCTCTCCTCCAGCAATCGAAAGCGGTTCACACTGTAGATTGAGTGTCCTGAAGCATGCTGGGAGGAAACATCATATCTTGTCTGAAAGACAAAAAAATACCAATATTATACATTTCTGGTATTATTACTGCTAGTCTCTGTCCATCAATCCATCCAATACTTGTTGCGATAATTTAGTCTAGACTAAAGCGATGGGCTACGCAGCTGACCAAGACAAAGTCAGTATAAAATTATACATACAGAGGAAACCAGCACTTGATTAATATAAGTTATGAAAGAGGACATAGGGCTTGTGTCAATCTAGCTTACAGTGATGTACTCGGGCTTTAGTTCCATCCCGTGGGGTCAGTCACAGAAAAAGGATTACCAGGCCTGAAAATGAAGCTGTTTCTGCAACAGGTTTTGAGCCTCAGCAGGATTTGCCAGTCAGTGTTTTTCCTCCTCAGAAGTTTTCTTGATGGGATAGAATGGCCTTTGAAAGTGAATTTTCACTCTGACGCTTCAACCCTCCATGGAAATACATTGCATATCTGCAATGAGCAGGCTGGAGTGGTGAGTAGTTTCTTGCATTGCTCAGTTAGTTTTCCTTCATGCCTGACATCTATTTGCACAATTTGATTTGACTTTTGGGAGTTTGCAGTTGTCTTGTTTAGGACTAGAACTGCTCTGCTGTCAATCTTGTGCTTTTAAAATGTTCCCATCACTTGGAGGCATGCAGAGGGGCTACAGATAGTGAAGGACCTGCGCAGCCGTTTGGCTGAGGTTAGGGGGAAGCTGATTTAGGATAAGTGCATGTAAACTGTGCCTGTGCCTCCTGAAATTAAACGCCCAAGGATAGGAGGATGCCCTTCCCTCTTTTTTTTTTTTTTTTTGCCAGAGGAAATAACTCTTCTCCCTGAGTTAATCTTAAAATGGATTTGGTGCTCTGCTCCGGAATATCTACTTTCAGTGATATAAATCTATGAAATAGGAACATTTTAAAGAGCTACAATCATGAAATCCCAAATGGGGTGTAGTCTTCCCATTTACCTCCTGAAAAAGCCCACTTAGCCAGCCCAGACACTCCAATATTACCACAGCTATACAAGAAAAAACATTACCACCCTGGACAAAAGAAATCCGTGCTGCATTATTCTGAAGCCTGTTCACTTTTCTCGTCATCTCTGCTCTCTGTCCAGAAATTTAAATTACATTTTTCCACTCAGAGGAAAATGAAGGAAGGGGTGGAAAATATCAGACCATTGTTCTCTTTGAGCACTTTTTCCTCTGAAGAACCCAACCAACAGATGGTTTCTAATATCAGTTTATACTACTCTGATATATCAATTACCATGTTAGCAGAGCAGTTGGTACGATGTTGTCAGACACACAAAAGAACTCACACACACAAATAACAACCAGATCCCCTGACTGCAAGCCAGACTATCGTCCTCCACAAACAAACACAAAAAAACAAAGTTGCAGGCAATATGTCAGTTAACAGACAACCAATGCTATCAAAGCCAGTATGATGGACCTGCCAAGCAGACAGAAAGACAGCCAGATACACCTGCTAATAGAGCGAACCTGCCAAGCACTGTAATACGGTGGACTTTCCAAGAACACACAGAGACATAGATGGACATGCCAACCAGTACTGTGGCTTTTCCAAACATACAGACAGACAAACACATTCAGTCAGCCTATTTAGAGTGAGATATTAGGCCATATGGACATCCATGTGAGAACTGATATATAGGTCATTTAGACCAGAGAACCAATGGTGGAGAGGATATAATAAGATAAGATAATGCTTCATTTGTCCCACAAACAGGGAAATAAAGCAACATTACAATAAGACCCTATATAAATGTAAAAAAAAAAAAAAAAAACATTGACAAGTGGAGAAAAATATGTCAAACTAAGGTAAGGTAACAAAGGTAAGAGATAAAACAAATGTATCTCATATGTAAAAAAATATGTGCAGGACTAATAACTAATTTAGATAAGTAAGCAATATATAAATTATTTAAAAAAATGGGAAAAAAAATACAATTATAAAATTAATTGTTTGATCTGTTTGGCTGTGCTCTCTGGGGAAAATATCAACACCAGCGTGAGACAGCTAATTGAGACATGTTAAGTTCAGTGAATCAGCCATTCATGGAGGTAACAGTGACTGCAACCAGTCCCACGTCAGACACCGTCCACTTCGCCCACTTAGGGGACATCGTCCTTGTACCGAGGGAGCTACCAAAGCTGCTGTGACAGGATCAGCGTCAGAGGTGGGAATCGTGACGCACTTGTGCACCCTGGGGCAACCAGAAATACTGACAACATCCCCTGCTACATGTGAGCCAAGAGGGGAGGAAATCAATGGGACACAGCAAAAGTTACAGTATGCATTGTTTTCCATAGTGGTTGTCATGTTTAGTAAGAAAGTCCATAACATTAAGATACTATACAATAATAAAAATAGTTTATGAGTAGGGATATATTGAGAATGTGGGGAAGGATGGGATGGCATTCATAAGCACAGAAAGACGTTAGACTGGGCAGAGAGAGACACTACAGCAGTCACCTTGAGACTCAAGGGGTCACGGTCACAAATAAAAGATTACTTTAAACGAACTGGAGACCAGACAGGGCTGAGACAGCACTAAGGACTTGCCGGTCTAAAAAAAAAAAAAAATCACCATGTGAGTCCCTGGTAACCTTTAACCTTTTCTCAACAGTCTACAATAAGTCCAATCATTGTTACATTTCTGGGAAAAAAAATCCTGCATCAAAAAAATCCTTTTTTTTTCCAAAAAGCATTTATTCCTATGAGAGCAACATCTGTAGAGGTGCACATCTCTCCAGTAGGAAAAAAGCAACATTCAGGAAACTTTATTTTGGTGAACTCCCTGACCTGCACAGCACAATGATAAGCACACTGTCAATGGATTATCCATTAACCCTGGGACAACTGTTTATTAAGTAAAGCACATAATGTGGATGGCTATTAACATGTCAGAGCATATAATCATGTAATAGAGGCTTTTAATACTTTGTGCCATGCACATTTACAAAGGCTTTCATCCACTTTTGGCACTAATTAATAGCTGCTGATTTTAATTAATCAAGGACACCAAGAAATGTTGACTTTATTGGAATTTTTAAGGCATTCCTGCTTTGTCGGATGACTGATGTGAGAGGAGAATGGTTTATGACAGCAGCATGGCGGATGGCTTCCAACCAGGGGCACTGTGGTTAAGTGGCGTGTGCTCAGCCAACCGACCCACCAGGACACCCCCAGGTAATCATATTTTAACCAGGGGGGTGATTTCAACAGACTGTCATATCGCCATCTGGTGTGTGAGTGAAATACCTGCACCAGTTCCCCCTGATGCAGTCAGCCGTGGATGTACACAGCAACTGACAGCCATTAGACATATTTGCGAAATGGGAAAAATCGGGCAAATTCTGTCCAGCACAAGTGTTGATATGAATGTCTTCCTCCTCACACATGCAGGTTTCTTAATGAATGAAATCTCTGAGAATCACAGCAGCATCCAGTGCATCATTTACTATCATCTAAAAACAAGGACTGGAACTGCAATGTTTTTAATGATACAGATAGTGACAATGCTCCTTACCTTAAAGGCAGCACCCCCTTTGTCCTAAAATGACTTTCCTCTCTTCCAGTCACATCACAAGCCACCAGTGAACGCGGAGATGACGCGCCCGCGCGTATCCACGTGTGTGCCGGTGCATGAGTGCCTGTGTGTTCCCGATCTGCAGAGCCTGTCTGGTCTGTACGCCTCAGTAACAGGTAGCAAGAGAAAAAAGGTATCTTAGCACACCAGGACGACCCTACCTGACTGTAAAATCTTTCTCCAGCGCTCCCTGCGCCCTGCTGCTGTCGCGCATTAAAGGAAACTCCTCCCTTTACGCAGACGTGTGGACGCCTCGTTCACCTGACTAAAAACGTCACACATACAAAGCTCAGTAAGCAGTGATGTGTAAATCATTACATCATTAAAAAAAAAAAATAATAATAAATTATTCCCTCTAAATATATTTACCAAGAGCAAGTGGTGCAGCATCCCTGTCTCAGTTTCTTGCTTTCTAACAGACAGAAGATAATGACAAACATGCACTCATCACATCATCCCACATTTGTACACACATATACAGTGTTTAACAAATGTGTTAAACCACCACCCAGTGTAAGATGTTTACAGTACTGCCCTAAATTAACGTATTAAAGTATTGCTGATTACCAAAATAGTTTTTGTATTTTTCTGTAATGGTTAATCCACCAGTAGGTGCAAGATCTTTGACAAAAAGTTACATCTTTAATGATAAATCATAATTATTGTTGTTCTCCACTAATTTACTGTTATACAAAAAGTCGAAAAAATAGCAAAGCACTTTTTTTTTGCCATATTACAGTTATTTACTTGCATTCCTGAACAGAAAATTTATTTAAAATGTATTTTAATCTTGATTAATTTCTGACTTCTCAGAGAATTCCAGTGTTCCGGCTCAAATTTGGGAATAAAAAGTTGAATTCAGTTTAAATTCCTCACTCCTGTTCAAAACAATAACAGGGAAGGTGCTCTAATCAATCTCACTATGTTTCCTTTGTAGCTTTCCAGTAGCATCAAATCAAATCTACAGTACACTGTCATGTTCGTGGACAGATATACAACCACGTCCATGCTCTCTACACCTCTTCTAAATCCCAGATCAGACGACTCAAATTGAATCAGTGTGGTGGTTTTAGTGAGGCTGCATCAGCAGTCAGACAATCAATGTGCTCTGTCGATAGGCGTCGTCCGTTTGACGCTGGGACAGAGGAGAGGACAGACAGAAAGGGACACTAAGTTGTGAGTGAGTGAGAAGAGAAAGCAGAAGGAACGCTCTGTTCCACTCTGTTGCTTAGCAACACTTGCTCACTGTCTGTCCCCATCCTTCCTGCAGATGCATTGATTTTTCGGTCATGATGACATGAAGCCCTGTGAGGCCAGGGCTCAGGAACAGATGGAAACTGGATTAGGCAGAAATATGCAATGACCCCTTTAAATATGCAAATATCTGTAGGCAAATTACACAATGTGTCATTTAAGAAATTAAACAAGCTGCTACCTTGGGAGCATGCCCTCTTTCCCTGCTTTGTGGATTTTTAATACTGAAATGCTGTCCTCTTCTGGTCATATGGAATAAAAGGAATGGCAGAAAAATCCAGACACCTAGGATGGTGTTATATAGTTGAACACCTTCTTTTCATCTGGGGACATATGTGATGTCACATGTTTTGCAGGATGCTTAACAAATTATATTCTGTAATGTATAATTTGGGGCCTTAATGTTCTCATTGATCCATGGTGGCAGTGCTTCGGGTTAGGTTAACCCTAACCCTAACCCTGTTTTAGTGTTTTCATCCTCATAAAAGAGAATCAGTTGAGGATAGAAGGCCTAGCGAGTTACCGTCACATCCTCTGAAAAAAAAAAAAAAGGTTGCAGCGTGGTGAGATGTAAAAACACAGCAGCAGACAGGTGTGCATTTGTCAGGGTCACATGAGGTAGTAGATTATTGAAATCAAAGGATTTGTGGTCCAAAAAGATTTCTAGTCTCTACTTTACAAATGAGCCAGAATGAGATTAAATAACATTCAGAAATAACAATGGTGATCATGCTGGGGACTAAAATAGATGCTGAGGTCACATCATAATTTTGTTGTCCTTGTCATGGCATGGTTTGGAAAGAAATTAAATGAGCTGCTTGTTCTGCTTGTTTGCTCTACAGATGAGAAAATACAGCAAATAGACCTTCCCAGTGATGGGATATTGTCACATTTTAGCTTTTGAGAATAAAGACAGGGCTAAATATTTGGTCATGGTCGAGGTTGTTAAATTTAAAAAGGTACACATCACAATTACTGCCATTGCATTAAAACCATTTCTGTGTTTTAAGAGCGTATTGGTGGTTGAGACCAGCAGAACGCTATGATTATGGATTAGGTTGAGCCGATGTTTTTTTCTAACTAAGTCTATAAATGTGATGCTTTATCCCAGGTCTTCCTTTCAACTGGACTACTAACAGAATAATTTGATCATAACCAGTAGCCTGTTAGAGGGCTCATCATGTAGTAGCAGTAGTAGTAACACAGGCCTACAGTACCTTGCCCTTGGTGTGCAGGTGGTGATGGTGCATGTTTCTGGCAGCGATCATGGCCAGCTGTCTCTGGATCCACTGTAACTCCATCTGAGAGCGCCTCAGCAGCTCCTCCACATTAGCGGCGGACGTGTGATCCCGCATTATCACCTGCAAAAACCCACACAACCACAGATGACACACGCTGAAGCAAAACTGCAAACATCACACCTCAATACAAGCATACACTCACTGAAGGGTACACACACAAACACACACAAACCCAAAACATACAGCTGATTATGTGCATAATAAATGTACTGTAAGCAGCTGTACACACTGCTCCGTATTCACATCAAGTACCATGGCATTTTGACAGGAAACCAAATGCCTCTTTAAAGGTCATTAAAGGTGACATATGATGCTTTTTTCCAGAATCATACTTGTATTTTGGGTTTATATAAAATGGTTATAAATGTTTTTATCTTCAAAAACACAAATTATTTTTCTCATACTGTCTGCCTGAATATACCTGTCTTCACATATATATCTGAAGCACATTTTAGCGTCTGTCTCTTTAAGAGACAGGGGGGGAAAAGTCAACTCTGCTCTGATTAGCTTGTGAGAACAATCTGAGTTGTTTTATTTAACTCCAGATGCCCAAATGCACAAACACCATAGCTAGCTGATAGATAGATAGATAGATAGATAGATAGATACCATAACAGGACATGACATGACAGTTGTTTTACAGGCAAAGTTTATCATGACAGAATTTTCTAGTAGAGTGTGTACATTTTATATTATGCTATCATTAAAAATTCATCCCATACTGAAGTTAACTTGCATCAATCTGCACTTGGACAACATAAACACACAGAGAAGAATATTGCAGATCTAGCAAAGAGTTTCTTGGCACTTACTGTATAATTCCTTCATCTTCTTTCATTAAAATAACTTGTCTGTTAATGTGAGTATATGATCAATCCCTGACAGCAGCAGTTTCCAGGTTAATCAGGGTGTGTACATGCATTTGTGAGGAGGTGCTGATGGTGTGATTGATATGCATATGTGTCTGCCTGTGTGTGTGAGAGAGAGAGAGAGAGAGAGAGAGAGAGAGAGAGAGAGAGAGACTCAGTTACATAAGAGGATTACTGCATCACAGCAGCACAATGACAGGGGAGCGTGGAGAAAACATCAGATTTTATCATTCAGCACTAAATCCCCATCTATGCTGTCCTGTTTTGTACCTTTGCTCACACACACACACACAAACACACACACACACACACACATTGTGTATTTGTTTATTGTGGGGCTATTACATTGACTTACATTAATTTCCTAGGCACTTCCCTTGACCCTAAGCATATCCACTACCCATGTAATCTCAACCCTAACCCTAACCAAAGTCTAAAAGTTTAACCTTACACTAACGTTAAATGTTCTCCAAGTCTTGAGCCTAAATTTTACCAGTTGACATTACCTGACATTACACACACACTATAATACCGTATTCACAGTAACTGTTATACAGCTTGTACCTCAGGAGATTTGACTTATCTGACTCCACTGCTGCATCGTGAAAAACACTCAAACAGATGACTGACATGATTAATTAAAGATCACATTAAACACTCATATCTGATTGGTGATAGGCTATTCAAAAGTGTTTTCCCATAAACAACAAAGGGTCAATAATTAATAGACAAAGAGGAAACACAAGTGATTTGGCAAAAAAAAAAAATTAGTCAGCGTCCTCTTCCTCCATCTCCAAGGCCCAGCCAACTGCTTCAACAGCTTCTCTGTGCTGACTCACCTTGGACAGCTTCTATTTCCTTGCAGGGGACTGGAAGAGGACAAACAAAATAACAACAACATCAACAACACACAGCAGAGTACTGTAGATTCATACAGAAATGTCCTGAACCTGTAGTGGTAAGCATCTCTCTCACAGATTTAACAAAGGTAAGAGGACTGTGATGCGTGTACGTCATTATCCAGGATTTTTCTTTTGCCGTCTATCTTTTAATTATTATCAGTCCATTACAGTAATTGAATTCCTGCTGTCACTGCCTTCGATAAGTAGCCTAAGTTATCCTTATCTGAAGAAGACTGTGGAATATTGCTATAGTGATGCCTTGTAGTTATTAAGTTTAAGTGTTATTGTTGCACAGTTAAGACTTGAACACATACCTTTTATTTTAGATGTCACGGGAAGTGCAGGTCAATTATGGGGCTGCTGCATTATTAAAAAGTAAAAGCTTTTTTAATGAAAGTAGCTGTGTAGATGTCTAAAGCTTTTAGTGCATGCAATTCGTCTGCAATGGGGGAGTTTCTGCATATGATGTTGCACTTGAAAGGCTGCGACACTTAAAAAAATCATCAAAATCGGTTACATGCATACTGTGAAATATTTCCTGGATGAAATAGTGTATTATGGAAGAATTGTTAGGCCTACCCATTCAGGTGAGCTGGTTGGTTTCTCTCATCCTCTTCAGTGATCTTCTGTTCTGCTGGCTTCTCACCCTCCCAGGCAGAATCTAGTGCCATGCATCTGCCTTACAATCCTCAATAAGCCTTAAAAGAAAACAAAAATACATAAACAAAGCTACAGAAGGGAGAAAAACTGACATGCTGTGTACCTCTGCACTACATGAGAATGGCTTCAAATGTGTTTTTCTCCTTAGCGTGTCGTGTTTTGGACAGCTTATCCCGAATATGACTTACTCTTTTCAAACAGAAGTCAGTTATGATTCAGGATTTTTCCCTCACGGCGTACTTGTACCCAAGGCTGCCTGCTGTGTGACCATATGGCACACTTAACAAGAGGAAGAAACATGAGCTGGAGATGGAAGAGAGCATTTAAGGCGAATCTCTCACCTGTCATACGATATGGAGTGGACTAGTTGGGGGTTAGCTGTCATGGTTCTTCATAATTACTTAATATAACCTATAAGACGTGGTTTGATTTCTAAAACTTAAAGCCCCCTGTACACAGCAGTGTTTTAGCTGAATGGCTGTAAAGAGGCTGAAATCAACAGTAAAAATGCCATAAAATGATCTAAAACAGGCCACTGAGCACAGTAGAGCTGCAGTCTGACAATAAATAAAGGCAATTATATTTATAGCCCAGCATCACAAACGTGCTTCCAGGGGCTTTATAATCTGTGCAGCGTACCACACCCTTAATCCCAAACAAAACTCATTTCTATCATTTCTCAAACTTAAGTCTAAAAATCCTATTAAATTTATAACCGGTTACATTCAACAGTCACAAAAACGTGCTTAATAGCAGTGAAGACATGTATTCACCATAAGTTTTGGAAAATATTTTTACTGATGTACAACAGTTACACATCAAAAATGTCAATATTCATAGAGAAAAATATCACACAAGTCCAGATAAAATACATTTCTGTTCATCTATCTGTATCAGAGAGACGTCTCTGTCTGCACTTCCTGTTCACGCAAAACAGCTTTAAACACCTTGACAGATGAACCAGTCCCAGAAATGTGAATGCAGCTTGTTTTTTTTCCTTAACTCCTTTTAAGCCAAACAGAAGTGCTGACCCAACACATCCCCCCCTCCTTTTAGTAAGTGTGTGGCAGTTTCAAACTCCAGTGGGACGCTCTTGCTCTGAGACTGCTTCAGGTCTCTCTCCATCAGCTGGGGATAAGAACATCAGACAAATTATTTCCTCTGATAACTAGTGAGTATAAAATAAATATTTTTGGATATGGATATTTAAATTTACCTCCATTTCATTTCTACATGCCCAAAAAACAGTGATGTGCAACTGTTACCTAAACTATCAACACCACAGAAACAGAGACAAGTGTCACGTCACCTCATATGTTGTCATCTCCAGCACCTCGCTAAGGTCATCCTCCTGTTCCGATAGGGGTGTGCTGATTGACAGAGCAGCTTTTGCCACATCTGGATGGTAATGCTTCTGCAGTGTCTGCAAGGAAAAAAAATGAGAAAATATTGTGAACTACAACTGAAAATTAAGTATGTTTCCATAAGTTAGACTCAAAATTCAGTTGAGGTCTGTGTCATGGATGATTCATTTGTGGATCCTAAACAGCCGTCACATGCTGCACACACCTTTATCTCCCACAAGCTGCTCTCTAATGCACGGCACTGAGCAGGATCCTCTTCATCCATTAGATATGGGTCCTCCAAAGGCTCTGTTGTTATGAACAGAAACAAACAGCATATATCCTCAAATGCTTCTTACAAGCTGTCTTAAAGACAATGAATTAGACTGAGTAGCTAAAACCCCGGGGGACTGACCATCTTGTGTGCTGGGCCTGTGAATGAGGACTCTGCAGGACGGGTGGCGACGGATCAGGTTGTAAATGAAGGGCAGCACTATGAGGAGGGCTGTGGGCGGTGCCGTGAGAGCCAAACGAGCCAGGCGTTTGGCAAACGCAGCCACTAGATACACTGGCAAGTGACTGGAAGAAGACACAGCAAATGTTACTAATGCATTTATACTTTTGTGAGCTCATTAGCCATTTAAATATCTCATATACAGTCAGTTTGAGTCAGACTACAATCAAAGGGTAAGGTTATAGTGAGGTGTTCAAGTACCTCAGGTCAACTGATGCAGACAGATGGGACTGGATAAACTGAGGGTGAAGCACGAATTACCTGGAGCTGAGGAAGAGGTTTGCGAGGTGGAAAAAGCGTGCTCTGTACTTCACGTGGAAAACAGAAGGCTCGAGCAGATTATACAGCTTCTTGTAGAAATCTGGGTAATCTCTGAAAAAACATGAATGTAATTCAGAAACAGCTGTGAGTCTACTGTTGTCTTTTATACATATTCAGCATGGAGCCATATTTTGTGTTCAAATTTCATATTATTGTAATTTAAATAACTAGTGGTCGATTTTGCCATGTAATACTCACAGGTTGTGTTGATGTATGAGGACAAAAAGCCCATTGAGGGCCAGCAGGCTGATAGCCCCACCTGTTAGTCAAAAACATGACAAAATACTGTTATGATTACCAGTATCGCCCGATAGATATCATAGACCCCAGAGACTACATGCAAAAATGCCACTTAATTTCACATTGCTTTTTACATTACATTGTCACACAAAGTTGCTAGAGTACTGCCAATAGATTTAAGCCATGTGCACAACGTACCAACTTCATAGGCGGCGGTCAGGAAGTCAATCATCAGTGTGGGTTTACTCATGTGAGGCAAAATGGAGTCATGGAGCATCACCAGGATCTTTTTATACATGTTGCTAGGCAGCTAAAATAGAGAGATGAGATGACACTGTGTCATAGATGTGTGCAGGGAATACATTTTGATTTAAAAATTAAAATAAATAACGGCATAATACCTTATACTTGAGAAAGCCCAGCCACATCCTCTCAAAGACACGCTTGTGTTCCTGTAATTAAGGAAAATTTTTAAAATCAGTTAACGGGGAAAACACCATTTCGAATTTAAAGTTAAAAAATATCAATGACTTACATTTAACTTAGCAGCTTTCCAGTCCTTATGTTTGGCTGGAGAAAAACAATCAACAAACCAGTTAAAAATTACATTCATGTACTAAAAAAAAAAGCCTATGACATTGTGTCAAAAAAGCAGCTCTCACCTTCCTGTTTGATCATGAAGTTTGTGAGCTCTGACTCCTGGCTTGGCAGGCTGATGTTGGACATGAGGGTGAGCACATTGTTCTGATATATGGGCACCAATGCCTGAGAGGAACAAGACAAGACAACAGCATTCAGCAAAAATGAGCAACATTTATTAAATAAATGCAAAGCTGTAAGCAATAAAATAAATGAGCGCTGGACACTTCTCCTACCCCTTTGCTTTTGTCCATGACTTTGCCCACATTCTCACGGATGGAGCTCATGACATAAAAGCGTACATCATCCATCTCGAGGAACTCCTGGAATCTGGAGATCAGCAGGGAGTTGTCTGTAGTGTTGGACAGCAGTCTCTCCACCACTCCCTGTTGATATACCAGAAGGCTGTTATAATATTTTATAGGACACTATGATTCCTAGCACTAACAGTCAGATTGTGTGACACCACATCTCACCAGGATGAGTTCTCTTGGGAAGCTGTAATGTTCACTCCAGTCCAAGTCCTGAAGGGGATGCTGTCCTTCACCTGCAGCAAACTTCATCAGGCAGCACAGGGCGCTCTCCTGTATTCAGACAGTAATTACTAAAATTACAACTTGATTCCCTCGAAGACCACAAGTACAGCTTGATTATTCACTGAAATGCAACAAATTATGATTATCATTGTTAGATCTGAGCTGCTTCCTGCACTCCACCCATGATGCCTACTCTGATTTCACTGAACTCACCTTGACGCTGTAAAGTTCATGGCTGAGGTGCTCAAACAGTATCTCCACACAGCTGTTGTAACGGTGTCTCATGAACATGTGATACTTCTCCTCAGCACTGTAGTCCCCTGAAGCGGAAAAGAGAGACAGATAAAATTATGGGTGACTGGCAACCCCAGTGAGAGGTTGTTATCATGTTTTTATGTGACGTCAAACCCAGGAGTGGAAACTGGTTTCTTATACATGTTACATATGCCATTTCCATCATTTCACATCCCATCAGTCTCGTAAGCAGTAGGTACATAAATGCTGGTGCAAAACTTGCTGACAGCCACTATTTTAATGCATTATGATCCTGAACTCACCACTCAACGCGTCCTCCTCTCCAGGCAGTTTCCCCAAAAACAGCTCTTTCTTCTCCAACAAGGTGCGGAACAATTTACTGCACGCATCGACAGCATTGACAACATCCTGCTCCTTTTCTGACTGTAAAAGGACATTAAAAAGTATGTTTTTACGACAAAGAGAAGCAGCATCCTGTTTAGTGTCAATAAAGCTAGCTAACCAGCATGCCTTCATTAGTATGTGCTCAAATCGTGTGATATGGTTGTATATCTTTACCTCAAGGAACTCAAGGATGTCAAAAACGTCGTTGGCATTTTTCCTACTCTCAAGGACACTCTCCACTTTAGCGTTAAGGTCAATTTTAGCTGTTTTCACACTTTGTTCTGTTGTTTTTGACGAACTCACGTTGCGCTTTTTGGCCGGCGCCATGATTACTGACTGATGTTGCGTTCAGTGACATGTGAGGAATACGAAAACATAAATAAATGAAATCGTAGCGCATCCTGGACATTTTTTCAAAGAGCAATTTGAAATAATTCGAGTATATTCTATTAGGTGTTACCGTTTAAGGTTTTACTCAAAGGATATGTGTTTTATCTGTCATTGCCGTAGAACTGCAGAGATGATAGCTGAGGTGGGAGTACTACTTTCCCGAAAATCCAAAGGTCAGTGAATGTTGCATTAGTCTCTAACAGTGAATTGTTGTGCCGCCTCCTAGTGACTGGAGGGTGAAGTTCTGGGTTAGGTATTACCACTTGAGTATACCATATCACAGCCAGGCTACAGTTTAAAGACAATTTATTTTATAATTTAAAGTATTCAAAAACTGGAGGGTCCAAAAACAGATTATTTTCCAGGTGAAAATGCTTCAGTATCCCTTATTAACAGTTTGCTTTCATTGTTCCCACTCACAATTGACTGAAAATGGGAGGTTTATTTTAATTTGACATATAATTACAGCAACCACTATGTATTTTGATGTACATATGGGTATCATTAAAGGTGTGTTTATAAGATGAAGAGACTGAGACAGAGGCTGGCTGAGGGCATTAGAATTGGTTACAAATAAGGAAACAATCAGGGTACAATAAAGAACAGAGAGGTTTTATCTTGTTTAATAACATTTGTACAAGAGAAAAAAGTCAGTCTAAAAAGAAAGTTAAGTTCAAACAAAAGAGTGAGAATGTTTTGGTGCGAAACTGTCTCTTCTTTCAACAGGCAGGGCAACCTAATCAGAGTCGTTTCCTACATCCGCATTGTCCTGGGTGGAAAAAAGAGAATTATCATGAATAAGAATATAAAACAAAATGCATTTTTAACATCAAACATCAGAGTTTTGAATTAAAAATTCCTGTTCCTCTATTATGGCTTCCAAGTACCTGTTTCTGGTTCTTATTGTCTTGTGTGTCAGTAGCTGTGGCTGTAGCTTCAAAGTCATGGATAGGAAGTGTGGCCATCCAGTTGACCATGGAGCCCTCCTGACACTCAGTTTCAACAATGGTGGGGTAGATGTGAGCCTCCTTAAAGGACTGGATCGCCTCCTCCTCATGGCCCCAATCCAGTGTCTCATGCAGCCCATCCCCACCGAATCGCTTGTTGTACCGATCAAAGTGAACTCTTTCCAGGACCAAGCCCAGTCCTGGAGCTTTGGGCACATCCACCTTTTCCTGTCCCCAGCTCCGCTCCATCACATCCTCCTTTGCATAACCCTTTATCACTGCAATCACCAGGCCGATCATCTTCCGGATTTGGTGCAACATAAAACTCTGGCCTCGCACGATGATCACTGCAAACTCAGTGTTGCTGTTGATAAAAGGTTCCCCACAAGACATCTCTGTGATATAGCGACGGGCACTGGGGTCACTTGGAGACTTCTGAGAGGTGAAGTTATGGAAGTTGTGGGTGCCTTTGTAGAGATCAAACAGACAATTCACCTTCTGAAGAGTCTCCGGCTCGAGACGAAAGGCTGCTATATTGCTAGTATCATAGTCTTTTGGGGAAAAGGCCACTGTTGGAAGCATGTAGGTGTATGTACGAGCATCACAGTTGTTTTTAGAATTGAAACCCTGGGTCACCCGTTTAAGACCTGTTGCAAGAAAAGAAATGCTGAATGTTAAATACCTTCTTCTCAGTTCTGATCAATAAAACTGGATTATTAGAGCAAACGCCTCACCAAGCACTCTGATCTGTGGTGGCAGATGCTCATTGATCTTTTCAATGGTGTCGTCAATCAACCGTATCTTTAGAGACACCACTTGGCCAGCTGCAGACACGCCCTAAACAAATTCAGGTAGACAAACACCAGCACAGTTTGTCATAAAGAAATACAAATAGCAACGATGTGAGCACACTCATATCACTACTTACTAAAACGTGATAACACCACTTATTACACATTTGATCCTTCTTCACAATAACCGTGCTATGAAAGGAACTCCTACCTTATCTGTTCTGGCACATCTTTGGAAAGACATCTTCTTCATTTCATCACCATGGTTTTCTGGAATGCAGCCTGATTTAACAAGTGCAGTGACCAGATCATCTTCAATGGTCCTGAACTGAGAGTTTCCAGGGTTTCTCTGAAACGCAGAAAACATAATGCCTTAAGGAAAACATAACACATAAGTGCTCGGATCTGAGAAAGGCTGAACACTGACAGTACCTACCTGCATGCCATAGTATCCCTTTCCAGAGTATGCCAGCAGGAGAACCACTTTCTTTTTTGGATATTTCTTTTCATCTTCAGTTTGTCCCCCCTCTGCTTTTAATTTTTTCGCTGCCTGCACCTTCTCGCCAGACTCTTCATTTTCCTCGTTGGCTCTTTTCAGCAGCTTGGCTGTCTGCTCATCTCTGGATCCTTCACTCATCATGCAAAATAAACTGCAGGGGCCACCTGTCAGGATAACATATACTCTGTTATATGGACATTCACAATAGTGGATGATGCCACGTCCTGTAAGCTTGTGACTGTGACTAGAGACATAATTACTTTACTATTTTGCACGCATAAAAAACAAGGGGAAGTCAAAAAGGGTATCATTATGATTAACAGCACAGAAACACAGGCCTCCTTAGCCTGCAGGCTGAATACATTGTCTTTAGTTTCCTGTTTGCTTACCGTTTCTCGCTGACGTCAGTCTGTGGTTAATTACTAAGGCACTCCACAGTGGTCGGATTTTCAACATGTCACGCTATGCCATCATGCAGCTACAGGATGCAAACCGACCATTGTAGCTGGACTACGGAAGCTAACACGGAGCAAAACAGAATACACAGAAGAAACTCACAAAATACACAGCCTCCTAAAAACTTTAAACACGAATTCAAATGCCTATAGTCATAAATATATCGGAATAAATTTCAAACTGTAGCTGTGTCTAACCGTCCTGTAGTAGAGGCAGCAATACACACATGGCCACTGTCAACTTTAACCCCGGGTGGAAATATCGCGAGATTTGTCTTGCTCTCGTCTTTGCTACGTCATATGAAAACGGAAACGCTAAAGAAAAAGGGTGTTATGTACAGTATGTGGTCTGAGTGAGCCAAAAAAAATAATGTTTTGATGATTTCACAATTTATTAATAAAAAAAATTGGTCACATAGAATAAAAATGATCTTTGTGAACTTGTGTATGTTTTGTAACGCACGTATTAAGCAAGCATTTAAACATTAAAAGGACTGACGATTCAGAAAGTCATCAGGACTATGAGTAGCCTATCTATAAAGCCTTAAAAACCTAAAGTTATTTTGATATTTTATACACCCCTCTTTTCCTTTATATTCTGTTATTGTTAGCAATCCTAATATGCTGTATGTGATGAGGAAAAAAAATATTAAATGTTGTCTTTCTGTCTCTGTGGACTAAATATCAAAATATAATGATGCTCTTTCATTACAGTGTTGATACCGTTCATTTGATTTTAAACCATGTTACATTTACATCATATGAATTTTTTTAAAAAAATGATTAACTTGAGCTTTTATGAGGTTGCCAGTGTAGGCATGTAGATAACCTCTGCACTAATCCACTAATATAGCATGTAATAAGAAAAGTACACTACACTCACTGCAATAGTTTGCTGAGAATTTGGACATACGTCCACATGTAGTAATGTTTCTGTCCACATGAGTGCAGCAAAATCACGGTAGTCATCCAGCTGCTTTGGAGAATACGTTTTAAATGTAAATGCTGTGTGTTAGGTTGTGGTATGCAGTCATATCTGACCATTATAGTAAATCTCATGGTGTTATACTTAGGCTATAAATTTAGACACAGTGAGATTTTTCCTCAAGCAAGACAATCATTGAATTATCAGTGCCAAACACCTGTATGGCTTTGTAATTAATTATCTTTATAATTATAATTAATAATTGATTAATGACATCTGGTAGAATGACTAACTGATTGTGTCATAGTTAATTTACAATAGCCACCCATATAATGTGCTATGAGTGATGTAACCATAATGTTTGCGAGTAAACACTTTGGTCAAATTATAGAGACATTTCCAGAGCAGAGAGATGTTTATGTCTTTCTCAAGGGCACCACAACAAGATGGACACTGGATACCAAGAGCCCAAACCTTTAACCGTTAACCTTCTCATTCTGGGATAGCCTTATCATGTCCATTTGCACTTTTTCATAACACCTTCTAAGGTGATCCAGTAGTTTTTTGCCAAACATAGGCATGTGGTAGAAAAAAGGCCCCAGTTGCATCAAAATAACACATGTATTTTGCAAACTCGCAAAACATTAATCTACAGCGTTTATACAGCTCAAACTTAGTGTCATAAAATATAGCGACTAAATTTGCAAATGAGCAAATACTAGTTCAATTTGTACACTGCTTTTACATTAATTTTGTAGTTACTCAAGCAAATTACAATCCAGTGTTAATTTTAGTGAACATGGGCCTGAAAGCTGCACTTTCATTTTTTTTTATTGTAACTTTAAGCATATAATTTAATGCAGCAAACTAGGAATTGGAGCTGCATTGTAAGTCAGCCTTGTGATAACTGGCATCCTGTTTGTTGAGTTCAGTTCTCAGCACTGCATGAAATGCTGTTGAATATCTCCTCATCTTGAAATTATGAAATGCCATTTTGTGCTGAAAATTGATCAATGTTCTCATTATATGTAATAATTTCATTTTGAAAGGTTGCTGCAATGACAACAGCAGTGACCTTGACTCAGTTCTGGTTGTCTGTAGTCTGTATAATCACTCCACAGTATGTTGTACATTTGGAACAATGCTCTGTTATATCACTGAAGCTGTTGTTCTGACAGTCTGGTGGACTGTCAACAGTGTTATCAGGGTTTCAGTTGGATGCATGTCTTTGGGAGACGAGTGTGAATTTGGATCAACATAAATCCAAGCATATGTTGCACATTTACCTTCCACTCTCACTCTTAGAAGATTGAAAGACATTTCACAGTAGCAATGAGTGTGAAAATAAAGACGCTCACAACATTTTAGTATATAATAGAATTATGGGTTTATTCCTTACTAAGCACAGAAGCTATGTACATGTAAAACAAATAATGGAGGAAACAATGATAACTAAAGTATTTTGGAATCTGTAATTATAGACAGCATTGTCCACTTTAGGGGCCAGCGTCACACAAAATATTCTGGCTTGGCTGGTAAAAAAATGTAAAAACAGGCTAAATATTATAGGCCAGCCGGTACCGCTGAGCTACTCTGGTAGGCCTACCTCTATTTTTTTAAGAAAGGAAACCAGTTGGTCGTTCATTATTAAGAGAAACGTCTTATTTTCTATTATACATTTATAATTGCTCTTTAACTAAGCAAAAGTATGTTTTATACGAATACGGGGATAATAGCATTAAATAAAAATATTATATGTTAAATGTTATAGGCTATGTAATGTCATGTGGATTGTCTAGGCAACACCACACAGAGAGAGAGAGAGAGAGAGAGAGAGAGAGAGAATAGGACTTCCGGTGTCTCCAACCAATGAGATGATTCCACATGCGGACACTGAACGCCGCATACGACGCACGCGAGAGCTGCAGCGGACAAACGCGATTGGTGCCGAGTCGTTGGTGATTCCGCAACACAGGCAGAGAAGGTGAAGGGACCGGAGCCGAGTTGCAACATAGCCACATGTTTAAGCCATCTATTTGGACAGAATTGCGCTGGAATTCTCTGTCTTTATTTATCGTCAACATCCAATCCAGACTGTGGTGTTGATGTGAACTATTCGCTCAAGACCTCACGGGAAACATAGCGGACTACAAGCCGGCGAATTCAAGCGGAGACCCAACAGTTAGCTAGCTTTAGCCTGTTAGCTACCCGTTAGCTCAAGAGCCGCTATTTCGTCCACTTTCGCCAGGCACCTGCACGCCGCGCTGCCCCGTGTTGTAGCTAATCATTCGGTAACACGCAACACCGTGGGCTCCCGCTGTAGTATTTTTAAGTATTCTTTTTTTTTTTTCGTCCCGCGGTAACACCAAAGGAGGAGAGGAACCGTGACAGGTTGAGGCTGGGACCAGCAGGGCGAAACAAGCGGTGTCCTCAAGTGGCCATCCACCATGGACAACGCACACACAAAGACGGTTGAAGAAGTTTACAGCTTTTTCAACGTGAATGAAAGCACGGGTCTGAGTTTAGAGCAAGTGAAGAAACAACGTGAACGATATGGACCAAACGGTAAGGAGGTGGTTGACGCTAGTTTGTTCATTATCAAGCAACATTAGCTAGCTCCTCTGTCCCGGTGTCATGAATGGGCCATGATTGTAACAGGCGAACAGAAAAGAAAGTTGCTGACGTCACGAGCTGTGTTTTAAAATGCTGGCAAGCGTCTTTTCTGTGACTCACTTAGTAAACAGCGCTCTATTACACTGTGTATCGGCAATTTACATCTTCACTGGTGCAGCAATAAGTTGTGTATCAAGTACTAATATTTGAATAACTGCTTAACCATTTCTCTTTTGCCTGCGGTGTGATGGGATGATCTGCAGAACTACCAGCTGAGGAAGGTGAGTGGATAAATGTGTATAAATACCAGATGTCACCTGTATATGTGTAAAATATCTCATTTCTACTATTGATAAAAGGGAATCATTGACATTGACGTTTTTTTTTTTTCCGATGAAACTTGTGTTATAGGTAAATCCCTTTGGGAACTAGTGATTGAGCAGTTTGAAGATTTACTTGTGAGGATCCTTTTACTTGCTGCCTGCATATCCTTTGTAAGTATAACTCATGTTTTGTTAGCTGTACCAATGGTTTGTGTAATATTCAGTCAACCACAACCTATTTGACTTATGCACAGCCAGGAGCTTCTTTAATTTGTTCTCAAGATAAACTGCTAATCTTGATGACACACTGCAGTAGGTAAAAGTTGGCAAGCAGGTTGTGTCACTCATTGTAAAGGGGTGCGTTGACTCAACTGAAGACAAAGTTCACTAAAGACAGGGTATTTTGGTGCTGGAGTAGCAAGATGGTGTTTCACACTGATATCCAGAATGCAAGGGCCCACTTTATTTCCTCCAGGACAGAATGATCAGTGTTGAGGTGGGAATAAAATACTAAAACGTGGCTTTGTGCCAGTTGAACATTGTCTGTGTTCATCTCCACCACCATCTTTCTCTTCACCCTTTTAGTGATGAGTTCAATGAGTTTTCATCCTACAATATGTATATAGACCCTTTCTGATTGATTCAGTGCAGTGCGGTGCATAGTGGAGAAGAAAGGCACCCAGAATCTGTCTGGTGACACAACCCAGATGACAAGTTTTGGATGATTTTGTTTAGTTATGTCACCACTATTAATTATTTTAACTATGTTAGTCATGCTTTTGCCAAGTAAATTAAGTCTCCGCGGTCTCTTTGAGTCTGTGGTTATATAAAGATTATGCTAACTCACCATTATTCAAGAGCTCTGTAGTTAAAAAAAAATGCTGGCATGTTGTTAATCTGGGAACAGATAGCTGTGGCTCTTGATTAAGTGGTGCGTTGTTGGAATGAGGTTTATGCTTTGTGCTTGGGTGTTTAAGAGTGAACGTGACAGACACCTGAAAAGACAGTGTGTCTGTGATAATTGAATTTAAGATAAGATAAAACTTTATTCATCCCAAAGGAAATTCCTGTACCACAATTGTCATACACAGTAGGAAAATGTAAGGAGTTTTAAGCTTTGTTTTAAAAAAAAATATGCACAGTGCAGGATAATGCAAAAATGCAGTATTAGTGCAAATAAATAAAAATCTAACAATGCAACATATACAAAATCTACAAAATTAAAGCACATAGATATGTAGACATAAGTAAACAATAAGCTGCCAAGAAGTTTAAAGTGACATTTTCTGTGTTAGAGGTAGATGAATTTCTTGGTGATAGTGATAACAGGCCGGTCTCACTGTTACTTTGATGTCCGATTTTCATGTTGTGATTGTGATTACAACAACATGACAGTTGCATAAACAAATAGACCGAACTTGTGATGCATGTGTTGTTCTCACCAGTGAGTGGCAATCCCCAGTGTAGTTTATATGTAGCAGTGTTATGCTAACTATCATGTGGCCCTGTTCCTAGTAGGATTGGCTGTTGGCCTACTGGCTGAAAATATCATCAGTCACCAAGGCATGGTGGTGACAGCCAGCTATGGCTACAAAGCTTATCAATCACCAGCTGTAGTATGCAGCTTGCTTTCACAAGCATGCAGACACATTTAGTTTATGTGGATGATGACTATGATTTATTTCAGCATGACCTTTAGACTACAAACATTTGTTGGACTTAAGATTCAGTTGTTAACGAGCTGAAATATACACCATACATACAGACGCACTTTTGATTGAATTGAATTTGATTTTCAATTGGCCATGTTATAAATTGAATGGAGAGAGAAATATGAGGGCCATAGGTATTGCGTCACTTCACTCCTGGCACAGATTTCAGAAGAGGAGAAAGTAGTTACTACACTCTCTGTTTCTCTCCCGCAACTTTTCCACACACTTGGCCCAGTTTCTGTAATGCTGTATGTAGATGACTTGGTATTTCTTATCAATTATTAAATGATTAGATACTTAAAATTGTTGTGCCAAATATGTAAAAGTCAAAGTGGGGTTCTGGCACAGCTTCAACTACTAGGATGGTGCATGGAGAAGTAGTGCTGTATTTACAATTGTCCAGCAAGTTAGAAGCGAGGTCTCGTGGCAAAAATATCGATAATCCTGTCAGGACTTCAGTGGATCTTTGTCTCACACCTGAGTATTTATTGTTAGTTGTAGTGTGTTTAACTGCTGTTCATTTTTCTTTTTCTCTGTTTTGTGTGTAGGTGCTGGCCTGGTTTGAAGAGGGAGAAGAAACCATTACAGCCTTTGTGGAGCCATTTGTTATCCTGCTTATTCTCATAGCAAATGCCATTGTAGGAGTCTGGCAGGTAAACACATTACATTTCCAATGTACCTGAGAATGGGTTTGTTTGTTTCTTGTCATGAATAATCTTAGATAGGGTTGGGCATCGTTTTAATTTGAACGATTCCGATTCCAATTTCGATTCCTTTATTCAATTCCGGTTCCTGACGATTCTCGATTCCGATTATTTTAAGAGGCAGGGTCAAAAAAAGTTTTGGATATTTTAAATGAGCTAACTAACCAACGATCTTTCTGAATGAAATAGTCTGACCTTCTTCATCAATTTTAATTCTATAAACTTTTTACTTTTATGAACTTCACTATGAATTTCTCACAGGGGTGTTTTCAACTACAATATAAATGTCAAATTTATGAACTCCGGAGCCAGAGGATGAGGCAGCGGAGGACGGTCGGGCGAGCAGCGTCAAAGACGGGGCACTCATTTATGTCTACTCCATGAACTCGGAGGAGGTGCTTTTTCATGTTCGTCGTGCACCCTCCTATGCACAAAATAATCTTGTCGCAAGTGTTGCATTTTGCAGAGACTTCGTTCTTTTTAGAAAACTGAAGCCACACTTTAGACCGCCAACGCTTGCTATCCATGCTGGACTCGCTCGGTTAAGCAAACACTTCCGGTGGATGCTTCTTCGTTGGTGTTCAGCGGCTTCTTCTTCCAGTCGGCGGGCTGGGTATTGAAACTAGGAATCGAAATTTAAACTTTTGAACGATTCCGGGAGAATCTGAAATGTAGTCCCGGTTCCAATCGATACTCGATACTCGATACCCAACCCTAATCTTAGATAGATGTCAGTTTTTAATAACTATATCACTTCCTCCCCACTTGGTATACTCTGGTCCTCATTCATTAACCTGTCCTTTCTGGGAAATCCAAAGTCTTAACTCAAGGCAATTTCCTCCGCCTCGAATAACAGTTTAGTAGTGATAGTAGCGAGCTGTGTTGCTAACGGCTACTACAGATGGCGACAGGAGACTTCGCAGTTGCTCATATGAGTCGGACAGTGTTGTGCATGAACACGTTCAATGAACGCTGTTCGTATTTTCAGTGAACTTAACGGCTGAGTTTTCAAGTCGTGAACGGGAACGGCGTTCACTCTGGCGAGAATGAAAGGTGTGTGCCGTTCATTCTCCTGTGCAGCTGATGCTGAAGCCAGTGTTGCAGAGCACTTGGCGGAGTTTTATGAATCAACGCCACGGAGACAGTCCAGTGTCTCTGAGCCAGCCAGTACCGCTGAGCTACTCCGGTAGGCCTACATCTGATTTAATGAGAAAGGAAACCGGTTGGTCGTTCATTATTAAGAGAAATGTCTTATTTTCTCTTATATATTTATAATTGCTCTTTAACTAAGCAAAAGTATGTTTTATACGAATACTTGAGTAATCGCTAGAATATTCGGTAGACTACTCGATCACTAAAACATTCGATAGCTGCAGCCCTAGAAAAAAATAATTATCCTCAGAATTGCCCCGACTATGGTGAATTACCCTGGTGTCATTTATGATGGATACAAACACAGACTCCTTGCTCCTGTACGTGGATAATAGCATTAGATAAACGCACCCCCAAAACAGTCCCGATATGATTGACAATAATACATTAACAAGCTTGGTGGCTGTGTTAGTTAATCAGATTATTGATTGACATCTCTGAAGGAGCTGAAGACCAGCTACCTGCCCTTTATTATCTAGTATTATGTAATACCAACTTTTAGATGTTTTCATTTGTTTGCTGTAACCCTGTCTCTGCTGTTAGCTTTAATAACTGATTAATAATGGAAGTCTACATTTTTTTTCCACTTATATCCTAATGTGTTATGCTTCATTCACACATTTGCTAAACATATCTCACACATTTCTCGATGTCTTGGGAACAACAAGGTATCCCCTGAGGCTCCATCCAGTGCTTGTGAGAACTTTGCCGGAATCAATTCCGTCTACATGGCAACGTGATGACGAGTGACATGGATGTAATACATATGCCACGCCGATAGGTGGCGCTGCAAAGAACCACAGAGAGACTCACAAAAAAGAATGAAAGAATGCAATGAGCATGCACATGAGTCCTTGTTTACGACTCCTTCTGGTCACGTGATGACGTGACGCCATCGTTAGCAACAACGCTCGGTACACACTGCAACTCTGAAACGGCATTCTCAGATCTTCTCACTCTGGAACCCGTTGTCAGAAAATACCATTTGGGGTCTCCGACAACACTGGAGCCGTCTGTACGCAAGGCGGAATCGGTGTTAAAGTTTGGCAGATTCACAGATTTCCATTGTCGTGTGGACGGCACCTGAGACACACCTGGCAGGCTGGGTGGGTCTCAGCTGGATTGTAATGTAAATGAAATACTCGTAGAAGTTCCTGCTGGTGCGTGTGTGTAAGTGGGGAGTTGTTAACAGTAAGCGGCTGGTCGTGTTACTTTTTTTTATGCAAACAAAGCCTCTGTGAGTGATGTAGATGTGGAGGCAGCTGTATCGGCTACTGCTGTTATTCACGATGCCCTACCTGTTGAGAACATGAGATGGTTTTCATTTGAATTCAAAGCAGTTAATGTTTTGTATGCAACCTTAAACGGCCATCTCTGCTGGCAGCTATTTAAAGGAATTGTGTGTCCCTGTTTCTTTTCCATATAAAAGACCTTAATGTCCTGGGGTTGTGTGCCATGTCTTGCCACGTTGCCTTCCTGCTGGCCAGGCAAAGCTGCCACTAAAAGTGCTACTAAAAATCTGAGAGCAATCTGTCAGACATGGTAAAGTCGGCACTAGCCAAAAAGTGCAAGTGAAGAATGATCAGCAGGCAGTAAGAGCGTATTTGGGGAAGCTGGAGTAAGACTGTCATTGCACATTTACATTACTGGTCACTTTGCTTATTTAAAGATTAGACACTAATCAGTCCATTTGGAATGATGGTGCTCTAACTGGAATGGCATAACAGAGACGTTGCTTTGTTTCTCTCTTCTCCTGTAAAATGCTCTGTTTGTATGAAATTTGCTTGTTATAACTTCCTTCCCGTCCCTTTTCCACTGTTCAGGAGCGAAATGCCGAAAATGCCATTGAAGCACTTAAGGAGTATGAGCCAGAGATGGGGAAGGTATACCGCCAGGACAGAAAAAGTGTCCAGAGAATCAAGGCCAGGGACATTATGCCTGGGGACATTGTGGAGGTGGCAGGTAAGGTTAAAATATTAAGCGTTACTGCTGCTTTTATTAAAATTTAAAAAATAAAGAGGTGATAAATTGTTGTTTATAATTCCAACACACAGATACTTCTGGTGACTCTAAGAGATGTACAGATACCATTGGCCACCAGTTCTGTAAACCTCATCAACAGTGTTATGACGTACATTGTACACAGTTTGAAACGCACTCACGCAGCTGATCCCTCATCCTGTTCAACCCCCTTGACAATTTCAGAATAATGGTAGTCCCGAGTTATGCAATACAAGAGCAGAGGCCCAGTCTGTTCCCCAGCATCTTGTTTCCTTGGCTAACCTCAACTCAAATAGGGCCACACATGTTTTTGCCTTTTGCGTCACTGCTCCTTATTACTTTTTTCTCTGTTTTCTTACTGATCAGTCTTTCTCAGTGGGCCCCTCACTGTCTTTTATCTCCCTTCTTTGCTTTCTGTTAGTCTGTTTTCATTCTTTAGCTTCCCATAAAAGAATCGGGTTACAAAATAAGTGTCTTTTTATAATCTCCTCAAAGGCTAAAAGAAAGGGTTGTGCATTTAGTCACTGTTGTTCCAAAGCCTTTCAGGGTCAACACTGGGTTACACTGTGTGGCATAAATGTACTTAAATAGTTAAAGCTGCTAAGTGCGGGATTGGAGCGTTACCTTCATTTTCTGACGGTCAGCCGAGCAATGTTCAGCCTTTTTTTTTTTTTTTTTTTAAGAATTTAAGTGTGGGATTTGTTCATTTTGGATTAAGTTAAATTGTATAATACTATAATACACACTTTTATTTTAAGTAAAGATTTGCAGTATCAGTTGTCAGTATAATTGATAATTGTCTGGTATGGCATTATGGCTAATAGTGACTGTAGCTCTTTGCTGCAGCACAACCATTCCAACAAATGACAATGACTGAACAAAGCTGCTCTAACAACAGATAAGATTGCATGGCCTATTTCTGCTTACCAACTACTGAAAGTGATGGTTAAAAATGATAATAATGCATAAGGAATATTTTCAGGAATATTGAAAATAACAGTTTTTGCAGCCTTAATATTCAATATATTGGTACTTTACATTGCCTTAAGTTAAAATGAAAGTAGAGCCGCTCTTTTGGATAAGGATAATAGTTGTGGTAACCCAGAGTCGTGTAGGCTAGATCATTTAACCTGCCAACTTTAATGTTTTACTGGGACAGTAGTTGACTCAAATAAGCTGGTCTACGAACATTATATACACAGTTAGGGCCATGTGATTTACTGTCTGTGGCAGCTAGCTGTTCACATAAATATGGTCCTAAATCCAATATGTGGGCCTCTGAGGTGACATAAGTAATGAGAATGGAGTTTTGCTTTGTGCACGTGTTTGTGTTAGCAGCGTGCAGGAAAACCAACTAGTCAACCAGCGGTGTTCAGCGTGATGGTTGGTGATTTATGAGTGTAATGCCAGGCTGTAAAGTGCCTTGTCAGACTGGGCATGTGGTTTATTCTTTGAGTACTTTAAGGTCTGGAGCTGCAATCTAGTTTTATCCATCACATGCTCAGATGCTCCGTCAGAGCAATTGTTGATAAGTGGTTAGTGGAACTCTGTGTGCAAAGCGTTACCTTGCATAGTCACATCTCAGAGAAGATGTTTTAGATAAAGATTGTGGCGAGGGAGCACAAACAGATTTTTAAAAAAAAAAAAACAAAAAAAAAAACCCAGATCGCACTACACAACTTTCAATGACGTCAGATCACTGTTGGTTTGCCACACGCGAGCTGTGTGACACAGGCGCAGTCATGCTTGCAGATGTTGTCGTTGGCACATGTGTTCACATCGGGGTGCTCCAAAAACAGTTGGCAAGAGAAAAATCAAGGCCAAAGTTGTGTGGTGTGAAGCAAGCGTTAAATCAGTCAAACAAACAGTTCAGTACAGTGTTTCCTGTAGTTTGTTATAGTGGCAGTGGGTTGCTTTGCTGAATAAGGGCTGCCTTGTTAATATCAAAGAAATGCAGTTTTTATTGGCAACGTTGACCGCATCGCTGCTGGGCAGCAGTATTCTATCTGTGAGTGGGTAAGAAATTATGTAATCATCTTGGAGCATGGGTGATTTCCATTCAGGCCAATTAAAGTGTATCAGCGTAGGTAGAGCTGTGCGATATGGATAAAATTCTATATCCCGGTATAGCCAAGTTTATATCCCGATAACGATATATATCCCGATATAGTATTTTTTTTTTTTTCTGATGTGTTTTTACTTTCCATTGCGCGTTCCTCCGTCTCCTCTGCGGCGTAGTCCTTTATATGCTTTTATTCTGAAGGCTTACTTTGTGAGTGACCGGAAGTCCGGCTATGTTTGCACTGTATTTTATTATAAAGTTTGGCTGGTAATAAAGATGTGTTATAAACAATAATAAATCATTCACACGGAGCACAGCGTCCTCCATGCTGTTTTACCTCTGTTTACTTCCGGGCTTCAACTGCCACAAACCTGTTCTTACGGGTGACATAAACATGCTACCACAAAGCAGCAGCGTTGCTGTGGTTACAGTAGCCGTCATACTATTATGTCTGTGCTTCATACAATACAGGTTTTTAACTCGCATGATACATTTGGATTATCCAGCAGTCAGTCCGACGTTGAGATGTACTTTACACGGTGTATCTAAACCACAACCAGAGTAACGTTTATGATAGCGTAGCAACAAAGCTAAGTAGCTACATGTTAAAATTACGATCTAACAACAGAGGCTTATATCGTACGGTAGACATTTTTCTACCGCATTACGATATAGATCGTAATATTGCACAGCTCTAAGCGTAGGTTATTTTTGTTACTTCATGTATACCTAACATTAACTCGAAATGTCATGTACACCTTCCTTTTTTGTGTTCGGATTTGCACTGCAGGACCATGATAAGTAGAATGATAGCAAAATGTCACCATCTGTGTACTCTAATGTTCACATCACCTCTTTTTACAGGGGCTGTTGCTCGTTTTCCTGGTTATCTGCACTTGTTCAGTTTCTGGCTTGTGTTTCTCACAGCATAGTGACTCACTGTCCCTCAGTTGAGCCATTCATATGTTGTTTGATCTCCAGAGTATGGAAAGCTTTCGTTTAAATACCCAAAGTGAGTCTGCTGCTTTTTTTTACTGCCGGCACTCTACTCAGTCAACAGTGACAGCTCTTTGCTGTCAGGTTGCTTTTGTTTTGCCGTGTAACTCTTTTTTTCTACGCAAAATGTTCTTTCTGTTCCCAAGGTGATGGCCTTAACCCTTGCAGCAACAACATCCTGTGCATACGCAATGAGAGTGCCCTTTTCCTCCCACCCCTTTTCTTGTCCCCTGATTAAGGCTTTTTGGCCGTATGTGTCTTGGATGTGTATCTATGTAAGAGGGATCACCTTTGTTCTTCCGACTTGTGATTTTATCTTAACCACCATTAATGTGGCGAGACAGGATGTAATGTTTAGAAAGGGTACAGATTCCATTTGGTAAATAATTTGCGCTCCAGATGGCCACACGGCCAGATTTCCTCTCTTGTGTTTTAAGAGCGTAGGATAGTCTGTCTATTGTCATCACCCGTGCCATTTGTCTCTGTCTGTCCTCTGCTGACAGTCTATTCCGCTTGCACTTTACTTTTGCCTTTTCCTATTGCTTCATTATTCAGATACACAGAAATGATGTGGAATGCACAGTGTCGTGTGTTGGTGTATGCTAAGGTTTGATCTCAAGTTTTCCTTTCCCAAGAGGAATGAAAGAGTCCCCAGAGGGGGTGCATGCTACGTGCTAGCACTTCAGAGAGCCCCAGTCGCTGCAAGAGAAAATATACAACTCCCTCAAGGCCTTAAGTTTCACTGGACCCCCCATGATGAATAGTTGGGTACTGTATAATCCACGCTGTAAGTCAAATCTAATAGAACATTTTGAAAAGGACAATGATACACACACAACAAGTGCAAGACTCATTGCAAGAGTTCAAGCGTATACTTTATATAGTAACATGGAGTAGAGGTTTCAACTATGGTTGATATGAGGGAGGAATGGCTGGGATACAGACCCTGGATAGAGTGAGAAGGCTTCTTGGGGCTCTACAAGCTGATGGGGTGTTATCACTTAAAGGGTATCCAGACTGACATTTGTCCCTCACCCAAGGGAACAGATAAGACGGATAAAGACCCCTTGTTGACGTGGGAGAAAGAAAGGCCCCAATCCTGGAGGCTGTCTGCTCTTCCCCAGGAAAAATAACAGTATAAATAAGAGCATGTGATGTATGATGGAAGGAAAGATCACTCCAACTGCAAGTTTCAGAACACTGAAAATAAGCATGCATTGTGTGCAGAGACACTTATAGAAACATTAATATACAGTAACATTTATTTTAGAGCCATAATTGTAGTTTATGCTTAGTTTTGTACTTAAATTGTCCAATGCCTGAGTTGTTCTTTGAAATTCAGTATGGGTCATTATTCCAGAAGATATGGAGTTGTCATGATCATGGACACAATTTATTTGTAGAAATTCAGATCACTAACATTCCTGTTTCCTGTTGATGAGGGTTTAATTTTAAAGGCCTTGATAACTATTGGGTCCTGCTGCCAGACTATTCTCGTTGCCTGTGAAAGTGGATTGTTCTACTTGCTGTGACCTTATTCCCTCTACACCAATGAGCGGGAAGTGGGGTCACTATTATTCTGACGTAGGAGTGTTTCTAATTAGTGACTTTTTGTGGGAACCTTCCCACAGGGCTTTGAGTCTAAAATACATCCAGCGACTGCAGTTCCTTTTGTCCTTCGTGTTCTCCCTCATGTCATGCTTGTTCATCTCCTTCACTATCTCCTGTCTGTTAAGAGGGATGTAGTTTGAAGGCAAGCAGGTGATGATGAAGTGGCTTTGACAGCTTCTAGTCAAGTGGAGGACCAAATTTGGTAGTGCAGCTGGTACAGTCTAGCAGCATTATCACTCACCATGAACTCTGCATTACCACAGGTTGCAGTGCATATACTATACATGCAGATATTTGTCTGTTCCACTGGTTAGTTTGGTCTTCAGAAGTTCACTCCCTGTGTAAGTTCAATCTGTCACAAACTCAAGAGAATGGTGGGAATGAATGAACAGTTCAAAAGGACACAGTGGTTCTATTTTAGCTTGTATGACATGCGGAGGGTTCTCCTCGCTAAAAACAGAGGTTTTTGATCATCCCCCTCCCTCAAATCCAGCAGCACATGTTTGCAACTGATCAAAATAGTTTTCCCATTTTTGGACGTGTGTTTTGTAGGACTCGTCTAATCCTCCTGCCCATTCTCTCCTCCTTCCTTGTCTCTCTTCCTCTCTACTCTTCTTCCATGTCTGTCACCACTCTCCACTGTCCACACACACACATCTGTTAAGAGCCTCTGGTTCATTGCTTTATATTGTGTTTATCTTCAATCCGTGTAATGTCTTGCTGAAAGTAATATTTCACTTTGGTACAACAGTGGCGTACTCCGCCGAGCTTTAGAATTTCATTAAAACATCAGTTTTTGGACTTAAATGTACAAACTCTTTTAAAAACATCCGCTAATGTTGTATTTTTGAATTCCTCATCATAGATGTGAGGTCAAGAGACAATGAGTTGCTTGTTTGTAGTTCCAGTCCCATCCCAGAGATGAGCTGTGTAAGATAAGATAATCCTTTTTCAATCCCACAAACATGAAAATTTACAATTGATTTAATTAACATAACAAAAACCAACATCATTTGAAAGTGGACGTGCATCTGAATACTGAACATGGTCTAACTTTTAAATAGATTTTTCAGTCAAACCACAGAGCTGAAAGACTCATTATCAGCACTTTAATCGTCCTAGATCAGACAAAAACTACATGTGAAAGCATACAGAATACCGTTTTAAACAAAACTAAGATGTCTGTAGCTTTTAAGGTACTTATCTGCTTTCTGCAGAGGAAACACTTTGGTGGAATTTGGTGTATATTTACATTTTACATCAGTTTTACTGGGGATCACTAAAGCCATGTGTTAGTGGAAAGAGTGAGCAGAAATCTATTTGCGTCCTGTGCAGAAGATCAGCGGAACATTAATAATTTTTAATGCATGACTTTCCTTCAGCCTCTCTCCAACAAGTAACTGTAGTTTGATTATTGTATCACTCCCAGGGACCCTGACTTTGAATTACACAACAGCTAATTTTATTTCAGACAAGACTAAAATGTCTGAGTAGTGATTTGTTTGTTTATTGTGCTTAGAGTTTATTTTTCATTTTCATGAGAACATGTTCAACTTTTAGTGCCCTTTGACAGGGTTTGATACCATATTTGATCTGAACACCACTAATTTTGATTTAATTGCTGTAGTTGTGCCATTTACAGATGCTTTTAAATTGTAAAGAGGTAGTTACTTACACATTCTCCTCCTTTGTTGTTTGTGTCCACAGTTGGTGATAAAGTACCTGCAGATATCAGGCTGTCCTCTATCAAGTCAACAACACTGAGGGTAGACCAGTCAATTCTCACAGGTAAGGTTCTTGTTCATTCTGAACATTTTTGTGTGTGTGAGATCCTATCTGCCCATGTATGTGCCTGCCCTGACCCATTAAATGTGTTGTTTCCTTTATATCTTACAAATAGCATACACTACTTGGGCTCACCTCTTTGGCTCAACAGAACAAGACTATGCAATTTCCACTTCCTTTTGACGCACATGCCCTCATTACACCCTGTTGTCATGGCTGCTCGGTTAATAGCCAATCAAGAAGAAGGGAGTGTGATGCATTTGAGAGGAAGAGTAGATGGGTGAATGTGTATATGGATAATTGTACAGTGGTGTAGATGGAAAAGATCAGGGGAGAATATTGAAGAATTATGTGAATCAAGGCCTTAAGTCGCTTGTTGTCCTCCTCTGCTGCCTTAATTGGTAGCAAATTCCATGGGATATTTTAGCGTTTCAACTATTTTTCCTCCTCTCTTTCCCTCCCCATTCATGGCCATACTGCCTGTCAGATGCTCTCTCGCACAGCCAAAGCCCTCATCAGATATGGGGTTTGAAAGGCAGTGGCAGTGCAGTATTTGATTATTGTCAGACCTGCTCAGTCAGCTGAAAACCACACATCTACCCAATGTGTCAACCAAGCCTCTGAACTGCCGCTCTTCTCTCTCCCATGTAGAAATGCTCTCATGTGCTTTGTTTCCTCTCCCTGCAGGAGAGTCTGTGTCTGTGATCAAACACACTGACCCTGTGCCTGACCCTCGTGCTGTCAACCAGGACAAGAAGAACATGCTTTTCTCTGTGAGTGACTCAGAAGACCATTTTAGTCTGTTCAGTGTTATTTACACTTTTGTGTCTGACCTCACTCATAAAGGCAACAATGATCTGCTGTCTCCACCACCACTCATCCTCTTTGTTATTGTTGTTTTTCATCCCAGCATTTGAGAGTGACATTTAAAATGGAAATGTTGAGTTGTCTTTTTATATCTTCACTTTTTCTGTCTTGTACATGTAGAACATACAGTAACATGTCAAGTCCACATCCAAGTGCCCACTTATCTTCTAGAGAAAAGTTGACATTTGCTTTCATGGTAGCGCCCACAATTTCTAAAGAACAGTGAATTGACTTGCTGCATGTTGATCCTGGCTGCACGTTGAACCTCCTCTCTTTGTCTTTGACACATGTCTCAGAATAGTTGTTGAACTAGTTTTGCCCCTATGCCTAGAAGCTTAATGTGTAATGAGTTTTTTTTTTTTTTTGTTCTTTTGTTCTTCTGTCGGTTTTTCAATTCTCCCCCACAGGGCACCAACATTGCAGCCGGTAAAGCTGTTGGCGTGGTGGTTGCCACAGGTGGCAATACAGAGATTGGCAAAATTCGAGATGAGATGGCATCAACGGAGCAGGAGCGCACACCACTGCAGCAAAAGCTGGATGAGTTCGGACAGCAACTATCCAAGGTACTTTGCTAAATATCTCTGCTGTTTTTTTTGCCTTATTCTTTTAATTGTGATTTCAGTCATGGTTAATGTGTTTTGTTTTTTTTTTTGTTAAATTCAAGGTTATTTCACTGATCTGCATCGCTGTGTGGATCATTAATATTGGACATTTCAATGATCCTGTCCACGGAGGCTCCTGGATTAGAGGTGCTGTCTACTACTTCAAGATTGCCGTGGCTCTAGCAGTCGCTGCTATCCCTGAGGGTAAGCTGCAGAGCTCCACACATGCTGACCCACAACATGCTTTTTGCTCAGAGGTTCTACTGCTGTGCCATTATTCAGATTGCAGGAACACTCCCTACCTCATGGGCTGTTTCTTCAGTTCTTTATTATACAGGGACAAATAACAGTACTTTCCTCACTTGATTCAATTAGTACAAGTCAATTAATACAAATTAATGTCTCCATTTCTTTCCCTAACTGCTCCTCTCCTGTATCTTTTAATCCCCTTTTCCTCTGTGGTCCTGTTGCTGTTTCTCTCCAGGTCTGCCTGCTGTCATCACCACTTGCCTGGCTTTAGGAACACGGCGCATGGCCAAGAAGAATGCCATTGTCCGCAGTTTGCCGTCTGTTGAGACCCTTGGCTGTACATCTGTCATCTGCTCTGACAAGACGGGCACTCTGACCACCAATCAGATGTCTGTGTGCAGGGTAAGAGAACAATGAACACAGACAAGAAACCTGAAACTTATCAGCTAATCATGCTTGATTGTGTTGTATTTTTAGCTCTGACTATCATAGTCTGTGGGTGAACCTGATCGAAATCTAGCCATGGACTTGCAAGTATGCTCAGTTAATATAAAAATATGTAATGCGACCTCACTGACAACAACAAACAGATGACGGCTCGACTTTCAAGTCTAAGGATCACTGATGGATGCTTTGACTCACCAACTTTCAAAGGGCAGCCCTAATAATTTTACTGAATTAGATTCAACTGTGAATCAGAAATCCTATATTTATATCATTATTTCTCATATTTACCCCACAGGTCATTTAAAGTCAGCTCAGTCCAGTTAAGCTAGCAATATCAACTTCATTTTATCTAACATGTACTATGGTGTCATAGCAACCAGTGTAGCTGTTTAAATAGTTGCTGTGTACTTCATAATGTCAACAAGTGAGAGTGCTCGAATAGGCTGCTAGTTATACATTAGGATAAGTGTAACAAAAGTCTTGCATCATTAAAGAAATGATTATCAGAGAAAAATAACTGACGAGCAATAGTCCTAATAATTACTCCAGGACAGGACATGCTCAGGGAGGTTAGTGGAATTAGTGTCCTTTTGTACCTCAGAAAAGGATTGCGTTGCATCAGCGTAACATTTTTAAGTGGCACTACAATATTTAAACAGGAGGACGCAGTGCGCCTTTTTGGAATTGAAGCTGTCTGCAATTTGATTTATCTGTCTAAGACTTTTTCTCCTCACCTTTTCTGGACCCCTGACCTAATTCTAATTCCAAAATTTGCACAAAACAAGTAGTATTTAAGTAATCCCAGTATGGCATCCATATAGTGTAATCAGTAGCAGTGTGCGGCTCTCTTCATTGTTCCCCAGGGCAACACTATGATGACTTTGTCTGCCATGTATAGGGGCTGGAAGAATAATGGGAGAAAAGTCCAGAAATACATAGAATGTTAAAACTGTTACCATAAATGGAAAGTGCAAGGGCTGTCTTCTTTCCTGACATATGAGAACTTGAAATGCAATCCCTGATCGCCGTTTGCTGACGGTAGGGATGTATTGAGCACTAATAAATTGTTTTTTGTAGCATCCCAGTTCATATTGTGACACGTCTCCCCCTTGCTCCATCCCTCCACCTTTCTCACTGCTGTTCCTCAGGCCTTTATCTCATTGGTCTTCAGTTTCCCTCTTCCTTTCTTCCCTCGTCATTCCTCTCCTCCCCCTTCTTGTTCAGGCAGCATGCTGATCAGTATGCAGTAGTTAGTCACTTGCAGCACAACCAGCAGCAGAGTTGCATAACTGACCTTGTGTTGAAAGAGTCTCTCTTTCTATTTCCTTTCCCCTTGCTCATCCTGAACATTTTTTTTTCTTTCAGTCAGTATTATTTTTAGCAATTTAGAAAGGCCTCTTTTTTTTTTTTTTCTTAAACCGTGGGATGCTATTTCAGCTTATTTGATAGTTTTATGAATGCAAACTCCTATCCAAATAGAGCAGCACTAAACTGGTGTTCTGAGAGACTGAATGGTTCTCCTCAGTTCAATCCCTTAATTGTTCTCTGGCATCACTGACACAACTTTTACTGTATTTTATTTTACCTCTTTTCTTTGATCTGGCCTTGGTTATCAAAATGTCCTTGTCTTGAAAAACAATGACCTTTTATGTTTGGAGCCGGAACTAAATATGACTATGATATGTCTCCTTTTTTCTGGATAGTAAAATAAAATTGCATATTGAAAAGCTTTGAATTAGTTTCATGAAGCTGGCACTGTAAGCAGTCTCCCCTGCTCAAAAGTTTGGATACTCAAGGTCAGACTGTTTCCGCCTTAGAGTGATTCACTCTTATACACAGTGTTCATGTATTGTGACAGCACACAGAAGAATTCTGTCTGCCTTACTGCATGATGACATTTATGGTCCGTTCCCACCAGAGTGCTCAGCGTCTGCTTTGCCTCAGCCTTTCAATATTATACTCCACAGTACGTTAAAGCGGACTCATGGTATGAAGGTGTCAGTCTGCTGCCCCCTGCTGGAAGCTGTGTCTGTCACAATCTCAGCATTTTTCCCCTCTTTCATGTATTCATTCTTGGGGTTTAGACCTAAATTTAAACAGCAACAGTTGTATCATACCAAATGTGGCAGAAAGTTCCTACGTGTATTATGTTGCACATTAGGTACTAATGGTTTGTCTCTATGGTGTTTTTATGTCTAGATGTTTATAATTGATCATGCAGAAGGGAATCAGTGCTCACTAAAGGAGTTCACCGTTACTGGTTCCACATATGCTCCGGATGGAGAAGTGTGAGTATTCATTCACTTATTTGCTTCAAGTAAGGAGGTCATCACCCTTAAGAGGTTATTTTCACAACAGTGACCCACTCTCTGTAAATTTTCCCACTTATTAAATAGCTAATACATAAGAAATCTATAATTTAGTACAAAAATAGTCCTTGAGTGCTCAGAACAAAAGTATTACTTTGAGTATTCAACAAGGCTGTATAACAAAATACCAATAATATATTATAACAAAATTATAATCAGCAATGTGTTGATATATACCTTGTCTTTTGTAAGGTCTTACACATACAAACCCATTCCCTCCCTTGTTTTTCCTGAACTCTGTACAATCTGCTAACTTGTTGCTTCCTCTCTGCATCTGTGTTTTTGTTTAGATTCCATGATAACAAACCAGTCAGATGTTCCCAGTATGATGCCTTGGTGGAACTGGCCTCTATCTGTGCTCTCTGCAATGATTCCTCATTGGACTATAATGAGGTTGGTATTGAATCTGTTTTGCATGATAACGAGTACACGATCCATAATCCATTCTGATGGAAAGTGAGCCATTGTTTTCCCCTTTTTTCTGTCCAGACCAAAGGTGTGTATGAGAAGGTGGGTGAGGCCACAGAGACAGCTCTCACATGCTTAGTGGAGAAGATGAACGTGTTTGATACAGATGTCAAAGGCCTGACCAAGATTGAGAGGGCCAACGCCTGCAATTCTGTACGTAACCTCCTCTTCTTTAAAGCAGTTGTTTCATTTAATAAGCTCGATTAAGATGGGACAAACCAAATGCAGAAAAACTAACACACTGCTGTTGTTTTATAAAATCTTTAGGTGATCAAGCAGCTGATGAAGAAAGAGTTTACATTGGAATTTTCCAGAGACAGGAAGTCCATGTCTGTGTATTGCACTGCTAATAAGGCCCGCTCCTCTGTTGGCAAGATGTTTGTAAAGGTAAGAAATGAGTATGAATGAGAATTAAGTCGCTAGACACAGTTGACCAGCTTCTTTTTCTAGACGTCCAGCTTTCTATTTCAATTTATGCTTTTCATTAAAAAAGAAATTTATAGTGAGTTCTTATCATTACTTCTTATCATCACTGTCCTGTCTGATCCTGCTCATAGGGTGCCCCTGAGGGAGTGATTGACAGGTGCACACATGTCCGTGTCGGCAGCAACAAAGTGCCCTTGACCCCTGGCATCAAGGACAAACTAATGTCTGTGATCAGGGAATATGGGACTGGCAGGGACACCCTGCGTTGTCTGGCTCTTGCCACCCGGGACCACCGCATGAGTAAAGACGAGTTGGCGTTGGAGGACTCCACCCGCTTCGTTGAATATGAGGTATGTCTCGCTGTTGGTGCTAATGTGACCTTATAGTTGTGACATTGTTAGCTGTCGGCATCTTATGGTTGCATTTATTTTACTTCTGTTGTCCAGACTGACCTGACATTTGTTGGCTGTGTGGGCATGCTGGATCCCCCCAGAGCAGAGGTGGCAGCCTCTATTAGACTCTGCCGTCTTGCAGGCATTCGAGTAATTATGATCACTGGAGACAACAAGGGTATGTAGAACAAGTCACATCTGTTAAGAGAAAGCCTTAATTCTTCAAAAGAACATTCTACTACTACACACACACACACACACACACACAGGGAAAATGGTCAGTTGTACATAGTTGCATCCCAGGAAGCCTGAAGAAATAAACATACTGTCATTTGCATCGTAGGAACGGCTGTGGCTATCTGCAGACGCATTGGTATTTTTGGAGAGGATGATGATGTTTCCAGCATGGCTTTCACTGGCCGTGAGTTTGATGATCTGACGCCTGCCGCTCAGAGAGAAGCTGTGGTCAAGGCCCGCTGCTTTGCCCGTGTTGAGCCTTCACATAAGTCCAAGATTGTTGAGTATCTGCAGTCCTATGATGAGATAACAGCCATGGTAAGCCTATTAGAATGTGTTTAGGAGCTCTGCCGCGATGCTAAATGCTATTGTTTATTCTTTTATTAAACATGCACAATTTTCTCCAAAACAAAATGATATCTTAGTGGAAAGTTCAGTTTAATATACACAATGAAATGTTCTTGTTTCCTCCCTTCAGACTGGTGATGGAGTAAATGATGCTCCTGCTCTGAAGAAGGCTGAAATTGGTATTGCCATGGGCTCAGGCACAGCTGTGGCCAAGACTGCCTCTGAGATGGTGCTGGCTGATGACAACTTTTCCACCATCGTAGCTGCAGTGGAGGAAGGCAGAGCTATTTACAACAACATGAAACAGTTCATCAGATACCTCATCTCTTCAAACGTGGGCGAAGTTGTCTGGTAAGGATGATCCCTCTGAGATGCAAGAAAACACACCTTATCATACCACACTGTTTATGTTTTCATAATTGTGCTGCTTTTGTGTTGTAGCATCTTTCTAACTGCAGCTCTGGGGTTCCCTGAGGCCCTCATCCCTGTTCAGCTGCTTTGGGTCAACCTTGTGACTGATGGGCTGCCTGCCACCGCTTTAGGCTTCAACCCACCTGACTTGGACATCATGAGCAAGCCACCACGCAACGCCCGTGAACCCCTCATCTCTGGATGGCTCTTCTTCAGATACCTAGCCATTGGATGTAAGTGGTTGCTATATGTGTAGTGTGTCTGTTAACTCAGTAAGCGTTTGGGGAGGAATCTAATGTTCAATAGGCACTGTCTGCAGATATTTCTCCCTTTATTGTTGGCACTAAAGTGCTTGTAAACGTCACTTATCAGTATTTAGTCGTACACTGCGTGTATGTTCATGTAATCAGTGCAAAAGGCAGTAATTTCCTTGCTCAAATCTGCCACATTAGCACAATGTGAATATGTAGTTAATGCATGTAATCACTAGAAAACTCTCACATCTGAGTGTGATCTCTGTCATGGTGTGTGTTTGAATGACGTCTTCTTGGTTTGCATCACCAGGTTACGTGGGTGCTGCAACTGTTGGCGCTGCTGCCTGGTGGTTTGTTGCTGCTGAGGATGGTCCAAGGATCACATTTTACCAGCTGGTATGAATTCTAGCCAAACACCAGCTATCATGCTATAATTAGACACACTTCAACACACAAACTGAATTTAATCTGCCACCGGCTTTAATCTGTTTTTGTTTTTCTACCTTTTCTTTAGAGCCACTTCCTGCAGTGCGGTCCAGAGAATCCAGACTTTACAGATCTGGACTGTAAGGTGTTTGAGTCCCCATACCCCATGACCATGGCCCTGTCTGTGCTGGTCACCATTGAGATGTGCAACGCTCTAAACAGGTCAGTGTGAGCAAGGCATCCTCCCAGTTAATTCATTAGCTGCTCCAACATGATCAGAATATATATTTTTTTTAGTTAACTGAAACAAACATGACATTTTAATGGCGATAATACTCAATGTAGCCAATTTCATTTCACATCTTCCATTATTATTTGCTGCTGTTATTTTGTTTCATGATCAACTATTTCTCAGTGCCTGTACCTCAGCATCCTGGCCTTCACTTCCATTTCGTTTTATTTGGATTAATAAACATGCTGTGTAGTGTTTGTGAGTGAGTTTTAATGAACATATTTGTTTGTGTTGTGCTCAGTGTGTCAGAGAACCAGTCCCTGCTCAGGATGCCTCCCTGGGAGAATGTGTGGCTGCTGGGAGCCATCTGCCTCTCCATGTCCCTTCACTTCCTCATCCTCTACGTGGAGCCTCTTCCAGTAAGTTCTTCGTGTTTCACACATGGGAAGGGGTTTTTGTCACATGTACTTTCTCTCAAAATGAAAACCATGCGGACTGATTTTTTTTTATTTTTTTTGTTTCAGATTATCTTCCAGATCACTCCTCTGAATCTAACACAATGGCTGATGGTGCTCAAGATCTCACTGCCCGTCATTCTACTTGATGAGATGCTCAAGTTTGCCGCCAGGAACTACCTGGAGCCCGGTAAAGAACTGGAGAAGCCTGCCAGCAGCAAAGGCTGCTGCCTGTCTGCATGTATGGAGGGCATCTCCTGGCCCTTCGTGGCCATTTCCCTCCCTCTGGTCCTCTGGATCTACAGCTGCGACACTAACATGGCCGACATGTTCTGGTCCTCCTGACTGACTTGAGCACAACCTCGACTTTTCCATTTCCTCCCCTCCCCCACCACCCTCACGTCCCTCTGTCCTCTCCCTCTTCCCTCTCTGCCTTCCCTACATGTGCATAGCTTGCGTGTGTGCGTGTTTGTTAGAGTTAGTGTGTGTACTTGTGCGTGCCTACCATGGGTGTACAAGAAGGACCAACTTTAACAAAGGAGAAGTAACAAATAATCTAAACTGTTAACACTGAGAAGTCACCTGGTTTGAGTTGGGATAGGATCTTTGAAAGAGTGAGGCTTTAAACGCGAGTGTTAGAAGACCATCACTCCCGTAGCTGTGGACTTTGTTGCTGGTTTGAAAGAAAATATACTGTTGCCAGTTGTTTTTTTTTTTATTATTATTATTGTTAATATTGCCTATACGGTTTATATTTTAATAATTTTGGGAATATCATTTGTCTTATGTCACTACAATAACAGCATTGTTCATTCCCACTTCATGAAAAGAAAAGCAGACATCTGAAGTCATTGATCTGTACAGAGATTGAATTTTATGCAACTTTTTTTTTTTTTTATGTCAACTGTTTGACCAGTGTGGCTTAGACATACCGCCTTCATTTATTTTCTCATGTTTACCATTGTGTCTTCAGTACAAACTCAGAACTCTTTCACAGAAGACAAGCTCCGTGTGGCAGACGAGGATGGGGAAAGGTTTGGGAGTGAACGTTTGAATGCTCCGCTTAAACAAAAAAAAAAAAATCTTGAAAAACAAACGCCGCATGTCCTGTGACCAAGCATGAACTGTTTGTGGTTTCTCATTTCTAATTTAATTGTGTATGCCCCCCAATGTTAGAGTATAAATTAATGTCATGGACATTTTTTTCTATTTACTACAATGATTTGAAAATAAGCCAGTTTTTCTGCACTGGGCAGAGCACAGCTACCTCAATATGATAAAAAGATATTTTTTTTTTTTGCTCATCTCTAGATGCTTTTCCTCCATGGTCTTGCTAAAGCGTAACATCTGAGGTGTGCCCCTATTTGCTTGTGCAGAAAACAGAACAAAATTTTCCTTTCCTCTAACATTTTTAAGGATATATTTTGTTTGTATTGATTTTTTTGGACTTGTCATTAACTTTATTCGTGTTTTGTTTTGGAAACAGAACCAAATGGGGATGATGCTTGTTAATCATCATCTCCATGGAGTTTGATTCAAAGGACAGTAATATTAAAATCCTAAGAAATAAAATACTAATGCAGAAAGTACTCCAAATGAACTTGGATTGCAAATAAGAACTTAAAATGCTGTTTTTTACTTCAAGGAAAAATACACTCATAAACCCTTTGAATCAAAGTGTTTTATGTCTTTATTTAATATGACTGACACCAATGGTTATCAACTTTTCATATTCAGTATTTTGTTTCAGTGTGCATATAATACTTGAATACAAATAATTTCAGACATATGAATGCTTCAGTGTCCTTGGCACAACATGACGGGCAGGAGATATTCACAGCACAGAGCAACACATCTTAAAGGCTTTAATATCTACAGATGGAGCAGAGTCCACACATAACTGCACTAATCTGCATTATTTTGTGTTGAATTTTCCACATGTGAGACATCTAAACGCATGTTTTTTTTGGAAGTAGAATCCTGGGTTTGTTCCCACTGTGTTTGTTTCACTTAACAACTGTGTGCTTTTCTTCCTCAATGCCTTCCATTGGCTCCCCTGTCACTAGAGTGAGTATCAATTTGCTTTTTCCCCCCCACACTCTACTAAATACCTACAGCAGAATCTTATCAAACAATACAGCAGACTTTTTGTTTTCGCCAAATATTCCACCATTAAATCGAGAGGAAATTTTGGACCTGTTCAGGTCACTGAAAGTAGTCATAAAAAGAAAATATTCTTGCCATTAAAGGTATGCAAGGGAATAATTATGGGCTGTGCATCCATACAAATTTTCACTGAATACATGTTGAAGTTGTGACCACATGCCACAGTTATGAATGTCACAGTGTGCTGTTTCTTTTCACCTCTCTGACACTGAACCTTTTTTCCCCCCACAAAACCAGTCAATCTTACTCTTGATAGTGTGGCTTAAAAAAATGAACAAAAACTTGTACATGGAGTTTTTATTTATAGTGTTTTGGTTTTGTACTAACGTAGTTCCTCTCTCCCTTTCAGGTTGGCTCTCATAAAAACTTCGCAACTTTTCAAAGAGTGGGCTCAGAGGCTGGAGTCGTCCTCCTGTCCAGCATGTGTGCTCACTCTCACTTGACACACCTCAAATACCATGATGACCAGCTGTGTGTGTGTGTGTGTGTGTGTGTGTGTGTGTGTGTGTGTCTCTCCTTATACACATAAAAATGACATGTTTTCACAGGAACGAGACCAAAATATCTAAGGCTATACTTATACTTGAGTGGTTAGGCTGGAGGAACACCTCCATTTGCAGATTTCCTTGTTTGTGGGACTAATAAAGGAATATTTTCTCTTATCCTCACATTCTCCTGAACACACGTGCATCTCTGTGTGCAGACGCTATATCAATACTATTCCAGTTTTGTGTGCAGGGAAGTTTTCGACACCCTTAACGTTCCTTCTTGCATGACAAACTTGTTCCCGAATTCCATGGTAGCTTGTCACGGAGAGACTCTTAATAACACTGGGTTGAATGGTCTTTAGATGTACATCAGTGTACAAAACATTCATGCATGTGTTTCAGCTGTATGTAGGCTTTGCAATTTGTATTTATAGATTGTAATGTATAATACTCAAATGACATATGATAACATGATACCATAAGATGATTTGAAGAAGGCTATATCAGATATGTAAATCACTGTTTTTAATGTAACGGTTTGGGTAATTTGCACAATATTAGACATGGAGAGATGACTCATACTGAACTTGACTGTGCTCTACTTGAGTTTTTCAACTTTCATTTTTTTGACAACTGCTGTAGGCCAAACACTGATCCAGTTACTTTCTGATGACATAGTCCTTTGCAATTAGCACAACAGACTTGACACTTTGATTCAATGGAAAGCCTGCAATACAACAGTGTACTCCTGTTTTCTTATTGCCTCTACATTACTAATATTATTATTACTATTATTATTATTATCATCATCATCATCATCATCATCGTGTATCTTTATCAACTGCTGTAAAACTGTGATCTAACGTTAGGAGGCCCTGAGCGGTCCTCTCAACGGCACCTGATCGAAGAACAATATTGACCATTATATAAAAAGACTATCAATTGTTGATGACTAATAATGGTTGTAACATGCATTTCTGAGGTTGTGGTTTCAGGTAAATAAAAAATATATAGTATTTAAATTGTTTCCTTTTTGCATTCTTGCATAACCATAGTAACAGTCATTTATGTGATTGAAAGCATTCATTCCACTGGGTTTATAGTTTAGAATAGCTATGCACTGAGACATAAAAAAATAAAGAAAATGAAAGTGGTGAAGGTTGGGATCAAGCAGCTGGAAAGAAAATTAAAAAAAACTCCCGTAACACTCCACAAGATGGCAGCGTTGGGTTAAAAACAGGATACCAACAGCACGCCTACATGTTCTGTAACACCTGCTTGACAGGTACAGTCATTAACCAGCTTTTAAAGAAACCCAGAAGGAGTAATATGCTCATATTATTATTATTAATAAGTGTTAATGAATGATATACAAACACAAGGTTGCCTACCGAATACTGAAATATTTGGAATAATATGTTGCACAATCCATATTTTTATTTTTGTGTACATTGTATATATTGTATTTTTTCACATTGCTGCCTTTTGATTTGCCTTTAACATTTATCTATTTGCTTTTTATCTCTTATCTGTTTTTCACACTTTGAATTATTGCTTGGCGTCATACAGTAAAATAAATAAAATACCTGTTTTTGCAGAATAATGAGTTCTGCGTGCAAAAATAGCATTAAAATGAAAGTAAAAAGTTTGAACAGTTAAATGTGATAGTGTCCATAAAGTAAGGTGTTACGACAGCGAGGTGAGCGCTGTCTCTTTAAGAGTGGCCCCGCCCCCTCCCGCAGCCCTCCACAGTGCCGCTGGTCTCAGAAGGGAGCGCGCACAGCGGCGCGGTCACGGCCGAAGAAACGGGATAAACCTGAAGAAGAGGGGAAAAAAACGACAATATCACATCGGTACCGTGAAAAAATGGGATAACAGAAAAAGAAATGTACTTAAACCGGATCACATCGCTTAATAGCGCCTTCTGAGACACTCAAATGTTGTCGTCGCTTGTGTTTTGCGCTTTTTATCCTTTCTCCTTGAGCGCCGCTGGTACAAAGGCGCTTGATGTGGAGCAGCAGCACCTGGGATTACTGCCGTATGAAGGGGCAAGAGTGAACGGACCTGTTATCACGGATAAACCCGGTAACGGTAGAGTCAGACAGTAAGTAAACCTAACGGGATTAAAACACTTTATTCTTTTTTTCCTCTTCCTCCTTGGGAGCCAAACCCCCCGTGTCACCCCGCGAGGACAGATGCTGTCATTGTGTCGACACTGAGATTTAAAAAAAATCTTTGTCTGAAAGTGTCCTTTTCTGGAATAATGCACGAGAAAGACGAACCCTGTCGCAGCCTCTTATTCCTTTTTATGCCTCACGCATTCCCAGCTATCCTGCCAGAACAGCCGGTTTCTCTTGTTCAGTGTGGGATGTATTGTTGCATCCACGACAAGTGTCCGCAATCAGACTGTGTGTTTGTGAACGGGTTATCTACAGGCCTGTTGTAAACACTGTTTAGTGGCCATTGTTGTCAGCAAGGACTGAAAAATAAATCATTAAAGGACGAACAGTGCGCTCTTGATTCACCTAGTGTATGAGCCGGGGTCGGTCACAGAAATAAATTAGATACAATATGGTGGAGCCGGTGGGATTCACGGAGGCGTGGAAAGCGCAGTTCCCTGAGTCCGAACCCCCTAAAATGGAGCTGCGATCAGTCGGGGGCATCGAGCATGAGCTGGAGAGGTGCAAAGCGTCCATCAGGCGCCTGGAGCAGGAGGTGAACAAGGAGCGCTTCCGCATGATCTACCTGCAGACCCTCCTGGCTAAGGAGAGGAAGAGCTATGACAAGCAGCGGTGGGGTTTTAGGAAGACACCGCTGAGCGAGGGCATGGACCCTGCGGCCACACAGGGTGCGGAGTGCCAGTCCCAGCAGCCACACATGCAGGAGACTGGTGGAGTTGGAGTAGTCGTCAGTGGAGGGTATGGTGGTGGCACTGGGGAAAGGAGCCGTTATCAGCCTCCTGGAGATGGAGCTGGAAGGTCCAAACCCAGGCCTCCACCAGCCAGGAAGTCAGCCTCCCATGGAGACGGACTGGAGTCGGCCTTTGAGGTGCCCCAGCAAGCTGAGTCGATGTCTTGCGACAACCTAGATGGTCTCTCGCCGTCTAAGCAGAGAGGCGGCATCTCTGTCTCCGTCTCCCCCCGCAGGATCAACCTTCCACCCCCAGACAAGGAGCTGCCCTCTGACCCCAAGGACAAGCTGGGGATGGGGCTTGGTGTGGCAGCTCTTAGGTCCAACTTTGAGCGGATCAAACGGGCCAACTCTCACTCTGCAGGAGATGTAGCGAAGGGCCAGGAGAAGCAACTGCCGCCGCCACCACCGCCTTTCTACTCTAACATGGAATTCCACCACGAGAGGGGTCTGATCAAGGTCAATGACCGTGACGTCTCCGACAAGATCAGCTCCCTGGGCAGCCAGGCCATGCAGATGGAGCGAAAGAGATCTCTCCATTCCCTCCCAGGTAACCTGGCAACGGTGGCAGGGGAGCTCCGTGCCAGGCCAGTGTACAGAGGCCGGTCCACTGAGAGCACCTGCGGCTACGATGCAGAATATGAAGATGGTGAACCCAACCAGAGACATGCAGGGAGGGCCAACGGGGGCAAACCTCCACCCCCTCCTTGGCAGCCCTCTGAGTTCCAGGCTTACTCTAGTGTCTATGTTGGTGGGGTGATGATGGGTGAAGGTGGTGGCGGTGATGGGAGAGGCGGTGGTGGAAGTGGTAGTGGAGTCACAACGAGAGACATCGGGGGAGGTGATGACCACCTCTTGACCTGGCCACGCCGTTCATACTCCCCGGGGAGCTTTGAGGATGTTGGTGGAGGCGGTGGCTACACGCCGGACTGCAGCTCCAACGAGAACCTGACGTCAAGTGAGGAGGACTTTTCCTCAGGCCAGTCCAGCCATGTCTCACCCAGCCCCACCACGGCCTTCCGACGACCCTTCAGAGAGAAGAGCCGCTCACCGTCCCAAAACTCCCAGAACTCCCAGCACTCCTTTGACAGCAGCAGTCCTCCGACGCCACAGTCCCAGAAGCGTCACCACAGGCAGCAAGGAGGCCACGTGGTCATGTCTGAAGCCACGATTGTGAGTGTTCGCAAGACCGGTCAAATCTGGCCACCTGGTGCCCATCATGACCTTCTGTCCCACGGTAGAACATCCCATGACAACAGTTTCCATGGAGACCACCTAGGTGAGTTATGACTGCTGTTTCTAATCTTTGTTGTGGTGGAAAACAGGTGGGCTGGATTAAAAATTACATTTCTTCCTGGTTTTGTGTGGAGGAAGGAAAAACCTGGGAAGGAAGGAATGAAAGACTGATGAGTGAGTGTAATTTAGTCATGTGTTGGCATCTTTTCTTTTGCATTTTTATCCTCTTTTTCACTTAATATGAATTTTCTCTGAAAAACCACAAAGCGAATGTTAACGTGATTGATAGTACGTGTGTGCGCGAATCACACAAGACTGTTTTTATGGATGGCCTTGCGTGGGAGACGAGATGAAAGTTCCACCTCTGCTTATTCCTGGAATGTCAGTCGGGTGGGTGAACAATAAATGTGGTCAGTCTGGGTTGAAACTGCAGGTCTAGTCTTTCTCAGACGACTCCTGAGGCTCAGAGTATGGAATTCCAATCACAGGTGTCTGCTTGTCTGTCTGCTGCCTGCCTCTCTATCTGTCTGTCTGTCTGCCTCTCACAGAACCTCAAGCTGAAACTCTTCCCTTACATTGAGCACAGAGCAGGACAAAATAAATCCACTCTCCAAACAATCATGAGCAGTATCCTTAACCACTTAATTGCAGCCTTTGAGCCATGACACCTGTAATAGAAGAGCAGATAGATGTGCAGCCTGGAGCTAACTGGGCAGTCAGGCCCAACAACTGTGGACTGTTGAAGAAGCACATTAGTAGGACTTTGCTTACTGTAATCCCTCTGTCAAGATTCCATTGCAGAGGCTGCGCCAGCTCACAAGAAGTGAAACCAAAGACTACTCGGGTAGTTAAAATGTTTGACAGTGCAGCTGTCCACATTTTGCTTGTTGTTTCTCTCTGGTTTTCTGCTATTGAAGTGAGTAGTGTTTTATCACCCACTGTACTGTAACAGATTTGGGACTGGCGCCCTCGCTGAACCAAACTGATAGCAGGGTTCAGGCATCACAACGCCATCCAGTGCCAGGATGAACCAGAGAGATAGAAATAGAAAGACGTCAGTGAAAGTGTAGGTGTAAGTTTAAGTTTTAGGTTTAATACTGAGTCAGGACTACTTCTGTCATCATTCTGGGTAGCGTTACTGTCTGAAACTGGATGCCTCTCATTGCCTAAATATGCTGAACAGAGAACAGGTCTCTGTGCATCTATAACTCATTTATTTGAATAGAACCACTGACACAGTGGCTCTGGGTGGACTCAGCTAAAATGTTTTTTCCAGAGAGGATGCGATGATCAAACTACAGGATCTCACCCTAAACCGGAAAACCACCTCATACATATTTGCAGTGAAAGTGAAAGACATGTCCCCTTTTAATAACCATTCCCTCCCTGATCACAAGTCAAAGGCCATCACTGCTAACAGTTGTAGCTCTAACAGCCATTAAGATTGCACGGTTAGGAGATAGCAAGTCCTTTGCAAATGGCTAGCTAATTCCCCAGCTGCTGTGTTTGGGATTATTGCTGCACTGTCTGCTCTCTTTGTTTTAACATCTTTTCCACAACAGTGAGCCCTGTGGGGAGTTAGACAAGCCGGAAGAGCGGGGAGGATGGGTTGCAGACGGCGATGCATTTAGTGGGATAATCTGGAATTTGGGCATAAGTAAGTAAAAATGTTGGTTGGACACCCTGCAGAGTGGTTTTGTTTTCCAGTTGGGGTTTAAGCTGAGGGCAGACAGGCGTGACATTGACAGGGAAGGTGATAACAATGAATACTGCATAATTTTTGGGTCCTGACGATTCATCCGGTTTGTTTGAGCCAACCAGAACAGAGAGATGATAGTGGAAGAAGAGTGTTTTTGGTAGGCGGCTCATGATAATAATGAAGAGTGGGACGGTGTTGTGAGGAAGACTTGAGGGAGGCAGGGTGCAAGGCTGAGCTGTCGTTTCTCGCTTCATTGGTCAGGGATGCGGGGGCTGCAGAGAGGCACAGATGGGAAGAACTCTCCCGTTGCGTAACAGAAACACAGACTCAGGCTCACACATAAAGACGCATACGCTTGATGTTTACTCTTAAACCTTCAGGCCGCTTTGCCTTCAGTAATAGGTGCACACGTACAGTATGTGCTGTGCAGACTGGGTCAGAGAGGAAGGATGTTTCCTGACAGGGGTTGACCCGAGTCTGGAGTTGTGATCCGCAGCGATTAGTTCCCGTCTCTTCTCAGCATGCCAACAACAGTAGTAATTGCTTCACGGTGCGATTTGTTTATTTAACGTCGGAGGAGGGTTTTCAGGTTGAAAAGTTTACATGCTGCAGCTGAGCAGAGACCTGAGCAGGTCTTTATGCCTGCGACAGAGGCTGAAATGAGTGAAAGTGATTAAAATAGAGACATCTCCCTTGAGTGTCTTTCAGCGGGAAAGTAGAGACACTTGGCAAGTTAAAGCTAGGCTTATGAAAAAAAAAAAAAGAAATGGCAAAACATGTTTGGAGACAGAACTGCCAAGTTTTCATTTTTGAACTGAACTGAAGAAACACAAGCGCTGCGATGTTACATCAACCATTCGACTGACAAGCTTCTCTCACATCACCGTGACTCATTTTTTTTTTTATCTCTTCCTACGAGAGGGAAAGAAATTCTCATTAAATGAAGAACATCAAGCTTGAAACCAATCTTGGTGTTTCTCACGCACAGGACTGTCGTTAACAGTGTGAGGGAAATCTGAGTGAAGGAGGGAAAGGTGAATTAAGATGAAAACTGAAAGGTTTAGTGAGGTCAGTTAATTGAAGAAAGAGAGCTTTCACTACCTTCTGTAATGACATGGATGGCAACCAGAAAATGTCATTTTTCCCCATGTGCTCTTTCCATTGATTCATTTGAAGGGAATGTGCATGTAAACCAGGGAATACCTGTGGGTCTGTGTCTCTGAGGGCAGGGATGCCAAAGCAGGGCAGACCTGAGGCACATTCAATGGTTGTATTGTCCATGACCTCCACCCTCCCTCGTTGGGTCCTGTCAGCGGCTGCAGGATATTTTTAGGCACATGCTCTTACTCTCTTTTCTTTTTCTTTTATTTATCACTTCACCTCAAACTATCTGAATGGATAGATACCACTAGAGGTTATTGATTGTAGTCGTTTTATTCATCATTTGTGTGAACTGATCCTTTCGAAGAGAGGGGGGAAAAAGTTCACCTCAGTGAAGCATTTTTATGGACATTTAAAGCTGGGCAGACGCTGTGCAATATTGGCAAATTAAGTACTCGGCTCCAGCTCACATTGTACAACTAAACTAAATAAAGTTTGATAGTTTGCAGCTCATGATTCATGTGCTCTCACACCATATTGTCCGATACTCTGATGTGCCCTGAACGATCACACTGTACATCCATACACAACACATTGGACTTTTTTTATGTGGATATACAATGTAAAAAGTAGAAGGAGGAGAAGAAGAAGAACTCAGAAGTGGATAGATGCTTGAGAATGCTAAACAAAAAGGAACATGCTTCCTTGGCAATTTGTGCCATTCTCTGTAGAGAAATGGGTCGCGGCTCTGCTTAAACAGTGAGATAACCTTAAGTGGGGCGGCCAGGATTTCAAACAGGTTTGATTTTCTTGGGACCATATGATTGGTGATTGGACGCTGGTCATGATATGTTAATCACTTCTCGTTATCCCGTGTATACTACTCAATGCACAACACACAAAAGCCGAGATTTGGCCCAATCCCAAAAATAGGTGCACGAGTGAAGAAATGGTTCAAAATGGCACAATATATGCCCACCGTTACTTGGAAGTAAAACGAGCCATTAGCTCGGTAATGTGTGTTTAGGGTGAAGAGTAAAAGACACGTGGTTTAATGTGGAAATGACTGGAAATGATCACTGAGAAAAGAAGAATGCTCAGTGTCCCCGATGATGGGGTTTAGAGCTGTGTGATATTACGATATATATGGTAATGCGGTAGAAAAATGTCTACTGCACGATATAAGCCTCGTAATTTTAACTTGTAGCTACTTAGTTAGCTCTGTTGCTATGCTAACATAAACGTTACTGTGGTTGTGTGTGTGAATGATTTATTATCGCTTAAAACACATCTTTATTAGCAGCCAAACTGCACAGTTAAAGTTATAGCGCAAACATAAACGGACTTCTGGTCGCTCTCAAAGTAAGCCTTCAGATTAAAAGCATATAAGGGATTACGCCGCAGAGGAGACGGAGGAGAGCGCAATGGAAAGTAAAAACACATCAGAAAAAAAATACTATGTCGGAATATATATCGTTATCAGGATATAAACTTGGCTATACCGGGATATAGAATTTTATCCATATCAAACAGCTCTAATGGGGTTGATGTCATCAGTGTGCGCATCTGGAAGTTTTGCCTCATAAATTTGTTGCTTCACATCATGATATGAAACTCACACTCATAGACAATCAGAGTTGACCGTGTTGCTCGTATATGTCCGCCTGTCTCAAGAACATGTGAGTGATCAGTATAGACGACGGCCTGGAGCATCGATGCTGCATATCCTCCCTCCTCTCTGAGTCTTTGTGTGAGTGTGCGGTGCCGTTGGTGCACCATATGATTCAGCATGTACTATACATGTGCAGGGTGTGATGGGTAGAAGCCGCTCACAAGACACAGAGAGTTTGTCAGTGGTACCTCCGGCCAAGCCCACATGCTTTCATGTAGTCCAGCGTGGCACAGTGACCCCCTTTTCACACTGAGGGAAGAGGGTGGGCTGTAGCTCTTTCAAAGGCTTGTTCAGTCTGCTGTTGAGTTAGTTGGCAGTGAAGGCAGTCAGTTACCTCAGCCTGAGCGGCACACAGGAGCTGCATGCTCACACTCAGAGCCCTGAGTGGTGGAAAGGAAAGGAGAATAGACTAAGAAGAGGTGGATGTAGATGGAGGGAGTCGGGGGTGCCAGCTGGGTGCTCAGCTCAGCCGCTCATCGGGCTGGTGCAACCTGTTTGGACCAAGTATGCCGGCACAAAATGGCCCCTTTGTTCCCTTTGCTGGGATCAGTTATGGAGGAAGAAAACTTCCTTCCTGAGGGAAAAAAAAGCCTCATTCAAGATTTGAGTTGGTTGGCTTGTGTGTAATATTACTGATTACTGAGTATGCTTGATGTGACGCAGCATCAAGACACAAATAAAAACATATGATACAGGCATTGCAAAGCACTTATGTCTGGTTGCCTGGCACCGAGGTTGCTGTAGTGTTGTTCGGCTGGCGGTGGGCAGGAGGGTGGAGATGCTCCAGCAGCTACCAGTCAGAGTCAAACTGTGTGGCTCAAATCACATGCAGACCTTTATGTGTGTGTTTGGAAAAATGCTTCAAAGATATTCGTGTGTCCATTAGTCTGAGGCCCGTTGAGGGTTTTCGGATATCCACGCTAACCTTTTGTATGAAGGGAAGCAGATTGGATGGTTGTAACTAGACTTTAGAGACAGACATGCAAATACAAACAGGCATAAACACAAGCTCACAGCCCACCAAAGGGTAATTACTCTTCCCTGCTTCTGTTTACTTCCCCTCCTATGCCAAGCACCCAGCCACAGTCTTTCCTCTGGTGACCGACAGTTCTTGTAATTTGGAAAACCCCTCAAATAAATTCTGGTGACTCTATTCTCCCCATGTGTAGCTGCTTGCCCTTTTGAACATCGGCCATCTTGGCTCTCTGTAACATGGCCCATGCCACTGAGCTTGTAATCTGGATTGGTCACAATGCAGGGAAATTGTGCTAGTTAGCGTCCGCTGCTTACCTTCCTCACCAGACCTTGTGTAGTGTGTGTGCGTAGATGTTTTTTTTTTTTTTCCGAAATAATCACAGTTCTACATTAATCGCAGGCAGCTCTCTGAGGGACCTGGTTTAGGTCTTGTGGGGTGTGATGGAAATAAAGTCCTGGTTTCTGGTTTCTGGTTGAGACCACAAGGCAATGTGGCATCCATGAAGAATAATATCAGAATGACCCACAAGGCTTCAGTTTACCACTGTTGGAATATCAACATTAAAGGAGCAGTCCACCTATTTTATACGTCAAAGTCAGTTTGCTCATCACATAAACTGCAGAGATGCATCAAAAGCTACCTAAAAATGTAAGCGAGTAAAATATATGCACATTACAAACTTGTCACGTGTGCAATCGAAAGCCCACTAATTTTTTTCCTGGATTAGAAGGCAACAGAAACCTGTCTAGTCATGCAAACATGTAATCTCCACTCTTTAGTCTGGGAATTAGAAACTGGCTAACAATCAGATTAACCATTTCTCCTCACCCCATGCTGCAGTCATTAGAGCACTAATGCATGATGTCCTATATATTATGATGGGATTACCACCACTCACAAACCATCGCTGACATATACTGTGTATGAATAACAAGTTAAATAGAAAGAAATGTTGCCAAACACTAAAAAAGTTGCTCCTCTGACGTTGTTTTGTCTCCAGACCTCTTCTCTTCCACTATTCTGTCTCTCCATCTGTTCCTACCTTTTCTCATTTCCCCCTCTTTCTCTCCATCCCAAACAGCTGCTTGTAGTTTCCTTTTTGCTTGGAGCCAATTAGAGGTGCATCACCTTTCCGTCTTTGTTTGCGGGTTTTCCTCCAAACAAGAGGGGAGGAAGCGGGGAGAGATCAAAGTCATGACCACCCCCTGCAGGAGCATGCAGGCTCTCTCTTTAATTGTCCAATAGGGGTTTAACTGACGAATGCCTATAAAACAACACAATCAATGCCAAATGTCAGCAGCCAGCCTCCTTGTTACAGAACAGTACAGACAGCAGAGCCTTTTCCCCTGCTTCTGCACGGCCGATTCTCTTCCAGCCTTTCTATATTTTCCTCCAGCTTTTTCTTTAGGTTTCTTTCTTCTGTTTGTCAGTCAGTCAATCTATGTCTGTTTGTCCACCATGCCTTGTGTAGACAAAGAGTTAATAGCTTATGAGACTTCGTGGCTCACTGAGGGTTAAGCTGTACGCACCATGTAACGTTCCCCGTCCTTCTCTTCTTGAATTTCATTGAAATCCTCAACATGCAGAGCACACATCATACACCTGTTTCTATAAACACATGGGTATTTGGTACTGTTTAGAAATGTTAAATGACAATCTAGATGCGAATGAAGAGTGAAATTTCACATTTGTTTCGCTCTTGGATGTAGGCTCCTTGCAGAGACAATGGGCAGCTCCAGGAGGCCACAGATGCAGGACGAAATACAGACCAAGTCCTTGACGGTCAAAACTTTGGCTCATTAAATTCCCGTAAGCTCATAATATCAAATGCGGGGACTACCTCTCTTTTTCTTTTGCTGTAAGAGAAGCACAGGAGTCATCAATGCACTCCCACAGCGACAGAAAAAACCCTCAAGTCGTTTTCACAGCCAGAGGCCTGAGAAGAGGGAGGAGGCGCTTCTGACCTTATTAGCTTTTTGTAGCTGCAGATAATGAAGAGCCACAGGATGAGACGCCTCGTCCTCTTCCTCTCTGCCAGACAGGACACATGCACGCACATACTGTCTGTCTGACTCTATTTTTTTTTCAATAACTCAAGCATGGATGCTGAAAAACTGTATTTGTCTCTGCACAGACACTTCAGATCACAGTTTGGATTCATTGGCATTTCAATCAAATTTGGATCCAGTAGGGAAATCCCCCTTTTCAAGTCCCTTATCACATCCACTCTGCTTTAAACAGAATTGTTTTAGAATTAAATGTGTAAGCAACTGAAGTTCAAAAAAGCTAAAACTTATTGCTGAAGAGACAAGTTCGCCATTAGCTAATCAGATAAAAAGGAGTACAGATAAAACATTGAATAACACATGAATTATTGGGTTATGGACCTAGAATCCAGACTAAACCAGCTAACTGAACCCAACCCCCAGCCCCAGCTTGGACACAGGAGAAAACAAAGAACTTGTTAGGCCTACTAGCTTTAATGTTGCACTCCTTTGGGCCTGTCAACTCTCTCTTTCTTCCCTCAGGCTCTTTGTTATTGGACTGTGTTTGCACTGGGCAGCTCCATGGCTTTGCTCAATAAATGGCACTTATTTTAGGCTGCTGGGCTGTTGGAGGCAGAGGTGTGTGTTCAAGTTTTCACAGGTGAAACTGCTGTGAGGGAGAGAAGTTTGAAAAGAGGGAGAGAGACACCGAACGAGGCTGCTGTGCTATAAAAATAACACAGATAAATCAAGAAGAGCAAAGAGTTCAGAACTGAAGAAGCCTCAGCTTTATTTTTCAGTTCATTTCTGGTTTTTTTTGGACGAGACATCACATGAGGTTGAAGATAAGGCTCAATGAACCATGACATGGACAGAATATGTTTTGTGTTGAATTAGTTTAAGTCATGGACACACTGCAGCTAGTGTCAGCTTTTAAATGGTCAGTAATTTAGTGTTGTTTATTTTCTTTCTTTTTTTTTTTTTTGCATTTCGGTCAGATGAAGTTGTGAAAATGACATGTGTGAGTGGACCAAGTGGATTTTTTTTAGACCTGGCAAATATGACTTGATGTGAGGGCACCAGTGGATGCGTATGGATTCAGAATATAGATACTAGGGCTGTCAGCATTAATGCATTTATTAAATCGCATGCAACTATTTTTTGCTTTGGTTCACATTTATCTGCAGCTTCCTGCTCCTGCTAGTCATGGAGAATAATGACAACAAGACACTTCTGAAACGTAGTATCAACCTTGTGTAAAATGGAATATAAATTTCATTGGTATTGGTATTAAAAAGCTGTGACACTGTTTACATAAAAGAAGTTGGTAAACTTTTCAAGTAAAGGTGTGGACTGTCAGCTGACTGCAGATCAGTCAACATCATGGAAGACTCTCTGGTCCAAGATCATCGTTAATATGATCTGAAAAACTGCTGTGAAATGCAAAGTAATAGAACTTTGAAAGCACGATAAGAAACGTGATTAATCATGATTAACTATGGAAATCAATCATGGAAAACCAAATCATTTGACAGCTTTTATAGATACTGATGCTGTTTAGGTGCACAGATGGAGCCGAGAAGAAAGAAATTGACTCTGCTTTGGTCCAATCGATTTTTAGGAATTCTGGCTCTTTTGGTTGCTGTGTTGTTTGTCGAGCCGCTAGCTGCAGAGGGACTGGATAACTGGAAGCTCCTGGGGAAGATCAGATTTCATGTCGCGATCTGCCTCCTCCCTGAATGCCCCCCGGTAACATCCATCCTTCTCTGATATCTCTTTTATGTCACTTAATATCCCTTTCTCTATCCCCCTGACCATTTCCCTCTCTTTATGCTTGCCTCTTTCACTCAGTGCTCCTCAGCCCGGAGCGCTTTATGCAACATAAAGGCTGATTTTAAGCCCAATTTAGCTTTAACAAGAGATTTTCAAGTTTGTGGAGAGCCTGAGCTTGTCTGCAAAAATATAGAACACGTCACTTGACGGCAAATGCTATCTGCTGGGTTTTAATTTATTGCCTCTCGGTTCTGAATCTGAATGTGATTCTGAGCAGGTTGGTGGAAAAGTGAATGGAAAATCGCTCGTCTGCGTTAACGAGTGAATCTTTTCACAGTTGGTCGGACTTTACAAAGCCTTTTCTCCGCAGCTGCATTGTCCGTTTTGCGTCTTTCTGTTTCAGTCTATTGTTAGCACTCTTTTCTCCTCTCAGCAGCTCCTAAGCCTGATTCTCGTCCTGTGTAACTGCCCTGGTGCAAACTGGAGACCAGAAATGCAGCTCTCTGGCTTTTCCAGCTCAGCCTGTGTCCCCAGCACAGCACTTAAAACACATATTTTCAAGTCAAAGATAATTGACATAACTTTCAAATCAGGCTCAACGCGGCTTAACAACCACTCATGGATAGTTTCTCAGCCCTCAACAGAAAGCTTGTGCAAATAACCGTGACTTGCAAGATAACTAGGCAACACCGAAGGTGTTTGCTCTTTGCTGATATTTCTGACATGGCTAAAAGCCAAATGAGCAATTTAACTCAAAGAAAAGCTCTTATTATTAACACATCAAAAATGAGACCAGTAGGGAAAAAAAACTTTTGACACTGGTGTGTAAAACATTTCAATTGGCTGCTGTTTCACTTGACACATGATTTATCTGCGCTAAAAGAGCAAAATTGAGTGACAGAGCTGCTGGTAAACATAGGAGGAAGAGAATATGAAGTGATTCCTCATGTGCTGCTTTGTTGTGGGGTTCAGAGCTTCCTGTGTAGTGTCCACATGGTGTCCACATGGTCAAAACACTCATTTAACTATGCCTTTTTTCTTCTTTCGCTCATTCCTTGTCTGCTCTTTCATTCTCTCTATTTTCCTGTTTCTTTCTGAGAGCTCCACATTTTTTTTTCTTTTGCATATCTTCCTGTGTCATTGTCACTGCAGCTCCCTCTCATTTGACCCACTTTATAGACCTATAAATGGCAGAGTGTGCTCAGGGCAAAGCAGTTTTGATTGGCTCAGAGTGACAAGTAAGGAAGTATTTTCTCTGTCACATCTGTAAGAAAAATGTACAGTGGCTCACTGTGTGTGTCTTATGTCCACCAGTTTAAAACCAGAGGAAGCTTTAAGTCTTTCTCTTTGCCTTTTAGCTGCTCATGAATACACAAAAATGCAAATGTAGATATTTAGAAACTCAGCGTCTCATAAACGTAGAGCTGAATACATGCCTACTAACTGACTGCTGTATTTATTAATAGGACACGTTTGCTCGCATGCATGCACCACTCTGCCTCCCCGCCTAATCCCTTCCTCTGTCATCCATTATGGATGCTGCAGCCCACTTGTTGCAAAAACTAGAAACTGTCATGAAACAGGGTGTCATATTCCAAACTCCCATCCCACCCAGTCAGCAGACAATGTCTGAAACACACACACCCTAATCTAATGGTTAAACCTCAAAACTACATGTGAAATGTTAGTAGGGAGCAGTTTGTTTGTCCCCTTGGCACATATTTTTAGCTTTTAATCATTTCATTTACTGTCACACATGACAAAGAAAGCACATCCTCGCATTTGAGATGCTGCCAATTGCCTTTTTTGGTTGAACATTGAGTTTTTACTCGCATATTCTCACATCTCGACTTGAATTCCCAAACTTTAAATGAAAGTCACATTAAGTCTTTCAGCTACAGACTTTTATATGGAAAGCTTAAAAATAAAACTAAAACGATAGATGAAGATACGTTAGATTACATACTGATGAAGTGTCTTAAATACATACATTAACCAAGATCTGGTATGAACAAGACATCAGATAAGACAAATATAGTCAGTGTTCCAGTGTCTGTATGGGCTTATTATGTTAACAGGTCATACAATGGGATGTTTACCATGCAAACTAGAGATCCTGTTCTTCCTCTGTCATCTCAAGAACTTGACATTTACAATTGAAAATGAAGGCAAACTGTAACAGGGAAGCTTTGGCTCCAAACACTGCACAAGACAACCTTTGAATAAAACCTATAATCAGTAATAATACCTGCAGCCAGGGAGATATTGTGCAACAGCAGCAGTGTAAACAGCACTACAGGAGGCCTGGCTACATGTGGCTCCACTGTCAGAACAAATTTAAGGTAGTCAGTCGGCTATGACCAATAAAATTGAGGTTTTTACTCTTATGCTCTATATACAGTACACAAATCCAAATCAGTACAATGTGTTGCTTTTCTCAGTTGGTGCATTTATATCTTGATTCAGTTATTTGATTTGCATGACACAGATGTTTCTATTTGGATATGTGCAAAAACATTTTTTTAATGGATAATTTCTCATTAATTTTATTACTGGACACCCACAGCGAGAGATCAGTTTTTGATCGGACAGCCTGTGATTCTAATTAATATCAAGGGAAAAGATAATCACAGTTTACTGTGATGTCCTCACAGAAAGAGCAGCAGCAGTGCTGTGACAAGTGATTGACGCGGTGTTGCCCCCTCCTTCTTCCCACTTCTCTGCAGAGGATTGGACGGTGGCCAGAGGACAAGGTGTCTCAAGGAATCCCTGTGTCACCGGACACGTTGGCACACACACACACACACACACACACACACATAGATAAAACACACTGCAGATAACCTCACACCCAGTACTATTTATTCTTGACACACGTCCTCCAGTTTTAGACCTTACATGGGATCTTGACAGAGGATGCGGCTCTTTAGGTTTGTTCCCCAGGTAGCGCAGAGGACACCAGTCCCCCAGTGGGAATGCTGTTTCTCATGTGTTCACTGTGTTACTGGCCGCAGAGAGGACGCCACTCCCTGCTGTCTCGGCACAAATGTGTTCTTGTATCTAGCCTATTGTGTGTGTGTGTGTGTGTGTGTGCCTTGAGTGTGACCTTGTATTGAAAACAGAAAGCGATCTATATGAGGACCTGTGGTGCCCACAGTCTGCGCTCTGGGCCAGAGCAAAGTGGAATAATTTTATTACTGTTGCACCACACCAAGAGATATTCATAACTTTATCGATCGCTTAAGTGAATCCATAGTGAGGGCAGCCATCAGATGTCCTTTATAGATCTTTCAGGAGAAGATGGCTGAAGCCTTGTCTGGGTGAGATGAATCAGTGGCCTGGCAGTGACTGAAACTACCCAAGCTAAACAGAGCACGCCAGTGAGCACGTTCGCATAGTTTCTTTTGTTTTGGTAGTTGGAAATAGATCCACACATTCCCTCCTGGGCTTGGAGCAATAGTGCAATAAGAGTATTTATGTGCATTTAAAAAAAGCATCCAGCTACCTGCCATATTTCCTCTGTCTCCTTGAGAAAGAAGGCTTCCAGAACAGCGAACAGATGGCTGGACTGTGTGAGGAGACGTAGTGCTCCACACAGTGGAAACTTCCAACGTTTTACACTGACGCAATTAGCTGTAATGAATTGAATTAGGCCGCTGAGGTAGGGATGGCTTCAGTGAAAAACACAACACGGAGAGAATCCGATTCTCCTCTGGCAGACACGTCGTTGGCATTTCGCTTCAAGGCCTCTGTTCTCTCTGCGAAACAGATGTGTTAGTTTTATGGAAGTGTGTTTGGATGAGAGCTCAAGTGAATTTTTTATGTGTGTGTGTGTGTGTGTAACCGTCCAAAAAGCTGCATAGAGCTGCTGTGCAGAATATTCTGCTGAATCCACAGAGGTGTCTTCCTGTCTCACTCACTCTAAAAACAGGAGCCCTGTCACCGTTAATTATATAGTTTGTCACTGAAAACGTTGTTGTTGCTATGGTTACATGCTGTCCATAAAGAATACACTCTGGTCTCTAACTGTCCTGTCTTGTCATTCCAAGAGACCCAAATTAGCTTGAACTAGTGAAATGGAAGTTAGAGCCTCATTAGCTTCTGTAATGTGACGGAGAACACAAAAAAGTAATGCGCTGCAATAAATGCAATAATGTGACTGTGAACCAGGAAGTACAAAGAGTGCAAATGCTGCATAGGGAGGAGGTTTGTGTGGATGAGTGGGTCAGAAATGGATGGACTTCTGCCCAAGAGACTGCTGTTCATACCCAGTTTTGATTGACGTGTCACATAACATCCATAGTTAAGTCACACCACTTTTTTCCTAAACCTAATTGAGTAGTGTTGTTTTCTGTGAAGACTGAAGATTATTTTGAAAAGATGTTTTAGAGATAAAGATATGAAATGATATTATTTTGCTGTATGTTCGTTGGAAAACCCTGGAAACATTGTGAATAATGTCGTGTAATATATCATGGGAGCAGTGGTATAAGGCTACAGGTTATTTATCTATATGTAAATGCTTTTTATATTTAGCATAACGCCATGATAGAGCCACAACTTTTTTTTTTTCTTTCCTCTTGTATCATTTCACTGATTTTGTACATTTCAACTCTCTCCTAGTCTGGATTCCTTTTTCCTTTTAACATCATGCATCCTTGAATGCAAAACATAGTAGCTGTGTTAGGATGGCAGCTAAAGCTGATAGATTGTAACCAGAGGAGATTTCTGTAAGACTGCAAGGGAAGCTCAGCTTTCCCTAGAATGTCAAAAATTAAACGGTCAAATATGTGGGGTTGTGTTAACATTTCATTGACTACAAATGCCTTAGACAAGTTCGCTCAGAATCAGCTACTCATCACAAGTATTGACTGAGTCGATGTTGGTAACTTCTCATACATTCCTGTAACGCCGTTTTCAAAGCATTTGCCCGTAGAAGCTGATCGTCCATGCACTTCAGTGGGACTGCATGGGACAGTTTTTCTCATTGTCATTGGATAAATGCCACTATCCCGCCCCTGGACGCTCAGCATCTCTGGTGGTAAATGGAGCTGTGGGCGGGCCTCAGCTGGCCTGGACGCTGAGCTTCTGCATGACGATTGGAGGATCAGTGGAAAGGCTGAATCCCATTTTGATTGACAGATATTTTCAGATATACACCATCACATGACAGCTCAGCTTAGTCCCATTTTTGCAAGCGAAGTCGAAAGACAAACTGCAACCTATTTGTTGGTATTTGCTCTGTGAAATTACTTGTTCATTTCTTACACTGTAAATAAAACACACTCATAGTTTTCCTTGTTACAGTTTAACATAATTTCAACATTTCCTTATCGTTTCGTTAGATTGTTTTATCGAATTTTATGATGTAAGTTACACATGTTTAGCAATCTTCTGAAACAACCAAGCCCAGCAAATACCATGTAGATGTGATAGGAGAGGCAGGTCAACCACTGAACAACCGCTCTGTGGTATGTGCACGTCAGGGGAAAAGAAAGGATCTTGTTATCTTTGGTTAGCATGTATCGCCCTCCAGTCGAGGCTGTTTAGCCAGCTGTCAGCTAACCTGCCAGTCAGTGTGATAATAGGCAAGTCACGGAAAAAACAATGCTAGTCCATTAACTGTCCGTCACATGGGAAGACAAGAAGCAGTGACTTAGAGGGAGATTAAAATGCTGATCTGCAATGTCATTCAGGACACACATGTACAATCACCCACACTGACTTCAGACACACAAGCTGGAAACAATTGTGATGCGTGTGAAGAGGAAGCAAAACAAAACAGCCCGACTCTGCCCCAAAGTAAAACTAAAGTGGCACGTTTCCAGAAATACGAGGAGAATTACATCCCTTCTCTGTCAGCTGGAGTGTTGATCATAATTCCTAAATCTCCGCCGCCTATGAGTGTGTCTGTGTGTGTGAAAGACTACAAGATGATTTGCGGGGGAAGAAATCTTCACAGGGCGTCTGAGGAATCCACTGTGATTTAAAAAAAAAAAAAAAAAAAATTGTGTTAGAGCTTGGAGTGTATGTTAGAATATTTGTGATGTAGTTTATGCTTACTGTTGTGTTGTTGTTCTGTAGTATTCTGGCTGACAAACAAAGGCTAATTTAAAATGCTCGGGCTTGAATTAGACAATAAAATATGCATTTTCACTCCTGCCTGGATGCTTCCCTGTGTTTATCCTTCGTATTTCTCTCTGTCACTGTACTTTTAAATTCACATCTCAGTTGAGCCTCTTATGTAAGTGAATTAGCTGGCAGTGTGGCGTTTCATTTTTCATGTGCTGTGTTGCACATCAGAGACTAGCTGGCTTATGTCATCCTTCTCCAGTTGAGGAGAGCGATTTAAACACAAAGTTTAAACACAGCAGATTCTGCCATGAATCTGCAAACCTCACATTGCTGCTGTTTTATATGTACGTACATCATTACACTTTATTTCTTACCAACCTTGTTGTTAAACTATCACATATGAGTATAATGCTCACACCTTTGGCCAGATAATGTATTTTAGGTGATATTGCCACCATATTCAGTCATTACAAATCTTCCAGAGGATAAAGACACTAAATAGAGTACTGTTACTTCTCTGTATGATATAAGCCTATATACAGCTTTGAGCAAAGAGTAGCCTCATGTTGCCATCCTACCTTTTCACTAATGCATATCTACTGTTATTCAGCCAGATATGTGCTCATGCACTGAAAAGAAACGCAGAAACAGTTACTGCAGAAAGTCCAAAGGGTAAAATTCTTACAGGAGCACTCTGAATCAGTCCACCAGACTTAACAGTCGATGTAGGCTATTTTAGAGCAAATTGAATGCAATAGCGGCTACATTCAGTTTAAAGGGTGTTATCCTATTCAGGTAGATAGATTGGTATTGATGCTGGGCCATTTTCTGGTGCTGTTTTAGTCTCAAGGCCAGACCTCTTGAGACAAAGAAGCTATCTGTCAGTAAAAAGCCATTATCTCCTTTTTCTTTCACTAAAAAAAGTGCAATCTCACTCCTTCGGCTTATTTTTAACTCACTTTAAAGTGGAAGCAGGGCAGGATTTGAAGGGAGATGATAAGCAGAAATTGTTAAATGCGTCATGGTGGGATGAGATTTTTATTAGAGGGGATGAAGGAAAGTGCACATTTGCAGGATGGTAAACTGTCATACAGGTTACACATTTTTGGCTAGCACATATGGAGCAATATTAGCATCAATAGATCCATGTTTCTGGTCACTTGATGAATATGCACTCTCTTTTTTTATCTCTGTTTTTTTATCTCTCCACCATTTCCTGAACAATATCACACAGTTACATTATGAAGAAGCCGATTTGTAGTTGGCTAGTGAAGCAGCTTGTTTTGCAACATAGCTGCTTTGCTTAGTAACTTTCATATTTTTGTCAAGACATTGAACTACAGAGATGATTTTAATGCTGCAATGTGAAAAGCAGGATCGATGCAGCAAATTCTGAGGATTTAGTGACTTTCATAGAGGTATTAGCTTCTGTCTGGTCAATGTTCATCAACATGGATATTTTTTGCGCTGCTATATTTTGACACAGATGTCACAGTCTTCTGTCTGTTCAAGGCTGATTCATGGATCTCGGGCGGAACATCTGACTGATGGGTGGGACATCACATATGAGTGTGTTTATACATGAATGTGGACATGCATGTCTTCATCCCTGGTCGCTTGAATAAGAATGAGGCTATTTTTGATCCAGAAGGGTATTTTTTTTTAGGCGTGGAACATGGACTGACAGAGGAAAAGAGGGCAAAACAGACTTTTAAATAAACGCTTTGGATGAGTAATGCAGAAAGGCCATAAAAGGCTTGCAGTCATAAGAGCGACCGCCACAAGAACAAGTGCTGTGAAGTATTTTCAGACAGGGACACAACATGCAGCAGAGTTAATTTTGCTCTGGAGGCAAGGCCTGGTAAAGCATATTTCAGACATGTGCCATTTGGTGACTCAAACGAAACAAGCCTGGGTCCCATATGGCTGTTAAAGACACAGTCTGGATAATGCAGGTACTAATTTGAACCTCAGTCACATCTGTTGGATTGACCGACCTTTTCATATTCCTTTGGTAGTTGAACCTTGACGTGTCCCTTTTTATAACTGCTATTACTTCTCTGAGAACTTATTAGAGGTTCAGGATCAGGATGTGGTTTTCATCATCTCGAACAACAAAATAATTTTGAAAACATGCAATTATAAACAGTTAAGTGTTGCTATTTTGTTGCTTTCACGCATCCTTAAGCCTGGTTTATGCTTCTGCGCCGCGGTGACGGCGTAGCTACGGCGTCGACGCAGACCCCTATGCGGACCCTACGCCGTAGCCTGACGCGCACCTCCAAAAAATCCTGACTACGCGTTGCGTCAACACGTTGAGACGCGAACGGCAAGGACTGTGATTGGGCCGCTCAGAACGTAATTTCAGGTGGTTGCTTTTCCGGTCAACAGCTCAACAACACCACTATTTGTGGAGCGGCACGAGCGGTACGGAATAGTCGGACAGACCACCTCCTCAAACGTCCTCTGTGCTTCAACATTTGTAGCAACAGCATTTCTTTTTCAATTTTATGAGCTCCATCTCCAGAAACACCTGCTCCATCTCAGTTGTCATTGTTTACTGTCAGAAGAAAACCAAGGAATCCGATATGAGCCCCCAGAAGCCACACAAAGACACAGACACACCCCCCTAGCAGCTTGGCGGTGAATTGCAGAGCAACGCGTTCCCTCGACGCAGAGCTTCGAATGCTCAATGACGCCGTCGGGTCTACGCCGTCGCCGCGACGCAGAAGCATAAACCAGGCTTTACTGTGAGCTACTATCTACATGCTAAGCATGCTAGTGCAGCTAGTCACACGGATACTAACCATGTGCAAGTCTCCACTGACCTGTGGATGAAACCAAGGTCGCTTTCACACTGTCCTCCTTTGTTTCCTCAGATAGTCTGCTTCGTTTGGGTAGGTGTGAAAGCACACAGCTCACAGCCCCCCCATATCATTGTGAGACCTGTGCTGTATTATTGATGGTTTTAATAAGGGATGAAGGCTCTCACACTCTGCCTCACCTGTTTATTATTTCTGCACACCGTTTTTGTCTTGTAGGTGATGTTGCTCTCAGGTTGCGCACAGAAATGTCGCTGAGAACCAACCAGACTTTCTGTTTTCTAACTTTTCACCGATGAAACGATTAAATAATTAATCAAAACAACAAAACAATACCCAAGAAAAGAATCACTGCTTGGAGCTGCAGATCACGCCGGACTAATGTTGCAGTGATCAGAGGGATGTAAAAGGGGAGAAAACACAGCTGATGGAGATCAAGAGAGGTGAAGATGAACTGAACCACATGCTGCTTTCCCACGCTCCTCCCCATCTCTGCCGACACACACATGCACATCTTCGTCTCTCACACACACACACACACACACACGCACCTATAGCCTCGCACAGTCACTCACTTATCATTTTGATTTGCAGTTGGAGTATCACTGGTCCACTAATGGTGAAAAAGTGGGTCACTCCAGGGTCTTGTCCCATTTTTTCGGGAGCTATTATTTGTTCTCACTCGAGTGTGACGAGGCCCTAACATCCTTTGTCTCACTTCTCAATGGATAATGGTTCCTCTCTCTCTCTCTCTCTCTGTCTGTCCTTGACCACTGGTTGACTCAGTGTTGCCTCAGGCTCATTGCCAAGGGCTCGCAACTCGGTGCTAAAAGATTACTTAGTCTGTAGAGTGTGTAAGATCACTCCAACGTTTACTGAGCGCACGAACAGCGCGTCCGACAATGTGTGCTTGTCGACTTAACACGTTTGTTTTCTAATTTAAGTGCCAATCAGTGGTTGTGAGAAAGGTGAAGGACTCAATAATTATCCCGAAGTGCATTTTTGAGGTACTTGTTCATGGTAATTTATGCAACGTTTTTACTTTTGTTAGACCAGATTGAATGACTTAACTTCCCATATTTAACAGGATATAAAGTAGTTTAAATTAGTGACATCATTGAAATGCTACCTACAGTTCAACACACCATTACTAATATTAATAATAATTCAATAATATATTATATGAGTGCTGCACTATACCATGTTTTTATTGCTATTTTATTTATTTAAGCCCTTATAAACCCCCCCCACACTATTATAAACATTTCCCGCACAGTTATACGCTATAAACCATTTATATTCTCTTAGATAGTAGTTAAGGTTTGTTGAAATTACCTATATAAACACAATGTTTATGTGCTACTCTCAGGATATGTAATCATGCCAATATCGTCCTGTGTATGAAATCATCTGGGATGCTGAGCTCGATCTGAGTGAAATCAGCGCCCAGGATACTTAACCACTTGCTCTGATTGGCCAGCCTCTCAGCCATCCACCAATAGCATCCCGTGTAAAAAATTATCCACTGAAATCTGTGATCCAGTGAAAAATCCAAGATACAGTACATATTTAGATATGCTTGCATATATAATATCTGCGATAGAGTGAAGCTGTGGAAGTTGAAGTTCAATATATCGAGGGATTGCTGTATTAGGAAAATATGTAATTAAGTTGTTGAATACTGCAATGATGATATTACATTCAATAACTATGTTAAGTATGATGTATTAATTTAATCTGTTTAGGCAAAGCACCGCAAAATGAAACGCATAATCTCTTTGTGGCACTTTTTTCTTTTATGTTTTCTTAAAAGGAGTCATGTAGAGGCAGGCATCTGATTGGCCAGTCATATTGACATGCAGAGCGTCAATCTTCTGGCTCACAGCGTACTATTTATTGACAGTTTAAGAAAGTTTAAATACATCGTGCAGCCCAAAGGTTTGTGTAATAATGTAACAGCAGCCATTCAATGTTTTTATCAAAAATGAGCATGATTAAGTTCATTTAGATAATATGTTTTTGTATGTGTTGTCACCGTACATAGAATACACTATGAGACTAGTTGTTTACATATTTCAATTAACCAAAATTCATGCCTGTATGGGGAGTCGGTCTGATGAAGGCTATCATGTCTCGGTAATGATTTGTGATGCTTTTAACCTCCTCCTCCTTCCTGCTGTGTTGAGGTGGTGTAGTGGAAACTGTGCTTAGCTGCTCTTCGAGACACAAGTGTTACTCACTAAACCACAAGTATAAATACTGCATGTCCTTACACTTCTGCCGCTAATTTGGGTTAATTGTTTCCATGAGCGCAGTTGAACTGATACTTCCCTGAACGTTTCCTCACACAGTCTGTCCAACGACAGATGAACACACACGCACACACACACACACGCACACACACTTTGTCTTCTGCCCTCCGAGCCGGACATTCAGGATTTGACACCTTGTGTGTGTGTGTGTGTGTGTGTGTGTGTGTGTGTGTGTGTGTCACTGATATCCTAACAGTAGCTCACTGCTATCTGTTTCTGCTTAATGTCTGTAAGACAGACCTCCGGCAGTGTTGTATGAAGGTTGCTTTTGTTGGCTGATAGGGGCTAAAAGCAGCAAACACACACATACATGACATGCTGAGGAATCAGTGGTTAAGGTGTGTGTGTGTGGTTTGGAGTTCATCAGCCTGCTTTCAGACATATGGCAGAGACAGAGTGACTTTGTGTCTGGTGATAAAGGTGCATTTCTACAGTCTCACGTATCATTAGGTACCGAACTTCGTCCAAAAAGCTCCGATCCTATCGGGTATCAAAAAATGAATAATTGAAATTGGCATTGTTTCAAAAAATTTTGAACAATTTTGAAAAAATAATTTGTGTGTAATAACAGGGATAATAAAAACACTTGGTCCTCTAAAAATTCCCAGGCAAAGACAGAAAGTTGAAACATGAAAATGCTAGGCTAATCCCCCACAAAGCAGACAGTGTCAAATCAGATCTGTTATTGTGGATTTAATTGTTGTTTGTGTGTATGTAATATTAACTCAGACATCTTACATCTTATGACTCATTGTGTCTGCTGATCTTATTTGTTTCTGAAGAGGTTAACATGGTGTACCAAGCTACAGATGGAATATGTCTGAAAGACATTTTTAAAGGCCAAATCCTATTTTATTTCTTTTTTTAACCATGTGTTTTCTGATTGATTGATTGATTGATTGATTGGTAGATTGGATATTAGTGGCTTTCCCCCTTATAATGTTATAATATTGATAGTTTTTGTTAAACCTGGATGGTCTATACCGAGTTTGCCTCTTTAAATTGTTCACATTTAATCTCAGCTGGTTTTATCAATCAACCAGACATCCTGTGGCTGTTTCAGGATCTGTTGAGCTTATAGTATGGACAACAGTAGAGAAATTTAAAATGGGATGTTTCGTCATGTTCCTTGATTGAGCATGTGATTCGTGTGTGTGTGTGTGTGTGTGTGTGTGTGTGTGTGTGCTGACAGTGTGTCTGACGGTCTGAATGTGTCATGACCAGCAGCTGCAAACTGTCAACACTCTGCTCTATAGTGTCTGGATCAGCTTTTTATTATATTGGTTTACTATTAAACAAACTTTGATTGACAATATGTATCAACTTGGTTGCAAACGTGTTTCTCTGTTTTGGAATTTAAAATGCAGCAGCTCTGTTTTGAGACTTGCTGTGTCACCTCTGAGTCAGCCGGTCACAACGGTCAAAGATGGAAAAAAAAAAGTACAAGCAAAGGACAGAATGCAGTTAACTCTTGCTCTGTTGCACTACAAGTAGCTGGGTTCCAGAAATAAATATAGCAAATTCTGAAAGCTAATCGACCCAGAATCGTGTTTTTCCTTCCAGCCTGGTGCAGAACAGAAGCTAAAAATACACTCATATGCTCCAGTCTGCGCTGTTCCCCCATGTGTTTGTGTTTCTTGTTTGTTTACCTTTGTGCATCAGTCCGTGTTGATGTGTGACTGTTGTTTGCTTCTTCACGTGTGTGCTTTTACACGTGCTCATGTGTTTAGATCTCAGTATCATCACCGTCATTATTCAGTAGTTTAAAATCGAAGATGAAGACCCACTTTTTATTTTTGTTTTAGGTTATTTACTACTGGAAGGCTTGTCTTGCAACACTATGACACGTTCCCTCTTAATTCCTATGTATTGTTTTTTTATACACTGTTTCTATGCGCTGTTTTATGGCTTTGCTGTAAAGCACTTTGGGTCTACAAATAAATTTGATTATTGTCAGCTATGTGCAAAACAGTAACATGTATGAAAGACAGACAAAGGAAAATATCCTATAGTTACCTATTGTTTTTTCACCTTTAGCATGTGAGGGATTTTAGATTTAAAAGACTGAAAGTTGTGACTGGGCCTTAAGATTTGGAAGCAAATGTCACACCTAGTCATGCCACAACCGATTAACCCTGTTTTTACTCCATCCATCCATCCAGCAATCCATCCATCCAGCCAGCCGCTTGTGCATCAGTTCATCCATCCGTGATCTCCCCGTATCCTCTCGCTCCATTGCTGCTGAAAACAACATGAGGTTGAGCTGAGTCCAGCAGCTTCTCTTTAATTAACAGCTGGCTCATCTAATCAAAGTGATGCAACGCTTCATAATGACTTTCATCGTCATTTTCATCGCATCATCATTCACTCTTATTTGTGTATTCATGTGCACACGAAACGCAGGACAGTCAGCAAACCCCTTTACTTGGAAGATGTCTGGGTAGTGACCAGAAATAAAGGCAACCCTTGGGTGTGTGTATGTTGATGAAGCACCACATACATCAGGTACACCTTACTATTAATTCATGCATCGGCCCTGCCTTCTGGTATGATGTATTTAATTTGAATCTGACTCACAGCCTGTAATGTTGGAGCCATTCTGCGGTTTTGGGTGTTGAAGCTAAATCAGTGGTTTTTAGATAGAAAGTGTTTGGATTCAAGAGCAGCAGGACGTTGGGGCTTTAGTCAAAGAAGTAGCGTTTTCAGTTTTCTCCGCTGTCTTCATCGCTGCGCTGTACAACACGTTCACTTCACATCTTATACACACCGACTCATGGTGTGGTGAGACTGGCCTGATTCATTGTCACACACGTATACGCCTCTCAGGGCTGATGACAAAATGACTCCTTTGTTCTTCCACTGTAACTCCACATGCTCTGTACGTCTCTGTCTGCCTGCTCTTTTCAGGTCATATAGAGTTTAACGTCTCCTTATGTCTGCTGTGTTGAGGAGGAAGTCCCTGTTTAATTTGTTGTCGGGTTGGTACAAAACATCTGGGCTGAGTGTGTGTGTGTGTGTGTGTGTGTGAGATATAATGGCCTTCATGCATCCTGGTGGTGCATTTAGCTCTATATGAGGTTATGTGTGTGTGTGTGGCTCCCCTGCCTTGTCCTTGGTAAGTAATAAGCATGTGGGACTGCGGCTCTTTGCACATCTGTCTGCTGGTTGAGAAACTGCGCAGTGCTGCTGCTGCTGCTGTGCACCATTTCCACCAGCAGCTACTCCACCCCCCACCTGCTCTGCCCTCCCAGTCACTTTGTACTCCACCCACACACACACACACACACACACACACACCAAAGGAGGTCGTGTCCACAGAGTTTGAGGACGCCTACACTCTACAGGGAAATCTGCCTTTGCCTGAATGAGCACAAGCACCTGCTGTGCTTTCATCCAGTGTCCCCTTACTGTATCATTCTCTCCTCATGTATGTGTTATTAGTCCAGCTCAGCAGCTAAACGGCTACTTTGAAGCAGACTTTCATTCAGGCTCCTGGGCAAAAAAGGTCCTGCTGTGTTCCTCTCGCTCCTGTAACTCAATGATCATTCATTTCGTCAAGGGAATATGATGCTGCGGTTTACTATCAATAGTCCAAAGCCCTTTTCACACTGCACGATCGTTGACCCAGGACAACGCAGGATTTTCATGCAGTGTGAAAGGGTTGTCGTGGCATTTTGACCCGGGTCAAATGAATTTATTGGCTCGGCTCACCTGCAGTGTGAAATACATCCCCCATCGACCCGCTACATTACCCAATGCTGGTCTGGTTTAGTCCTTGATCAGCCTGCCAGAGCTGCAGAGCTGCTCACTCTGATTTCAAAACAGAGCAAAGTTTTGGTCCATCCCATCGAGTCCACGGGGATCAAACCCAGACGTAATCTTCCGCTCATTATCATCATTTCCCTGCAGATTACGTCTGGGTTTGATTCCCTTGGACTCGATTTGTCAGGATGATTTCCATCCTGGCCAATCAGCGAATGGTCGGGGACGGGGGGAGGGTGTTAACGATGATGTTGAACATAGGCGCAGCATTTGCATTGTAGTCTAGCTGGTTGTAGTTTGGCAATGGCAGCGCAGATGGAAGTGAAGGAAGCCATCTGTTTTGCTAGGCTCCCAAATATTGAGCAATTAAAGTCAGAGTGAGAGGAATGTTTAACCAGTTTTATTGCTGGCAAAGATGTTGTGGCTTCACTCTCCTCAGGGTTCGGGAAAAGTCTTATTTTTCAGCTCCGTTAGTGGCGAAGGAGTTGGCTAGCCTGAATGCTAGCAGCACGTTACATACCTCACGACCAAACGTTTCAAACTTCAACAGAGTTCACACCTCCCGTCTGAAATCATTTCTCAATGGAGGAATGCCAGACCCTCTGTACGCTAGTACGAGGCTTTGGTAAGACCCGACTAGTCCACCCCCATAAGAGCTGTCTTCCTGTTGATCTCCCCGAAACTGATCTCTGAAGGGCAGAGATTTTTGCGATCTTTAATGGAAGCACATATGTGAATTAGCCCTATGTCATGCTCTGGAAATCCCACCGATCCATGTGCTCATGCGTGACTGTGTTTCTGTACAGCTTGTATAACAACCTGGCACGTCTTTTTTTTATCGATCATGGCAGCACACTGGCAAGATCGCCAGGTCCGTGAGCTGCTCAGCATCCGCAAAGAGGAAGCAGGAGGAAGAAACAGGCAGCAGCTCTCACAGAGGGAGGTCATACTGCGATTGCTGGCAGGTGTGAAAGCACCAAGACAGGTCAACCATGGTTTGTTATCCTGCATCAACACTCTAATGTCAGTGTGAAAGCGGTATTAGATAGAATTGGATATTAGAATTTGTATTTTCACACTACAACGTGGAAATTTTGGCTCAGCTCTATATATAGATACACAGAAACAAGTCACAAAGTAAGTCCTTGTGTCTGAATTATTTTCGTCAAATTATTCGTTACAGTAGAGCAAAACCTATGTTAGCATTTCGATGTAGGAACTGAAGCCTTAACAGTGCTTATGTGCTCTGCTGCTCTCTCATAATGTACTCAAGGTAAATGACACCTGTGGGTGTTCACCCACGCATACATATGAGCAGCCCCACAACCTGCAGTGCCATGCCCTCCCCTGCTTGTAGTGTCTTGTTACATAAGCGAGCTAACATTACCCTGACGAGCCATGTTACTGGCACCTGGAGTAGAGTCATCGCCCCGCAGAGAGGGGAGACATGAAAGAGGAGCAGAGCAATGATGAGAAGGAGGCCTGAGAAACAGAGACGTGTGATTGAGACGGCAGAAGCGAGTAGAGTTAGTAAAGAATCAGAGGTGAAGACAGAGAAATAAAGAAGCGTCTTTGAGTGACAGTCGGCTGCCCTGGTGGCCATGTTTGTAGTTTCCACTGACAGCTCGTAGCCTTGATCCAGCTCAGTAAACGCTCTGCTCCTGAGTCTCTCAATTACCATCCAGCAGAGAAACAGAAAAAGATATTAATCCTCCAATGCGTGTCTTGCATGCACCTCAGGCCCGTCGTAGTGTTTCCTTTCTAAACACATTTTTTTTACCCAAATTGAATATATCATTCCTCCCTCGAGGCGCCAGAGAAGAAAGACTCTAATTCACACCTCCTCCCTCACCGTCTCTCTCTGAGTGCTTAATGCTTCGGAGGGCCTCCTATCTCATCTCTGCTTTTCTCTCTAACTTTCTGTCAACCCCCGTTCCCTGTTTTGCCTGTCACTTTTTTTTTTTGCCTCAAGTTGTCTTCACAATTTACTACAAAATGAGCATTTCTTCTGTCCTTTTCTATGGAGACAGTTCATTTAGAGGAGCCAGACTTGTTCTTATCCCTACAATGTAAGCAACACACCTCACTCTTCTCTGGTTTCTAACCTTTTAACACTGACTCTATCTCTCTTCTGCTGTCTTTGAAAACAAGACTCAAAGTGTAGGGAAAGCTCAAACTTCACGTGTATCAACAATGAGAACAAGACCTACTCTATGCATGGCTAAATGTCACGCCCTGCTCACTCACTGCTATGTGAGACTGAGCAGGTGATTGCACAAAAGCAGATTCTAAAATATAATTGTTGTTATTCATGAATTTTCAAATTTACTGTTTTACAAAAAAACAAAGAATAGCAAAGCACCATATTATTTTCTTTTTATTGAGATGCCAAATTACAGTTATTTACTTACATTTCTGAAAAGGAAAAACTTGTTTTAGTGGTTGTATTTTATTCTTGATTCATTTCTGACTTCACATCTCTGGCTCAAATTTGAGTTTAAAAAATGCAAATTCAAATAGGGCAGGTGGTTGTATAAATTTGGTAACCACTGTTAATAAAAAGTAACAGGTGGATTTTGAAGAGTGAGAGTGATCCCCCATCGAAATGATGCTTTTGTACACTTAACAATCCTCTTTTAGATTGCCCAGATTGAAGCAATCTCTCTGGAACAGTGCTAATATGTGATGCAGCAGTTATTCCCTCGGTACTCATGTTTCCTCTATATTTGAAACTGTGGTTTTAAGGGAAATTAAATGCTGATGGAGCAATTTATCTGTATTTTGTGTAGCAATTAATTTATCTTCTCCCTTGATTTAATGACATGGATGGGTAGGTAGTTCTCAATCGGATGAATTGATGGCAACTGAAGCTCCTTTAATTCACATTTTATGCATGGATTTATTACATAACACACTGTACAATTCCAGTACTGTGTTACTATAGTAAAGTTACTATGCATATATGTATGTACCTACCATGTGGATCCACATGCACTTTGCTGTTATTTGTTCTGACAAGCTTCTATTCACATGTTCTCAGTGAATGTGAAAGCATGTTGCATCTATGTGTGCAATGATGTTTGCTTTTTTGGAACATAATTTCCTTTGTCGGCTTGTAAAGGTGTTAAATGTCAGTGTGACATTGGGTTATTATGAGTCGTGTCCTTGCGACAGAGTCATGGAGCGCATTGTGCCTGCATGCGTTTCCAGAGGGAAGCAGATATAATGTGCACACACACATACACATACGAAGGTTTACCCAGAGCTTCCTGTGTCTCCCTGCTAGGTCCTGTTGCCAAGGAGACCGGACCTTGGCTGAACGCATCTGATAAATACCTGGGAGGATTTAGGAGTGGGAGTAAGGGGTGGAGAGGAGGCTTGCTTCATTCAAACATCCCTGTTTATCAAATCACAGTGCCGCCATAAAGAAACAAGAACATTATATATAGTATTGTGTGGAATCTGTCAAACATCCTACATAAAACCAGAGGACAGATGTTTTGCCTGATCCAGGCAGTCATCACATGGACAGGCAGAGGCAAGATGGAGACATGGAGTTTCTGTAGAGATCTGTGGGATCCTGCATGAAGTGGAATCAAATAACAAACTGGTTCCTCATGACTAATTCCCAGAGGAGGCTGTGGTGAGCTGAGCCCATAGCTTTCAAGAGACAGCAGCCAGACAGCCAGAGGAATAGAGATAATTGAAATGACTGTCTGTGTAGACTCTTTTTTTTTCCCCCTCATCTCCCTAATTATTCAGTGTCCTCATTTTGTGAAATTCACATGAACAGAGAAAGGCTGAGAGGCTGGGTTTGAGTAGACTTCAGTATCTCAGGAGTGTGTTTGATCAGATGTGGTATGTATGTTGTAAGTGTGTGTGTGTGTGTTGGGGGTGGGGATTAGAGCCATTATGGGAATATGTGAGTGCTGGTACAGGTAATTGATGCTGGGACGTTTAAACTGGCAGACAGACTGGCCCAGTGCTAGCATGAAAGGGGGAAGGAGGACAAGATTATAGAAAAGCTGCAAAAATTCCATGGCAACCATTGCATTGGATGAGAAATGAATGAATAGGAGGCTAAGTGACAGTTTCCCTTATACTGGAATGCGAACATTTGTCACCTCCTGCTTTCTATTTTGAAGGTAGAACGCTCAAGCAAAGTTGTAGTCAGAATTTGGTTCCTGTATGTATGATGTAAGAAATGATAAGGCAGGCAGATACAGGTTAGATCCATGTGTGCATATGGAAGTTTGTTCATGAGCCACACATCAGGTTTTTTTGGGGGGGTGGGGTTTAACTGTTGGAACAACAAATAACCATTCATTCAACATCCACTTGGGATGCAGTTCCTTCTGGTTATATTTCCTAAGAAGCATGAATAAAAGCCTCTTCTGCATCTTGACAGGTTACCTAATCAGAAATGAGCTGCTCTTCCTGTTGGCTGTGGTTACCAAGGCAACAGTTCCCCGGAGATGTGCTTTGGCAAACCTCTGTGGTCCGTTTAGCAAAGTCCTAACACGTGTCCCCTGAACAGCTCCAGCATAAAGCAGCAGGTTATTGCCCTGAGCAGTGATGATGCTGCGGCTTGTGTTTGACCAGAGATTAGGCAGATTGGGGCCTTTTGTGCCCGTTTTGCTGTGTGCTGATGATAAGCCCACTGCAGGCCGTCATGTCTGAGCCGTGGCAGAGGGGACAGGGTTAAGATAAACTGAGTGTAGCATTTTCAGGTTGACTTGGACAAATATCAGTGATTGTTGGTGATTTTTTTTTTTTTTCAAATGCCTCCAAGTGTTTTACTGTTGCATTTGTAAAGCTGGGGATTATTGCATATTCAGTTGTGTCTGCAGGGAAATTAGAGATGACCTTTTCAGCTTGTTTGCTGATTTTACAGTCAGACATTTAATGAAAATGTAATGCCTTGAAGTGCATTTTTGTGTTTATTCTAGCATACAAAGTAAGTGTATCTTTACAGGGTACCTAATACTCGTGCTTAAACACAATAAAAATTATGAATTTATGGTCAGTCCCACCCATGATAATCTCAGTGGTTACCACTTGCTATAATTCATAAATAATGAGTGGATGTCATGTTTAGATATTAAAATGCCTCTAAGCCAGTTGTATGGCTATAGGAGGTTAATAGCTGCTTATTATAGAGAGGCAAAAGTTCAGTTGTTTGTCAGAAAGGATTAGCAGCAGTTCTGAGGGGTTGACTTGGTTTCTTAGAGACTCTCAGCAGCAACGGCAGCAGGAGTGCAACATTACCTGCGTTACAGGACCCTGGGGATTGTAATGGGGGATGATGTGTGCCTACGAGATGCAGTAATGGCAGGAACACACGCTCAATGAATGTCGACCTACTCTAGGAGGAACATAAAATGATTGGACGCGTTTTCGAGCAGCGTAGTTGGATGAACACACGAGCCATTTGCGCTTTCCTTCATCGTTTCTTCGCCATGGACTTTACAGCTCTTAGCCCCACATTGGAGAGGAAGCAGTGGCTTTTCATTGCTGGAGCTTTACACAGTTTATGAAACGCCACCTGTTTACACCAAACCTTAACAAAGAGGTGATAAATGCATTGACATGTAGACAATCACCAAGCTTTTCACAGTATGTGAAAGTAACCACACCCTCCAGCTTGCTGATGTGCTGCCAGACTGTATTCCCATCATGCAGGACTCTTACTGCTCTACACACCCCAAACAGTTCATATACCACATATATCATCATATACCACAACCATAAAACTCACAACTACTGCACATAAGTGCAGTAAGTAACAGAAAGTGTTACACGTGAGCGCACAACACTGACACAGCTCCTGTAGAATCACTTCTCCTGGGGAACTAACAAAGTATTTTAACGACCAGCTCTGTTGATGGAGAAACCAACTGCCAGTAGTGGAAAAAGTACTCAGATCTATCTGTAGTCCACCGGCTCTACGAGCGTAGCCTCGAGGGTCATGGGGAGCTGGAGACGATCCCAGCTGACACTGAGTCAGTGGTGTGTTAGGAAATGTTATGGAGAAGGAGAAAATTGCATAAAAATGACAATCTAAAGTACATGAGTGCTTAATTTCCACCACTGCACTCACCCTTAATGATGATCATGTATCACATTAGGCACAGTAGAAGCTGCTTTGATATTAATAGTAGAATTGTATTGTGTGTTCATAGATCTGAAAATTATGTGGTGCCAAAAAAACAGGGAAATAGTAATTAGACCCCCGCTGAAGATCAGTCTGTCAGACGGATAATTTACCTTTTATTTGTGGCCTGTCAGATTATTACTCAATCTGTGCCAACTCTCAGCATAGTTCACTCATTTTTATAAAGTCTTGAATCTTCCATCACACTTCACTTCAGACGTAATGAAATAATGTGTTTTATTGTGTGAACAAAGTCAAATGAAATGTGGAGAAAAGCTCAGTAAACAGATGACAGTTAAGAATCATGGTGTGTTTAAAATGAGAGCGTACTACTTCTATGAGGACTAACTAAGATTCAGTTTGTCTGTCTGGAAGCTTTTATGGAAAACAACCTCCTATTTATATCATGTTGTATATTATAATACCACTTCCACAGCAGCTTGGCACTCTTAATGTTATCTCTCTCCAGATTTCAGAACTGATGCAGACCGATTTAGTTGAAATAGAGACGCTGCCATTATTTCAAGACATGACGGTGTTTTTAGGGGGAGGTACAGTATATGTGGTCAATACCTATATATTAGGTCAGGGTCCATCCTCTAGCTAGTGATTTTATTGATTGAAGGAGTAATACTATTTGTTAATTGGATTTCAGCTCCCCTGCAGACATGGATACACCCAACACATTCATGGTAACACAAAACCCATGTGACCTCCGTCCCCACTCCTCCAGTGCGTTGACCCCTAACCTCCGACCTTTGCTCTGCTCAGGGCCTTGAGTGCTTTTGCCCTCCAGCAACAGACACATGAAAACACTTAACACCTGTGATTGTGTGCTGATATTTTGTTATCCCAGATATTCAGATGTTGTCTTTTCCACTGTGTCAGTCGAGCTGCACCTTGTATTAATGCGAATTAGCACGTTAGCTTGCATGCTAACACGTTGAACTGTGTCAACGTGATTAGCATTGTACTTGTCAAATAGTATAATGTTAACACAGTGTTAACTGTACGCTGTGTTTGCATGTTGGCATACTGAGATTAGCATTTAGCTCAAAGCACTGCTGTACATAATTACAGCCTAATAAAGCTGCTGTGGCTGGAGACTTTAAGTTTTTTTAACTTGTTGGTTATTGTTAACCAATAAAACCATGGATGTTAGCTTGTTTCTTATTAGGTACAATGCTATCTGCGTATTTTGGAAGATAAGTAACACGAAATTGTATCACAGAGAAGGCAAAAAAATTCTCACAGTTTTAGCTTCTTCCACAAGGTCAATCCATAATGAACATGATTTTCATTCTCCAAACCATCTTGATTTCATTGAATTCAGTCATGATAAACTTTTTGGCTTGTTGCTCTTCACATCTTTAAACCGAAGTTCAACAACTGCAGCGATAAAGGCAGTCCTCCTGTTGCTTCTGTTTGTTCTATTTTTAATCGAGCACATTAGAGCATTTCAGACCCTCGCATTACTTATGATGGACCGCAGAGTATTTTGCAAATAGCTACTGAGGTTTAAGTGCCAGCTTCAGTGTGGATAAATTAACGAGGCTGTTCTCCACCCACGCTGAAAAGCACACAATCGCCGCGGTGCTCATGATGCATTAAAAGCAGTGTCAGAGGGCTGTGGTCTGCCCTCAAGATTTACTGCGGCGGCGAGATCGCAGAGCGGCTTCTGCGAAGGGCATCACCCAATTTATGTTTAAAGCGTGGATCCAACGCAGTGGCCACTTGGAGAAAGTTCCTGATCTCATCATTCTGCAAAACATATTTGTTTGTTCTTTAAATGTTTTAACAAGCCACAGAATATTTCTATTCTTCAACAATCTCTTTCCAGGATCCCTGCCTCAGTCTCTTACCTGGTAGCGCTTGGATAGGTTTGTCCAAACCTGTTGTTTCAGGTTTGACACAAAGACTGTGTCTCCATCTTTTACAGCCAGGTGTGCCTCAAGCTTTTTGAGGATAGGCAGAATCTGTCCGCATGTGGGACTCTTTTCGGAGGACACACAGAGTGTCGAGGTGTAGAGAGCACCTTCATCACGCTGATGAAGTCTTCAGCTTTCCTAAAATCCTCCTCAGTTAGCCGAAATGAGTCTGTATGAAAAGAATTAAAAGCACATAAATAGAAGTTAGAAATATTTTTATTTTCTTAACAAAACACCAACCATTGCACTCCCTGCATTAGCACATTCACTCTAATACTGTTCTCTAAATTTGTATTTTGTGTATTTTTAGTCTAAGCTTGTCTATATATCTCTACCTGTCCCTGTCCATATTTTTTCTCAGCCGTTGATCCAAGCTGGCTGCTTGAATTACAGGGTACTGCTCTGTGAATCTCTCAGCATTAGGTACAGAGAGTTCCACCGTGTTCTCACATCAAGTATGAGTGAGTGTTGGGGGCAACTCTGATAAAAACAAGAACATCAATTTTTATGTCAATTAGCAGATGCTTTTCATCCTAGGAGACACAGAATATTTTTGTAAATTGGACTCAAATACTTATACAAGTACTACTCTGCCCAGAGCTCATAAATAATAATAAGATCACTCAGACATATAAAGTCATTCTGAGTCAGTGCACAACAGTTAAAGTGAACTTTGTGTGTCTTACGTAGAAGTTCTTGCTTCTCTTTGAGAACCACCTTGGCCATGAGCACCTCTTCATCCACACAACAATGGTTAGGACCTTGGCCACCCACTGACTCACTAAATTTAGGGAGTATAGACTTTGTGCTGCTAGATTAAGTGTGTGGGCAAAAACAGCACAGTTTCACAAATTGCAGAGTAGCTTAATAGCCACATCCATGTTAGCAGCATTATCTACAGTGACTGCTACAATTTTATCAGATATGCCAAACTCTGACAGAACATCACCTATTTCCTCTGCAACAACAGAACCGGTTTGTGCTTTATACACAGCCTTTGTTTTTAGCACTTTCTGCTGCATTTTGCCCTCCTCTATGTAGTGTGCTGTGATGGTGAGGTAGTGGTCCTGTGTGATGCTACTCCAGCCATCACATGTGAGTGCAACAGAGCTGACTTCACTGAGCTCTGTAATAATGTTAGACTTCTCAACCTTGTACCATGATGGGATTAATGTGTTTGACAGGTAGTCCCTGGAAGGTGGTGTGTATTTGGGGTTGAGTTTTCACCATGTCCCTGCAAACAAACAAATATGCAATGTTGCTGTTACTGTTTAGCTCAGTGTCAATTAGCTTAGCTCTATCGTTATTGACTTAACTAACCCTAAGCGTTGGTGATTCCACCTCTGAAAGGGATGCAGCCTTTTCACGATGTGTGCAGTGACTTTTCTGTGGCACTCTTCCTTTCGTTGCACCGACATCTTCCCCTTTGCCGCTATGGTGAGCGGAGTAGGCTCAGCACATGTCAGCGGTCGTGGAGCCACCAGCCTGGCTAACGTTAGCAACCTCAGGCCATAAATTGTCTATGTAAAAACACGTGGGCTAATCTGTTAGCTGCCTCAATGTTGGCGCCAAGACATATTATTCATTGTATATGTATTGTTTTACTTACGGATTAGGACTGCAGTGCAGTCACTGCGGTGCCAGCTGGGTCGGGCAGACCAGAGGAGAGGCAGCGGAGGCCCGGTGGCGTAGCAGCGTCAAAGAGCAGGGCACTCATTTATGTCTACTCCATGAACTTCGGAGGAGGTGCTTTTTCATGTTCGTCGTGCACCCTCCTATGCACGAAATAATCTTGTCATAAGTGTTGCATTTTGCAGAGACTTCGTTCTTTTTAGAAAACTGAAGCCACACTTTGGGACCGCCGGCGCTTACTATCCATGCTGGACTCGCTCGGTTAAGCAAACACTTCCGGTGGACGCTTCTTCGTTGGTGTTCAGTGGCTTCTTCTTCCAGTCGGCGGGCTGGGTATTGAAACTAGGAATCGAAATTTAAACTTTTGAACGATTCCGGGAGAATCGGAAACGTAGTCCCGGTTCCAATCGATACTCGATACTCGATACCCAACCCTAGCGAAGGCCAACATGGACGTGAAATGAGAAGAAGGCAAAGAGACGAAGAGTAAGGCAAGCAATGCTGAGGAAAGTTTGTATTTAGAGTCAGACGTGAATGTAAAGAGCAGGTAAAGAATATATCCTTATTGTTCAACTTTCAGAACTTTCCTTACTGTAAATACTACTTAAGTATTCCCATACTCTACCTAAAAGCAAAGCATCTTCCATTTTTCATTACACATTACCATCTTTACCAGTAGAAACCACAGTCTAATGAGCGCCATCGACGTTCCAGAGCGGAGCTGGTAATTTAACATGCTGTATTATTAATCAGAGTCTCTGTGTGATTTTGCAGCAATTTGAACGCTTATTTCCCCCATAATGCTTCGGGGGTCGGGGTAATGAGTCTCTTTCCTAATGACTTTAGCAGTTGACAGAGACGACGCGACAGGCCATCGTGGAATCAAAGGTTTGTCTGGCAGGATGAGGGTTGACTGATGTGTGTGCGTTGTGTCCACCGAGACGGGACAGCGCTCTCCTCGAACGTCTTTTCTGATCAAAGGAAGCAGCGGCAAGAAGGAGAGAGCGAGACTAGAAAAGATGTAGACTGAAGCACAGCGGCGAGGGAAGCTGACACAACGCACAAAGAGCAGACTTGTGCCTCTCTTTAGTTCTGCTATAATTATGTTTATTTTTGTGTTTGGGTCGTTTTTTATGTATATTTCTGCTACCTGTCTGCCAACTTGTGTTGTCTTCTCACTGTCTCTTTTTGTCTTTCTTTTATCAAATATTTTTTTCTCTTGTCTTCCTGTCTGTCTAGTCTTATACGTGACTTATGACAGTGATGCAGTATCCCCTGGCTAGCCTAGAAATCTAGACACACCCATAGCAGCAGAAAATATTTTTGCCAAGCAGGATGGTCTAGTATAGGGTGGCATGGTGGTGTAGTGGTTAGCACTGTGCCCTCTCAGCAAGAAGGTACCGGGTTCGATTCCCGGGGCCTTTCTATGTGGAGTTTGCATGTTCTCCCCGTGTCTGCATGGGTTCTCTCCAGGTACTCCGGCTTCCTCCCACCATCCAAAAACATGCACGGGGATTAGGTTAATTGGCTAATTTAAATTGACCATAGGTGTGAATGTGAGTGTGAGTGGTTGTCTGTCTTTATGTGTCCTGTGATGAGGTGGCGACTTGTCCGGGGTGTACCCTGCCTTTCACCCTAAGACAGCTGGGATAGGCTCCTCCCACCCTATGTGAGGATAAGCGGTAGAAGATGGATGGATGGAGGATGGTCTAGTGGCGCACCATAGGAGATAATCCTGGCTCCGGCAAGGAGTCTGTTGGACCAATCACATCGCTCTATCTGTGTAGCGAGTGGTTGGGGTGGGCTTAGCACGATGACGACAAGGCTGCGTGATGTGGAGATAGCAAAACAACCAAGATGGCTGTAGCTAATGAACTGGCTCTGTCATCGATTATGGAAGAGTTAGACTTGGGCTTTTCGTTGAAAGTTGAGCAGAAAGAAGCACTCAAGTCATCCGTTTTAAAAAAGGATGTATTTGCTGTTTTGCCGACCGGCTACGGCAAAAGTCTAATATACCAGCTGGCTCCGCTGGTAGCTAAAAAGAATACGTCACATTGTCCGTTGCCCTGATTGGTCATAGCGGTTGGTCCCACCCACAGGCTTCAACCTATGGACTGCCCCCAGACTATACGTTTGATGTCATAGTCTGGCTTGTCAGGCTATCCCCTAGCAGTAAACGGCTGTTAAGAATGAGTTTGTTTTTATTTTCTCTGTATTATTTCTTGAAAATTGAATAAATTTGGGGTTTTGGTCAGACAAAACAAGTATGTACAAGTATAACTTTTGTATGGGGAATTATGATTCTGGGATATTCTGTTAGTGTTTCACTATGTTCTCACATTTTGTAAAGTAGACAATTCACTGATAGATCCAAAAACCTACCAGCTGTTAAGTCAGTAAGCAAAAGTTATCGCTATTTGTTGCACTAAACTCTTCATAAGTTCTGAATAATTTTGCCTCCATGAATGCTTTCATTCAGGATTACTGTTTGACTATAACTGCTTGTGTTGTTCAGGTTGTTCTGTTGGATCCCAGTATCAGCTTTACTGAGCAGCCTCAGGCAACGCTGCAGGTGAATCCAGCTCATCAGTGAGCAGCCTGGCTGTCGTATCTGACATCATTTGTTTTCCTGGAGGCAGACATTTATGACATGGAGGATCATGGAAAATCATCATGAGTAGTTTAGGAGAGCGCACAAACCCACACACATATTTTAACAAAAAGCTCATCGCACAAACTGTAGCATTGTGAAGCCGCACAGTAAACACCACTGCATGCACACTCACTCCTCATTCCTCCACTCATCTCTTTTCCTCCAGCAGTGTGATTTTAGGTCATGTCCTTTCGTATGTAGCCTCTTTCTTTCATCCACCCTGAGACAAAGAGCTGATTGCATCTCCACAGGGGGCGCTGTTTGTTTTTAAAGGAGCAGCGTCTCTGACTTGGCGATCGTCCCGGCTTTATAACTGAAACCGGCTGCCGCTGCTGCTGCTGAGTGGTTTCCACAGAGATTATCAGCTCCGAGGCAAGGAGATTACCTCCAGGAAACAAATTGGTTTATTATGATTTCTCAACCCGAGTAATGTTGATAATGCCAGGGAGCCGGAACAAGAAATTCACCAGACGTCAGGCAGCTGTGATTGCTGGTTGCAATAGTGTTCATAAATTGGCTACAACTGAATAATGAGATGAGCGAATTTGTTGCCTTCATCTAGGGGGATGTGTGGTCTGTTTGGGTCTCACAGTGGAGCAATAGAAATACAAAAATAAATTCATAAAATAAAACAAGCATCCAGGGACACATTGCCTCTGCAGAGATGGTGATATGTGTAGCCAAATACACACTTCGCTTGTTACGGTGATTCCAGGCGGTTGTATCTTCTCCAGCAATTCTGCGAAGAACACCTTTAGGATTCATCTTTATCAAGTGGGAGTCTCAATCTAGTGGCACTGAATGGCCTCTATGAGGGATGCAAAGTGCCCACCGTGACCTCTCTAAACTGTCCCCACTGTCACATCTCGTGAGCAGGATGAAAGGAGCCACGCCTCCAGAGTTTCATGCCTAACTTGCAGATATCAAGAAAAGAGTCACATGTTAAGCTCATGACAGTCTGCGGCTGCCCTCTAATGACAAGAGAGTGACATTTATCAAATTAACTGCTGTCAAGTGCATGTACAGTCGCAGGAGGATTACGAGTGACGCCCTGTGTTCGAGCACATTTGACGGCACGTCTGCCCCCCCAAGCGATGCTGTCGCTGAGCTTTCACTTTAATTTCCACAGTTTTCTCTCGTCTCCCAGCCCCCTCTCTTCTGTAGTAAATTGTCTCTATATTGGATATTTAAGGGGAACTCAAGGGACTCTTACCGGTCTTCTCCTTGCAGCAGCTATCACCTCACTTCCCTTCTCATCATGGTTTACAGCACAGCACTGCATACGTATTCAACACCATTTTTAGGGGCACTAATGCAACATTATTTTTTAAGTCAGGGGTGCATCTTATTTATCTCCAGTATCCAGACTTGGCCTCTTCAATAAGCTTAGCCCTCACAAATCCAGCACACTGTATATGAATCAGATTTAGGGTAAAGGGGGGCAAAGCCATTAAAACACACCATTCGATCTCTGATTACTCCTCTCATCAAATAGCAGGATTAAGAGAGAGGGCTCTGGTGTAGCTGGGGCTGGGCGGGGCTTTAAGGTAAGCGTGTGAATGTAGTAATTGTGTGTGTGTGTGTGTGTGCCAGAGGTGGGGTTATATTGGTGGCGTTACGATGACAGGCCTCCTCCTATAAAGGCGTCTACAACCAGGGCAGATTTATGATGGCCATGCTGAGTGAAAAGCATGATGGGGGATGGAGAGGCAGCTCTCACTATCGAGGATATCTTATGCCTCCTTTGAGAGTCATTCCCTCCCTCTCTCTCTGCAATTTCACGGCTCTCAGTCTGTCGCGTTGTCTTTGTCTTCTTTTTCTTTCTTGCTATTTGTCATTTTCTTTCTTATTATTGTAGTTTTCATAATTATTCCTGTCTCATTTTTTCATCACTCACTCCTCCTTTTCCTGCGGCACCACACAGAGCATTGCAGGGTTTTAGGCAACAATTGTTTCCTTTGTCTGTCAGCTTTTCTTTATCGCAGTGAAACCCAGACAAGGTTTTTAATTCCTTGTGCATGTGTGAGAATTAGTGAAGGTCAGCTCATTCATCTTTAGTGCACTTTAGCACTGTTCCAACATGAATAGACATTGTATTCATTAAGGCGAGAGCAGGAAAGAGACAGAGAGTGACTGTGAGAATGACAGAGAGTCTCTCAAAATGACGTCTCTCATTACAGTAAGACATGTGGTAGAGCTAAACTAAAGTGCACACTTAGAACAGCAAAGGAAAAGCAACTCTTTACTCTTTTTAAGGATTTTTTTTTTTTTTGAAGAATTGCAAGCAGTTCAAGAAATGGTGCATTGTTTTAGGAAACCGGAAGATTTGCAGCACACTCTGCTAAATATGGAGCAGACATGAAGAAGCAGGGGAATCAAGGTGGTAAACAGTGACTAGGCCTTCCACAACTGACTACTTATTGCATGATACATGGACATGACCTTGATCATTTTTGCTGACCCCGTGTTTACATGGTTGTTTGTTTCCATAAGAATCTCACCAATGTTTTATCCAACATGATGCTAGAATAAACAACAGGGTTTTCTTTTTCCTGACATTACACAATTCGGGCGTTTTTTGTTTTTGTTTTTGTTTTTTTTCAGTGCCTAAACTGAGTAAACAGGAAAAAAACTATGCTGAGACATGCTTTGCTGTCTATTCTGGTGGCACTGCTTCTTCAATTCTTTATGCTGTTATATTACATTTATGTTAGTGGCATAATGGTATTTTAAAATGACAATACAGTAATATTGTTTAACACAGTTATTTCTGGGGACAATATATTGTCCCAACATGTAGGCAATAGGGGTGGGTGATACATATCATCATTGTTGTTTTGACCATTTGCAAATTTCCATTATCGAGTATTTAAATTACTTCGCCAAAAATATTGAAATGCACGTGGAAACTCCTCACATCCACTTATTACATGGTGCAGCATCGCTCTCTGCAGCATGGCAAGATTCAGTCACACGACTAGTGGGCCTACGTGACCACACAACCTCTCGCTAGCATCCTCCTTGCATCAGTTTAGCAGCGTGTTGTGATGGTCGAGAGAAAATGCAGGCGATTGAGTGCCGACTCACACCTTCAGCGGTAAAAAAAACGTAGCGGAAACTTACCTACCTGTTACCCCTTGTTTCCAGTTTTTATGCTAAGCTAAGCTGACCATTTCCTGTCTAGCTCAATATTTTGTGGTATTGATCTTCTCAAGAAAGTATTTCCAAAAATTTGCACCATTCCTTTAACAATTAGGCAGTCTGAAATATAAAATAAACATGATTAAGGATCTAGCCAGATTTTCTCAGCGCCAACAACATTCAAAGCCCTTTTCAAGTCTTCCCATGGTCTTTGAGAGTATATCAAGCTAGAAAAACATCCCTTGATTGTGCGTCACACAGCGGTTGTACTGATCCAAACAACTGTCATGTATAGGATTTGAAGTCTTCCATTATATAGGACATCCCATCAGCAGATCCGTATCACATGACACCCTGATACCCTGATACCTGTCCTGCCTCTGATATTGTTTTGGAAAGACCCATGGGTTGCCATGGCAGCGGCAGTCCAGCTATTCCCACTGTGTTCGCAATTTTCCACCTGCAGCAGGAAAACGACCTTTTCCCCTCCCAAACACTGTTTCCATGTAAACATTTTACAGGAATGTGTGTTTGTGTGTGTGTGTGTGTGTGTGTGTGTGTGTGCGTGTGTGTGTGTGCGTGTGTGTGTGTGTGCGTGTGTGTGTGGAATGTTTTATTCTCCAATAGCTCCAGGAAGAAATCAATGGGTGGACTGTTTTTTGGAGAATGATATAAACGGCTACTCACTTGTAGTTTATTTTTTTCCTTAGGGGTGGGGATTGTTTTGGAGAAGAGAGAGGAGGGGAAAGTGAGGCTGCTCAGAAGAAGAAGATGCAGCATTTGAGGCCACAAATCCACAGAAACACAAGCGATAAAGAGATGAAGAGACAGTGAAAGATAAAGGCAGTTGGATGTATGGTCAGACAAACAACGAGGGTGAGAGACAGGCGGCGAGAACGTGACTCAAGGCGGCGTTTGAAGCAGCGTCTGGGCTGAGATGAGGTCAGACGTGGACAGACTGAAGCCCAGTGTTAGACGACCACAGGCTCTAGTGACCCATTAACAGACTCATAATGCTCAGTCCCTTCCCCCGCTGGAAACTGCTGCTTTCAAGATATACATGACGAACACTATATTAGGCAAAGCAGACTGGTAATGGTCTCCAGCTTTTTGATCTTTGATATATCGGTAATTCATTTATGATCTCATATTTTGTTTAGAAAAGCAAACCTCTGGATTGTGTGGATTCTCAGGAGACACACTGCCTGTTTAGTCAGACTCAGGGCTGCAGTGACTCATTTGGCATTTTGTATATTTTATCTAGAGTTTATCATTATTATTCATGACTGTGGTTTTAGGTCTGTGACTGTGCCCCCTTTTAAGGAAAAGAGGTGGTTACAGACTAAAAATTCTTCTTTGGACGCTCAATATTTCTGGCCTCAGGGTTGTGTGGGCACTACAGGCATTTAACACACACACACACACACACACACACCCATACACACAACCTCAGTACATTTATAGTGACGGCATTTTTCCAAAGCAAGGTGGTAGGAAGATTAAAATTAGCCGTCCAGAGATGTTATGCTCCCAACGTGAATACACAGAGGTGGGGTATTTTTGTATTTTGTATTTTTAGACAAGCAGTGAATCACACCTAAATGTGTGTAACGTCTCTTTGTTAGCATGTTGTCTCCTGAATGTTTTTGTCATTAACAAACCCTAAAATAGTTAGAGCTAACGCAGCGATGCAAACTGGCATAAATACAGATAGCTGCAGCCTGCTACGCATGCTTTATAAAGAGTAAAGGAAAAAGTAATGGATTACACATTACTAGTTACCATTTAACAAGTTACTCAGTGCTGATAGTAATTAGTTACGCTACGTCACATTGCTTTTGGACCACTCTGTAACATCTGAAATGTGATAACTGCCAAATAATTTAAATGAAACCTCATTTGCAAAAATACTTAGTCTAATAAAAGGAGGACAAGCACATTATCTCTTTTTTATGCTTTTTATTATCACAAAGCTGACAGCTGTGAACATCAGTCCAAACAGCACTTCACTGAGAAGTTTTCCCATCATATTCTTGCCCTTTTGTGCAACAAATTAATAATTTGCAGATTTCCAGTCCTCAAAAGACATCTTAACCCGCTCTGCCATTTTGCTTTATCTCCTCATCTTTCATTGAGCTCTGAAGTCAAAGTCACAGCAAGACGAATGTTGAGCACAAAGAGACACGTTTGATTCTCCCGTTATGCAGATAGTTGAAGGATGTAAGGTAACACGAGTAATGACATCCATCCATCCATTTTCTACCGCTTATCCTCATAGGGTCGTGGGGGGCTGGAGCCTATCCCAGCTGTCTTAGGGTGAAAGGCAGGGTACACCCTGGACAAGTCTCCAGTTCATCACAGGACACTTATGGCGCTTTTCCACAGTGGCGCTACAGTATGGCACGGCTCTACACGGTTGTGGTGCTTTTCCACTAGTAGCTGGTGCCTGGTACTTGGTACTTTTTTCGTACTTCCTCGGCCCTGGTTCCAAGCGAGCCGAAGCGAAACTAAAATGCGACGTCAGCCGACTACCTTCCACTGATTGGTGTAGTGGAAAAGCGCCAATAGAGACAGACAACCACTCACACTCACATTCACACCTACGGTCAGTTTAAATTAGCCAGTTAACCTAATCCCCATGCATGTTTTTGGATGGTGGGAGAAGCCGAAGTACCCAGAGAGAACCCACGCAGACACGGGGAGAACATGCAAACTCCACACAGAAAGGCCCCCGGCCGGAAATCAAACCCGGTACGTTCTTGCTGTGAGGCGACAGTGCTAACCACTACACCACTTTTTTATTAATAACTATAATTCGGTTACTTGACTTAGCAAAAGTGACACCTGAAACACAACAGTAACACAGTACTCAGTAACCCAACACAGTTTGTAAATGCATTAAATCTAAAATTTGATCACACTGCAAGTTAAATAAAGGATACAGCAAAGAAAAGACGATGATGATGAAAACACAAAATGAATGAAGAATGTATACTGTAGTACTCACTATGGTTTGCAAGGTTTGGCATTGTGGGAAGAGAGTGTTTTCACACACAAACGGACAGAGCCGCTGTGTTGGTCTTCGCCTGGCGGGATGCCGTTGGTCAAAGCAGGCACAGTGGGCAGCACCCGCCCACAGGCAGCAGCGAGTACACGGAGCGAGCGGTGGGTGGGCTGAAGGTCAGACGAGCCCTGAACACACTGGCATTGTTCTTTCCATCTTTCTTTTTTCCTCTTGCTGTGACCTCTGACTTTAAGAGCATATGTACTGGTGTAAGCCCAACAAAAAAGACAAAACACAATAAAAGAGAGATTGTAGATGCAACAGAGGCACTGAGTACTTGTCAGTGGATTTGTGCTAAAGCTACATGATGCTTAGAAACGGTATGAGCTGGAACTGCGTACTTGTGTGTTTGACTCCAGAAAAGTGCTGCAGCATGTTATTAGTCTGAGTCAGCACTGAGGAGGCCTGGCCAGCTCTATGTGAAAGTGTGGCTCTGTTGAATGCAGGAGTGGGAGGAGATGAGCAAAAGGATTTCTGTGACATTCTGAGATGCTTGATGTCTTCCCCCCAGCTGTTACACACCAGATTCCCCGAACCGACGGCATAAAGTCCTCCCTTCTCCTGGAAGCTGAGACATTTGAACTCAACCAAAACACATGTAGTGGAAGCCACAACCTGAACCAGAGTGGAATGCATCGCCTCACTGACCTGTGTCACATTGTAAAAACTAGTTGTAGTTTGCTGGCATCCAGCTCACTGACCTTTTTTGCATTCTCTCGCCCACTTCTACTTGTAAAGGGCAGCTCATGTAATCACACGCAAAACCACTTTGTGATTGCTGAGCTGTTATTTTGCCACAGAGAAAGTGATGGCGCCCATCACTTAAGCAGGTCAGAGGGGTCGTTCCTGAAAACTTCCCCAGAGATGCTGCTCTCTGTGTTCAGATTATTTGAACCTTGACCCAGTTTGTAGTCGGCTTTATGTTTTGTATGAGTGGGGGGGGGGTCTCATTTTGTGTGCCCCAGTTTCTAGAACTGCATTAATTAGATTTGGGAAATTAACTGTGTGAGCACGAAGCCAACCAGCATCATAAAAGCACAAGTATTATTAACGGATCTCTGCTTAGATTGATCCTTACTAAAGTTGTAATTTGTAAAAGATGTGAAATGATGGGGTTTGGATCACCTAATGTCTGTTAGTTAATATCATCTCCTTGCCAGTTTGCAGAAAGATGATGTCTAGATGTCTGAATTAAAAAAGGTGCTAACTTCAGCTTTTGTTTTCTTCTCGTCACAGATGGCCATTTCACCGGGACTCCTCCCACTTACGGTTACGATGCAGACCGTGCAGAGGAGCAGCGGCGGCACCACGACATCCTGCCGTACATCGACGACTCGCCCTCGTCTTCGCCTCACCTCAGCTCAAAGAGCCGCAGCAGTCGGGACACCCTCTCCTCTGGATCACTAGAGTCCTCCAAGTCGGTCAGTATGCCATCACGGTCTGGATGTTGCATTGGGCTTTCTACTGGAAAACCATTAAAATTCACTGAAAGCTGAGAGCTACTTAATGTTAAGGATTTTTTTTTACTATTGATACAAAGTAATCCAACAAATGTGGCTGGAACCTCCGTTTCAATGGCCAACAGTTACGTACTTTGACCTCAATACAGAGCAGGAAGTGGGCTAATCTATTCTTAGACCAATCCCGATCCGTCGAAAACCTGTCAATTGACGCAAAATCAAATCTCCCATTTGAGAGGATTGATAACGGACAACATCATAAGCCCAGAAGCAGTCACCCAGTGAAGAAACTCATCCCACTTAAGAGTCTGGCTTTTTCACATCCAGGGCATTAGGCAGAATTGCCTATCACCTCCATCTCTGCCTTCATCCTCTTAGCCTCCCTCCTTTACTCTTTATTGTCTGTGAAGAGAGAACCAGTGATCTATGACGTCTGGTGCTCTTCAAAGGTTACCCTGGAGGAGACACACACACACACACACACACACACACACACAAACACTGAACCCTATCGTCAGCAAAGATGAGAATGAACATGGATGCTAGAACGATTCCAGCATTTACTCATTATTTCTTGCACCAGAGGATTTGTGAGTAGCAGATGAACACGCCAGAGCCACATGTGCGATTAGGACAGAGAGGTATTGTGGGAGGATGTAATAGGCTAATACTGCCTCTCTCCAGTGTGCCCTTGGAGGAAGTAATCGCATCAGTGGTCATGAAGCGCTATGAGTTGCTCCGCCCCCGTCAGTGTTCACTCTCAGTGTGAGCTGGAGAGTGAGCGAGCACCTGTCAATCTGATTGATGACTTGAAACTGCCAATATACGATGAGTCCCTTGACTGCACCCAACCTTTGACCTGTGAACTCGGGACTCTTGCTGATTTTAATTTCTACACACAGACACACGTGTCATCTTTAGGATTCACATGCTTTCTTTTAAGAAATCCACCCATCCTCCTCTCTCAGATCAGCATGGTTCATTCACTGTAGAAGATTTTTAAAATATACTCTCGTCTTTAGAGGCAGAATCCTGGAGGAAACGTGACACTGTGTGTGTTGACGGTTACAGCATCTCAAGTTAAATATATTAAACAGCCAGACATGTTGTCAATAACTTCCTTAAAAATGGAGTTGCCATCGTCCTTGATTTGCCCTTGGACAGACACTCTTCCAACATCATCCCAGTCTGCTCCTGTAATTGATGAATCAGAGCTGAGGCGAGCTCTGATTGGCTGATGGTGTTATGATGTCACTGTGATGAGTCATCACCATCAGCAATACTGCTGATTTAATTTCCTTTAAGGAGTGGCGGTCACTGATCAGAAGTCAGCTCATGTACTATATGAGTACCATGCTAACAATTTTGCAAAAACACTGACCACATACTTAATCTTGTAATCCTAATGTGACGTATAATTGTAGGTCAATCAAGGACAGAAACCACTTTTCCTCTTTTCATGTTTTTTTTTTAGATGGTTCACAGTAGAAAATGATAAGATATGAAGGAGACAGAGATGGGCAGGAAACAACATGCAACAGAGGTATTTGGTCAGATTCTGGGATGTTGCAGAGTTTGGTCAATGGACCACAGAATTCCTCTTAACTCCAGATCAGCTACCATGAATCTCTGATTTATATCTAAATCCTCCTTCTCTACTGCCTCATCCTGTCTGACATCAAACCTCAAGGCCTGAAGGGCAAGGTCATTTTGTTTCCCACTCAGCCAGAGCTAAACCTTTAGATGAGCAGATTAGAAAACCTTCGAAAGATTGAAATCTCCTTTGTTGTGATCCATCACATCCATAATGAAAATTCACTCATCTCACAGCTTGTTCCCTCGCAATTAAAGGCATGGTGTGATGTGGCATTGCGATCGACCTTTCCAAAAAGATAAAACCTGACAAAACTCAGTCTTTCTCCTGCAGCACAGGATAATTCTAAGACAGCCCCATTACTTAGCAGACATGTGGAGATAGGAAGCAATCACATTAGGCCTTTGAGAAAGCGTGGGATGGCAGAACAGGACGCAGAAGAGATTAGAATATGAAAAATGTAAATGGTTAATAAAGTGTGGAGCGGGGCATGCATTGCAGCTCACTTCTCTTCTATCTAACCTGACCCTGAATGTTTATGTGAGCTGACAGTCTGCTGCACTCTGTGGGAAAGAGAGATGGGGAATAATGTCATTACGTTCGCTGCTGCTCTACGCCTCCCGAGTGACGTTGGCGCGCTTGTCAAATAAACACAGTTTTTATTGATTCTCATGTATCTCCCATGAACATCATCCATCGTGCATAAACAAATCAGAGTTCCTAAATCATTTTACCTAGGGACACCGCTACGGGAGCTGAAAGGGTTCAAGTGTGGGTTCAAATGTGTAATATTATGTTGTTGACTTTGTTGAACACACTGGAAAACAGAGACGAGCCAAATATACCCCAAGCAGGGAGAACGTCTCTTATTTTATAACCCTAAAAAGGCAGACACCTCTTTTAGTCTGAACATGGAGATGGGCTCATTAGTTGCCACGGCGATGAATAAAAGATGATATGTCTGGAGATGTGGGTACTTCCTAGGGGAGCCGTCTGGGGTCTGAAACGATGAATAAATACTTTCGTCCATCCTCTGCTAGTTCAGTAACATGTGGCTGAATGATAAAGTTCCCTCTGTGTGATTTGCTTCAAATCTTCTTGGTGCTGCAAATGAGCCCTCGTGTTTTTCTTTTATCAGCGGGCATATCCTGCCAGGGGAAAGTCAGATAGCTCATGCCGATATACTTGTGGCTCAGCGGTGATTCATTCATTTTTCATTGATTCACAAACAGTCAGCGGGCTCCGTTTGCTGCCTTAGGCCTTCCCTTTTAAGTCTGACACATTCAATGCCGCCGTAATGCAGTTTAATACATTTAAGAGCAATCATAAATCCTAATTTCATTACTTATTTACTTCCCATACCTTTGTATTTGCTCTTTTAATTCTAAAATACAAAACTTCTCCCCTTTTGGTTGTCAGAGTCAATATATAAAGAGTTATTAGAGGCTTTTTCTGATATTACTATATAAAGCGGAGATCCTCAGACAGCTCAGTGTGATGCATAATACATGTCTGTCAGAGTCATTTCCTTTATGCTTCATCTGAGAAAGAGAGACAGGGAGAGAAAGAAAGAAAACACAGTAGAAGTATTAATGATTGAAGACGAGATAAACAGACGAAGAGTTGAATATGCTTATACTTTAAATACTGACCCATTTTTACTCCACGCTACATTCATCAACACCTGACTTATTTAAAATGGACTTCAGGAGTATTGATTGTCAATAGAACTGTAACCACATATTGTAATAAGTGTTATTCTTTAGGGTTTAAGGTCCTTTTAAAGGTTCATTTAAATCAATGCATGTACACCCACAGTACCACAATATCCAAGTACTCACAGTACGTGCTCGATATTTCTATGTCTGATTTCTGCTGTGTAGAGCTGTAGATTTAAGTGACTTGACTTAACATACAAAAATGTCAACTAGTGGACACATTGCCCTGTCCCAACACACACACACACACACACACACACACACACACACACACTTGACCTGGCTTTAGCCTCTGTCACATGCAGAACCTGTGTGATTGCTGTAAACAGTGGCAGCATTAGAGCGTATATAAGATCTGTGTTATTTCCATACAGAATGTACATGATAACTCCTGATCGGCAAGACAGGACTGCACTAAAGCTACATTATCATCTCTTTTGTTTACACTACCAGTGCCAGGAATCAGACTCAGAAGGGACATTTCTAAACCATATTTCAGGCTTTCTTTGCATCACTCCCTCCAAAGAGGCAGAAAAACACAAGTCCTGTCTTTTGCTGATCTTCCTCTTCCTCTCTTGATTGTCTCCTCATCATCATGTCACATAGTTTACCCTCTTTCTTCTCTCTCTCCCCTCCTAATCATACTGAATCTGCATTGTCTCACACTCCATCTCTTCTTTCTTTGTCATTGCCTCACACCTTCCCTCCCTGTTTCCTCTCTTTCCTCCTCTTCATAGCCGGAGGAACCGGATGTTTCCACGTCCCAACCTGGACTCTGTGTGTGTGTGTGTGTGTTGCAAATTCGCTCACAGACACACATTTATACACCATACTCTCTCCCATGGGAGAGAGTATGCCTGTTTGAGTTATTTCAGAGTTCATGGTTAAACAAGATAGCCCGAGGAATCTCTGTCTCTCGGTTTTCTTTCATGTCTGTAGTCCTCAGTGAGCTTTGACTGGGCTGAGGGGAACGGGGAGGCAACCGGAGAGATTTCCTCCAAGGTGCAATTGTTGTTGTTTGATTTTGTAGACTGGCGTTCACAAACAGTAAACCCCTGCAGAGGTTTCAAGCTCGTCTAAGATCTAGGAACCCTTCAGTCTATTAATACCAGCTTTTACCAGGTTCATTGTTGTGTCGCTTGATAGCATTTTAACTGTATCATTATATGTGTTGTATGTGTTTGTTGCAGACTGAATGTGACCTGGAAAAAGGTTTGGAAATGAGGAAGTGGGTCCTGTCTGGGATCCTGGCCACCGAAGAAACATACCTCAGTCACCTGGAGGCACTGCTGCTGGTGAGAACACACACTTTCATTTAGTGCCATGACATGACATAAGAACATAAACCCAACTAAGAGCAACTAAAGAGTGTTTTTTTTTCAGGAGTCAAGAGTAAATATTGGACTGGTACTATGACTCTAAATGAATGCTATGCTGCTCTGTGATTACTGGATGCATAAAGTTTGCTAACATGTCCACCATCACAACTTCTTTTTACATTTAAATGTACAGTAAATCCAATGATCTAGATCTGTCCTGCAGGTAGAAAGTAGTATCTAAAGTGATAAAGACACCCTGAAAAAGTAGCTCAGTCCCCTATGCTGTTCTCCCCTCTCAGCCGATGAAGCCTCTGAAGGCTGCAGCTACAACATCGCAGCCCGTTCTCACCGTGGCGCAGATAGAAACCATCTTCTTCAAAGTGCCTGAGCTCTACGAGATCCACAGGGAGTTCTACGACGGACTATTACCCCGCGTCCAGCAGTGGAGCCACCACCAGAGAGTCGGGGACCTCTTCCAGAAACTGGTGAGGAGGAAGAAAGAGATTTGTGAAGGGGTTGTAGTTTGTGTGCATGATGGCAGCTGTAACTGACAACAAAATGAGAGCAATGCACACCTGAAAAGGTTGACAGTATTAGGAAAGACATTCAGGGCACTGCAGCAGATGGATGCAGACCCAAATCAAAACCACTGTGCCAGAGTGACATTATTCACAGTAATGTTGTTTCTGGAATTGGGAGGCTTTCAGAACCAAAATCTGTCATACGTAACTCAATAATCTACCAATAACAGAAATGTAGATTTGATTTTTCTACTGATGCTCATCTTTATCTTTTTAAATTGAAACAAATTGAACCCCAATCGTCCTTTTCTTCCTATTTCCTTCTTAACAGCTCGCTCACTTGCTGTCTCTCTCCCCTCCAGTAGTTTCTGCCAGGGATGTCAGGGCCAAATGTATACTGGGTCTGTTTAATCATTTTCACAATGGGTCAATTAACCCACAATGAAGCATTTGTTAATTCTCTCCAAAATGTTGCTCCTCTCCCACTAGTGCCTCCCTCTCTCTCCTTAGCAGACCCACTTATGCACTTATGAACACACACACACACACACACAGAGGGAGGTGCAGGCGTGTTTCACAAAGCCGCCTTTCTGCCTCAGGCAGCTGAGGCCATCACTGTACTGTGTGCTTTGTGTCTCGAAGAAGCTGCTATAAATAGGAGCCCTCTCTCTGACACACACACATACACTTATTAACTTATCATACGGAGCTCCTCTTGGGCTTAGCTTAGAAATTAGGATTTAATTTATATATTTTACCGTCATGAGACAGGTGCCAAAATCCAGTTTTGTCTAATAATTTCTTTAAATTTTTCCTTCTTTGTCACATAAGTATTTCCATCCCACAAAGACATGCTATTGTGGTTCTGATGTGTGTAAAACATATTAATGTTATATATTACAGTGAATGCAGAGTGATTGCAGACGGTTTCTGCTCACTCCCTCCTGTCGAGACAGTTAATAAAAAGTCAGGAGGAGAAGACGCTGAGCCCACAAAAAGGGGAAAAAAGTAAAAATGCTACATGACAGCCGTTCCATTAGTAGGTGGCGAGGGAGGGAGGAGGAGATTAGATGAGAGTAGGGGAGGTGATACAGGCGAGGAATGGGGGGGGATGAGAGTCAGGATAGGCAAGCAGATTTAGGCTGCTTCAGCTGTGATAGAGCCGTCTCACTGTGCAGCAGAGCAGACGGGATTAGGAATCATAAAATATCAGAACAAGGAAGACGAGAGACGGCGAGAGAAAAGAGGAAGAGGCAAAGCGTCACTGACAGGTTATGAGCATGAGTGTCAGAGAGAAGTGTTTGAATGCTGAAAATAGGGCTAAATCACACTTCCTAGACACACACTTCATGCACAGTGGTAAAGAGAAGAGAATAAACTAGCTTTGAGTGTTGCTCTTCTGATTTTACAGAAGAATGATCCTCTATTTGGCCTCACACAGCCAATCCACAACTTGTCCTTTGCTCTGTCGAAGGGTGTTTTTAGTGAAGTAGTTTATCTGAGGTGGCAGCTGTGGTTTAGTGAGTTTAGTGAGTTATATGTGCCAGAGAATAGGCGACATCTGCTTGCCTAATATCCTTTGCTTTGGGAAATGATGCATACTTCTGTTATTGAACAAACCATGTTGTGAGACAGACGGATCGCCGAGATTCATTTAGGTGTGGGACAATTTCTTTGACTGATTGACAACTGCTGTCATTTCCTGAAACATCCTTGATTGCCCTTGGCTGTTTTGTTGTCAGATTTAATTGTCTACCAAAATCACGTTTTGGATAAATCCTGAAAAATAAATACACCATGCAGATGTCGAATCACATTAGATGTTGGTTTTACAACACCTGGTTGCAGTCGTTAAGCCACAGGATTTAAGAGCTGAGGAGCGACGGTCCATATCTCCCCTGATAGTTCTCCTTTTCCAGGAGTATACACACATTTTTTTTTTTTTTATCCATGGTAGCAGCTCTAGGGATGTACATCCCTCTGTCCACCACCACTGTCCAGAGTGAAATATTGCAACAACTATTATAAAGTCTGACATTCATGGTGATCAACTACAGATGATGATTTGGTGATCAATGTTTTCAATTTTCTAGTGAAACTTGATTCTTTGACTTTTCCTCAAGTCCCTCCATAAGGTTTTGTGTGAAATCTACTGTAGTCTAAAGCAGCATGACATGAGCAAACTACAGACCGCGGGCCATATATGGCCCAGTGGGTTTTTTAAGCCGGCCCGCCATATTTGTCCAAATTATAGTATTAATATATTAAGGCTGCGATCCGCTGCAACATGCACAACGGTAAGTTTTATTGTGCAAACTGCCCAAAATGCGTAACAGCTAAAGAAGATTATAGCAGGTCATGAAGCAGAACTCCATTCAAAAATGTCAAGGAAAACCACAATGCAGTCGTAACTACTGATTAAACGTGCTGATTAAATTATGTTAACCATCTTTTTTGAAGCTGTCCAAGCTTCACCTGTAATTCGGCAAACAAAGAGCATCATTAGAGTATTAATTTGTAACATGAAATGGAAACTAAACAGTGCATTTTAGAATGTGGTGTCGCTCCTTGGCCCCCCTGCCAAATCTGTTGTGGCCCGCGAGTCAAAACGTTTGCCCACCCCTGGTCTGTAGTCTCAGTAAATATGAGATGGACTGATGTCCCATTCCCATCAGCCTTAGGTGTACTTTGTGTTTAGTACTAATGAGCAAATGTTAGCATGCTGATGCGCTAAAATGTGACAGTGAACAGGTTAAACTTCATCCTACTAGTCATCAGCATACTATCATTATCATTGTTAGCATGTTAGCAGTTAGCTCAAACCACTACTGTCAAGCCTGACAGAGCTGCTAGCAGCTGTGATGAATGCAGGGTCATGATATCTATATATACCATAGCACTTTTTCCCAGCGTAAGAAAACATCTCGAGCTCCCTTCCACACCAAGTGGCTAAATCCAGCCTTCTCATATAATGGCCGTAGTCTGTCATGAGGTTGTTTCCTTAATGTTGTTTTCCACTGTGGATTACGCGCACATACATTACTCTCACACGGGACAAATCACGAACTGAGAAATCCAAACACCCAAGCAGTTTCTTTCATCACCCAAAGTCGTTTTCTGCTGTGATACTGGAGCTGCAGCGGTAAGCCTTCACGGTGTTATGTGCAGCTCTGTGGATGTAGCTGGCGGACATTCGGGCTCTGTTCTCTCCAACTGTCACGCTCTGAACGGCCTCCGCTGTGGTGCAGATTGTGTGGCCCAGGGCAGGGCACAGGATTGTGAAAATTGCTTTTCACCTCATCTTCATTCTCTTTATTCTCTTCCCATGCATGTATCTCCAATTTGGCACAATTTAGCTGCCTGTAATTCTACATGCTAAAGATCTACTAGTCATGCACACTACACACAGTAGCTGCCAGTGATAATGACATGTGGACAACGTTTAGAAAACTTGTGACTTCACATTCCTGCCAGAATTGAATCTCACACCCCCTCCCTTATGACAGCAAAGATCAGGGCTTGTTAGGAAGGTCATGCCTAAAAATAGGACATAAGGGGGTTAACGAGGTCACTTTGAGACAAGAATATGTATTCACTTACAGATGTGTAGTAGTCCTTCATTTGGAGAGCACTTCTAACCTAATTATAAAGTGCTTCACACAAGGCAGCAACAAATTAAATCCCAACAATAAAAGCACTGATTCAGCCAGTCTTATATCCTGCCACAGTGCCTCAGGACCCTGACTGCAAAGTTTCACTTAGTTTTGAAAGATAATTGTGGTTGGTTACAACTTGGATCTCGTTCTATCAGTAATACCCTGCAGACAATGAGCGGTGGTGGCGGCGGCTCGTGATAACGTCGCGCGCGAGCTATAAAAGTCTAATCAACTTACGTTGAAATGTGGACGAATCCTCACAGTTTAGCCTTTCAAACGGTGTATTCCATGTCTGCATAGCCTTACCAGGCGTTTTACAATCCAGCGGTATAGATGGGGTGCCACCATTACTGTTTACATTCTCAGCCGCGGTTTGGACCCGGAAGTGATTATGGAGGAGAGACACCGCCACCGAATGAAATACATGCACAGAACGCTAAGTCCAATCCCCAGTCCAATTCACCGTATACATGTACGCCTTGTGTGACTAACAACCGAGTTATCTCAGAGTCTTAATCCAACTCCAATTGTCCGATTTGTAGTCAAACTAAGGTGTGTACATGAAAATAGTAACTCAGTCTTGGTTTGGTTAAGCCAGTAAGTCAGATTATTACACTCCCATGTAAATGCGCTGACTGAATCATCTTTCAGTGCCAAATTCAGATACCCAACTGTCTGTGAACCATGCTCTCAGATGTCTCTATGGACGGGAGGATATATCCCCTTAGTCCCCATAGTGACACTGATTTGTCCCCCCCACCCAAACATCGCCGATAAATAGAGAAGTAATATCATTGCAGAAGCATGGGGAGCCCGCCGTTTGTATTTTGACTGCTTGTGCGTTCCAGTTGTACACAAACATCAAAATTTCCAAGCTCCAAATTAGAATTTAAACCAGAACCTCCATGAGGTTGGAGCTCCAACTTGCAAAGTTGGATTAATCTCACCAACCAGACATAGAATTCATGCCATCTGCTACTGATGTAAACAGTAGCTACATGTATTGTTGTACACCTGTAAGTGGAGGTTATGTTGATCTGAGCTACAAGTTCTGACTTCCAGTGAACACTCCATAAACTGTCACTCCCCAGGGTCCTAAAGAGGAACTGGTAGCAGCCTGTTGATCATCATCAGACCACTGTCTAGTATGTCTACCATGATAATTACATAAAAAAAAACCTATTGAGTTTAAATCATAAAATAATATCAATAATGATAATTAATATTGATGATGACCACGATTAAAGCCCAACTTACACAACAATAATTTATTGAGGTATCATTCTGTAACCTGTATCAAAACAAAGGTACAGAAATTGGCATTGTATCAAAAAAAATTTGCGAGACCGAGCCCCAGCAATCTCCACTGTTTGCTCTCCTCTGTTGGCTTTTGTTCAGGAGAATTGATTGTCCTTTTGTACGCTGTGGAGATGGATCGCAGCGCTGGCAGGCAGCGTTTGGTAGAGTTTTATTCCACCATCCAGCTTCCTAAATGTGCTATCATAGCCTCTGTTACACAAATCATTAATTACTCGCCCCGGCACAGTGCAGGTCTCGCCTGTTGCTAGGGCAACAGGCCCGGCTGTGAGGTGAGCCATGGCTACGTTCTGTTGTTGTGATGGTGATCCCTGTCGTTATGTACATAACACAGCCTCTCATACAGAGCTGACTGGAATAAAGTGTCAGCTATGAAATTTCACTGTTAAGGTGGACATCATAATGTCTATCGTTAAAGATTTGTTCACTTGTGAACACAAGTCTTTCAAACAAAAGAAAAGAAACGAGGAAATGAAGTGACTCATCAGTGCTTTTCACAATTACACTCATTTCTTAAAACAGTCTTTAGAATAACAGTTAGTGAGCAGGCTACATTATGCTGCTGTGCCTCCGTTTGTGTTTCTCTAATGTGTTTCTCACTTCATTAGTTTGTTGTGTGCATGTCCTGAAAAAAAGACTTGACAGCATACAAACTCCTTCCATCTTAAGGTATTTTTAGAAAAATAGTTTAATGTTGTGTTGAGAGCAGCAACAAGGAATGAAGTGGTGGAAGTTAAGAAAATAAAGTAATGAAGAGGACTAGTGGGAGTCTTAATGTTTCCAAGCTTCTGGGAGACTGTTTACACGTTTTCTTTTACTTTTCTTTAAATGATGTCTATTAGGCTCATTAAAAACATCCCTCCTCTGTGTTTTTGTCTCCATCAGGCCAGTCAGCTTGGAGTTTACCGAGCATTTGTGGACAACTACGAGCTAGCTGTGGAGACGGCAGAGAAGTGCTGCCAGGCCAACACACAGTTTGCTGAAATCTCTGAGGTAAGAAAGAAACTTACTGGTTCAGGTTTTACCTCAAAGCTGTTGCGGGAGTTGAAGCTGTTATCTCTCATTTTATGGGATCATTTTATCACTGCATAAAATCAGACAGTCAGCACTTAACACCGTACATACCAGCAAATTATCCAAATGAGCTTCACAGGTTGCTCTTTTATGTGTGCAGCAATGCTGTGTCTGATTTAAATGAGCAAGTTCATCTTCAGTTATCGATTGCATAATTTTGTTGATGTGCAACTTTTTCTTTCTCCAAAAATACTACTAAAGCACATTTATTGGGGTTATTTTTCAGTGTCGTCTAATTTATTTTTTATTTATTCTATTCAATTGTAGTAAATGCTTATGTTTAAGTTAAACTAGCGGTTACTTTGCACTTTGAATTATATTTTTTGTTTTTATTGGATTTATTGAGGTTATTTTTCAGGGTCTTATAATTTATTTTTATTTATTACATTCAATTGGAGAATATTTTTATGTTTATGATTAAAATTGATGTATGGTTAATAATAAATGGGTCAAATTTTTCTCAGACCTACTGTTGCTGACTGTTGTTCTCTGTTTGAGTAATATCACTCGATCAAGTCTTTCCTGACATCCCATACTATAAAATAAGTAATAAAAGAATGTATGATTAATCCTGATATCATATCGGATCAATATCGCTATCGGCCAATACTCAAGGCTGTAATATCGGTATTATATCAAAAGCGAAAAAGGTTATCGGAGCATGCAGTGTGTTGTGATGCTGAATGTCACCAAGCTGTGTAGCATAATAGCTCTCTAGTGTGGTTGCTATGGTTACTGTTAAGTTATGTTGGGCCTTTGTAGCTTTGTACTCATTTATATATATGTAAATGTCTTGTGTAAGAAAGGCAGTGTCACCTACATGTGACAACAAAGAGGATAACTGACTTGCAGCAGAGTGTTGAATTCTGGCTTATGAAGAAAAGGAACTGTTTGATAGAAAGAGCTGCTAAACAGTTTTGTCTCTTCTGCACTATACTTGTAAAATGCTCTCCCATTATTCACCCATGCGGCTTTTAATATTTCCCTGTATTTGAATGTGCACCTTCTGATGAATATTTCTATGCAAATGCAACTGGAGTCAGTTGTGTGTTTGTTCTGTTAGGTGTGTGTGTGTGTGTCTGAACTCAGTATCATCACACAGACCATTTGTCTTTTTCCCCCCAAACACAAGCTCCCAACAGCTTGGAGGCTGAACCATTTCTAGTATCATAGAGAAAAAAAACTATATTTGAATACATGTTTTCAAATCTAGTTTTGGATGCTAATGTACAGGAACAAAGTTAACCCTGGTTTTGTTGACATTCCCAGTGGTGTCAAATGTGACTCATCACTGGAGGCTTATTTGAGATACAGTATGCACATATATGTATGTATATGTAGCCAAAAGTCTCTTGTTTGTGCATATCTTTTCTGTTTCTTCAAGTAGTTTTGGGCACACCAGCAGTCTTCATCTATGTTTTATGGGTTCTCAACAAAGCAGTTAGCGATGAGGATGGTGTCTACATGCAGGATGGGGAATTCATCATCCAGGGTTGTTAATGGCCTAAGTAATGATGCATGACTCTGAGCCATCTGAGCAAGATGGTGGGGGGAAAGCTGCTGAGGATGGCATAATTAATTTGAAAGTAGATGACCTCAGTGCTTGAGCAAGGATAATAACCTCACTATGTTTTCATATGACTAAACCATACTGAACTGAAAGGGGTTTCCTCTCTGAACCTTTTGTCTCCCAACAGAACCTGAGGGTGAGGAGCCCCAAGGACTCTAAAGACCAGACAGCTAAGAACTCTCTAGAAGGTCTGTCACATTAGAAGTCGTCAATAACATAAATGAAAATATGTTCATACAGCATCCTGTAGTAATTCAGTCATTTGAACAATTCTGTCTGGTTTCTCTTCTTTTTCATGGACAGCGCTGCTATACAAACCAGTGGACAGAGTGACTCGTAGCACACTGGTACTCCATGTAAGTACAAGTGAGCGCTGAACACAGGTGACCAAAACCCAACCACTCAACAAGAGTGTTTTTCCTACCCAACCAAAGTCTCTATAAAGAAAAACACACATTTATAATGCAGAATAATATTAGATATGTGACAGATTATTTAAAATTTACTATTATATTCAGGGCTTAGTTTATTACATCTATGAAAAAGTATTTGTTTTAGACAGGACAGGGGGGCTGCACTTTTTAAGTCTCAGTAAGCTAAATAAAAGAGGAGCAGACTTGAATGATCAATAGTAATGTACAGTATATATATTGTATATATGTCTGAGTAAGTCATATTTCTCCATATACCACTCTACTCCAGGACTTGCTCAAACACACGCCCACCAGCCACCCGGACCACCCGCTTCTGCAGGACGCCTTGCGGATCTCGCAGAACTTCCTGTCCAGCATCAACGAGGAGACGACGCCCCGACGCCAGTCTATGACTGTCAAGAAGGGAGAGGTGAGCTTTCATTCACAAAACAGCAGATGACTTGAGATAAGCTCTTCCTCGTCACTCTGAAACAAAGTAGTTTTGGGTTACTAAAAGACATGACAGGAAATTTAAGCAGCAGACAGATGGTTGTTGTTGTGGGTTTCACCGTCTTTATTTCATATTATGTTGTTGCTTAAAATGTTTTTATTTCAGTGGCGTATTTCTGAAGACATGACTGGCAACTGGATCAGTATTAGATTCATACCTGCTCTTCATTTCATAGATACAACTAAAATAAGACTGAGAGATAATTCAGATCACCCTTATTCTTCCACCGCCCTATAGAAAGGTGATGATACATTTATAGGACATTGATAGGACTTTTTTTTTCATCAGTTTAACTCTTTCTAGCTCTGCTGTTGATGATGTCATAACCCCACCCTCTGATGGCTATGGTGTCACCAATCTGCAGCCTAAAGCAGAGCCCATGCCCTTATATGGTCATACCAGGGTTGCCTAGCTGAGGGTGATTCTCTGTTTGCTCGGTGTTTCTCTTGTGGATTCACATCCACACTCACAACCGACCCCCCACTGTCTCTGTCATCCCCGGAGATGACTTGACGCACATGAATGGACGCCCCTTGATTGATAGCTTGCGTGACACTGCGGTACATAATTCCTTGTAATGAGGCACTGGTCCGCTCTGACTGGCAGATCCCAAGTTAATTATTCATAAATGGAGGGTGGGAGAGGACGAGCGAAAAGGCTGTGCCGACTCCTCCCTCTGCTCACGGGGGGGTCATTACCGCACCCTTTAAACACACACACACACACACACACACACACACTTTCCTACGCTGTTCAGTTCATCCGCTCTCTTTCTCTTGTTTGCCTTTGAACATGCACACACACCCGGACACACACACTTCCCCTCCCGTCCCCGCAGGGCCCAGGTCCATTCCAGTCCATCCACAGACCTCCACACCAGTCATCAAATATTTATCATGGATACATGAAAGCAGCACATGGAAATCGATGGGGCTCATTATATGGTACCGTAGAGTATATACAGTAATGTGCCTTTAGGTTTTTGTTTTTGTCTACACTTCACTGCAACATAATAACTGGCTTCTCAGGATCATCGTTACATGGAGAGTTGAGAAGCTTCATGTCTTTCAACGACGAGGATGAGGCTTAAACCACGAGATTGCTTCATCCAAGAATGCAACTTTAATCACTTCTAGTGGAGAAGTTGTGTTTGTGATGTTGTTTTAATATCTGGAATTTCATAAAATCAATCAAGTAATTCAATCTACCAAGTCAGCACACACCCTCACCTCCTAAATTGTGGCTTTGTTGGAGCTTAATCTGTTCTCTGACCTCTCCATGTTAACAGCATTACTGTTGATGTGTTAATATGTTCAGGATCTCAGGCCTTTTGATGGTTTAACATAGTAAAGGACTTTCCCTCATTATCCTTTATTCCTGTTGACGTCAAGACAAATTTGATGAGATCAGGATTTGTGAAGGCAAAATGCCAAAATATTTAATTTATAGAGTAGGTTAGCAGTCGCCTTAGTGGCTAGTGTTGATGCGGGGCTCACACATTTCACAGAATGAATGTTATTTTTGCTCTTTATTTTGCTAATTGTGTTGAATAGCTGCACACAGCACTGTGAGGAATGTCAAAGAGAGACTTAGTCTATAAACATTAGCATGGTGCTGATCATCCTCTGACTTAAGTCAACACTGACGCTTTGAAGCTGCAGTTGATAACTTTTATGCAAATATGATAAAAAGTTGTTTTTTTTTTTATCTGTTGCTGTATTTTCCTGACCTTAGTGCATGAGACAGTTAAAATATTAACTTTCTTCTGCCTCCTTGTGCTTCAATTGACATTTACAAGATTTCACCGCTCCAAAATAAAACAACCGATCAGAGATGTCAATCACAAACTGATCAAAGTAGACATGGCTAATCAAATGTGTCACGATTACCCATCTAAGAGGTATTTTAATGTCATTTCCAGCTGTAAAATGAGATTGATTTCTCCGGCTGCTTGTGTTTTTCTTGACTGTTTTCAACACGGCGTTGCAATCTTTCTGTTACAGCTCAAAGCGTGAAATAAAATATGTGACAGTTTGATCGGAGCAATGACTGACATCTGCTTTAGACACCGCTCGGCTCTGATTGGCTGGTTTTATCATATTTCAGAGTTTCCAACTACAGCTTTAAGAATACTAGAAAAGCACTCAGAGAGCGCAGACCTCCGCCAAGGCAGTGGCGACTTTTTTATTGAAAGTTACCCCGGACGCCAAGGAGGTTTTCACTGGGGCTTGTTTGTTTGTTTGTTTGTCGGTTTGCAAAGTAACTCAAAAAGTTATAGATGGTTTTTGACAAAAAATTTCAGGATTGGCTGGAAGTGGCCTAACTTAAAACAGATTAATTTTTGGTGTCGCTGTTGAATCGGATCCGATCACCACCAAAAATAAATCAAAATCCGTCCACAACTTTTTAAGTTGTTTTGCATCCCACAAACAAATAAACAACCCCTGGTGAAAACATAACCTCCTTGGCAGAGGTTATAATGAACATGTTTGATTAGAAAAGCAAAAGCACTCAAACAGCAGAAGTGATGAGTGATGTGCTCATTCATGATCAGACGTGAAAGACTATTCAAGCAGCACTGAAGTGTCTCTTATGTGTACGCAGTGAGTAACCTGTGGTCCGTCCAGTGGAGGCATGCAGCTCTAGAGCAGCACAGTTTCCCCCAGAGGCCCAGCCAGAAGAGGGGAGGAGACAAACAGAGGCTGCTTAATTAAAATGCAAATGATGGCGCTGCCTAAATCTGAATTCACCTCCTCGCTCTGCTTTGTTTGCCTGTGGGAAAGATGTGCCCCTGATGTGACTGTCAGTGTGTGTGTGTGTGTGTGTGTGTGTGTGTGTGTGTTTCCAGAAGGAATGCAAACCACTTTTATCTCCATCATGACACAATTGGTCCCCATACACACACATTGTATCAACACACTACTGTATACAGCAGCAGAACACACAAACGGCGAGAAGCCCCTTCAAGCATGCCTTCTAAAAATAAACATGGATCTTTTTGTAAATTCATGCCATTACTCGTGCACTCGCTCTCAGCAAGGATCCTCCAGGAGATGGTCAATATTTAATCCGTGCTGTCAGCGCGCTCTGCCTCGCGTCGCTCTCCTTCCACGGTGCTGTTGCTGATGGTCCGGTCAGCTTTTATGAGAAATAAGAGAAAGTTTCATTTTTCCTACTGGCTGTTCAGTATTGTAAAAATGTCATCTGATGCGCTGAGACGGCTGGTTTGTTGAGGATGTCTTTTCCCGCAATAGCAGAGGAGAGCAGCGGTGTAAGCACTTTTTTTTTTAATTCATCAGATTACTGATGTGACAATGAGCCTTAACAATGGATCTTGATTAGAAAAAAAAGACAAAAAGTCTTTGGCATTCATTGAGTGTGTAAAACAATTCATTGTTAAAATAATAAATCTAATGAGAACAGCATTATTTTGGCTAAGTTTCTGATCATAATCTCTTAATTCTGAATTGTTAAAGATTTTTTTTTATGACAGATTTGAATGTACAGGTTAAACAGATGCTTTCGTTTCGCAGTATTTTAGTGTTTGGTGTTGTTTTATTTATGTTAGAAGCCTGTAGATCTCTAATCTAGATGTTATTCCTCCCTTTATTTTATCTGTTTTTCATCAATGGAGGACAGCATTAAAAGTGAGGCTTGATGGGTAGCGTAGTTTCTCATAGTGGGTCAGTCCAGCTCACTGACCTGAACATTAAGGCAAATCTAAAGTCAAAACATTTCCACTGACCCATGTTAATGTGCGTCAGTCAGTGTAGTAGTCTACTGAGTGCAGTAATCCAGTCTAATCCACTGTTGTACTTTCTGTTGGATAATCAGAGATTCTTAAATTCTTAGTTTTCCCTGATTACCATTCATAGAAAAAAATAATTATAGAGTAGCTGCACAGCTGCTCTGGCTTCTGTGGGTTGAAAGGTACGCTGTTAGTGCCTTGAACCTCTGACCACACCCAGCGTCGCCGTGGTCAGGTGGTAGGGTGTTACCATAGCGACACGCTACATAACTGCTGCACAGGAAGCTGGCTGGACAAGCAGGATTATTAAACTGGGTGCAGTTACTCTTTGAAAACTTCAAATGTTAGAAGAGGGGAATACAAACAGAAGAAAGAAGTTATTATGCAGTTATATATAGGGAGAAGTATAAACCTCTGTGCAAGAGACTACTGTGGTAGAAACAGAGTGGAGAATGGAGCTGTTTCTTCTTCACAGACACCATGAGATTGACATTTAGAAAATTTGAATTTTGAGATATCCATGCTATCCTCACGAGGATCTGATGATTTCCTGAATTTCAAATGGTTAAACACGAATTGTCAGCATGAGCATTTTGGCATGCTCACATTGGCATATAGCTCTGTGGAGTCTTGTTTCTGTATCTATTTATATTTTACATATGACAGTTTAATCCACATGTATACTGTGTGCAATTGGCAATGGATTAAATTCCCTTTAAACTTTAAATCCATGGTAATATTTCAGTGCCCAATTGGATAAGACTGATGGTGCTTTTAAAACACATGTGCACAGTGTAGAGTATGCACCAGTGTTCCTCATTCAATTTAATGTTGGATAATAATGAGTAACGTGCTCAAACTAAGCAGGACAGGGCAGTTTGTCTCTCTAACCTGCTGTACAGGACTAATCCTAAATATAGATCAGCGTGACAACATGTGTTGTTTGATTAATAGAAGTAAGGCAAGATGGAGCCTTGTTTTATATTTCAGCTAAAAAATATCCTCAGGGGGACTTTAATACACGTGGATTCACTTCATAGATGTACGATTCTTGTGGCATCAAATCCCAAAACCTGAAGATGGAGACTAAATGATGAACGTCACAGTAAATACTTGTCAGAGACTCATTTAAAAAAAGTGATTTCAGTTTGTTTTACAACACAAACAACATCAGGAATGAGGCACCTCATCTGTCACAGGTTGTTGTCATCATCGCAGGATCTGCTGCAGGATGTGTGCTCGCATGTGCATGAAGAAATGCCTTAACAACAGATCACTGCAGTGGAGCTGTGTCACATGGTTTGGTTTCACTACAGAAAGAAGCTGCGACATGACATGTATTCCATCAGGAGCTACTCTCTCTTTCTTTCTCCCTCATTTCATCCTCTTGCTTTCTCCTTCTCTTCATCCTCTTTCAGTCATTTTCATTGCTTTTCATGTCCTCTCAGTTTCACCCCCTCCATCATGCAGAAGCGTTAACACTGAGTGACACAGCATGATCCTCTTCTCCAGCAGATGTCCAGTCAGGTTTTGTAAGCACATGAACCTCTCCTCCTTCAGTGTGTTCTGTTGGTGACAGTAGCTGTGTGGAGGGCGGGCGGCACAATGGTGAAGACAGGGATGTGATTGGTTCTAGACGAGTGTGATGTCATGTTTCATGGTGCTAGTGTGGTTATTCATAGTATCAAATATCTGTTTTAACAGACATCTACTTTCTGATTTACTTGGTTTGTAGCGCAGCAGTAGGTTTTTCTGCATGTTGGTAATTATCTCAAGTGTTCTGTGTCAGGTAGCAGTGGCCACTCTTTTGTGTTTTAACACAATGAAATAAAATGCATTGTTATCCATGATGGCTTTGCATGTGATTGGTCCCATTAAAACTCAGGTAATTACCTCCAGTAAAGAGGTAATCAAGGAAAATATCCAAGGGGAAGTGGGTAGAATCGGCTTGAAAAACACATTTTTACCAACAAAAAGTGATTTCCTCATGGACATTATGTTTGTTTTTTTTTAAAAGCAAGGTCAAGGAAGATTGCCTGCTTAGATGAAATAGCAGATATCATTTTATTTTATTGTTTTTACAGCAAACTTCTCCTGCATCACACTACAAGTAAAACAAGAGTTATTAGCATGTGAAGGTGGGTCATTTACTACTGAGTTGTGGTTTGGCGTTTCTCTGCTCCCTGTAATTGTTCAATTGGATTCCAGTAAATGTTTTTCTTATTTGGAAAATGGCTTCACTGCCCCCTTTTGGCAAATGTCAGTATTACATATCTCATTATATAGTCTGACATCAGTGATTCCCAGTCTGCCATTACCTCATACAGTCCTCTATCACCTGGACATTGATGATTACTCCAGAATATGACAAAAGCATTTACCAGGTGATAAGTTTAATTCATGCAATGTAATGCAAAACCCTCCATGCTTTTGAGGTAATGATTTGGTTAATATTCAATGAACATTAGCAGATTGCACTGTAAGAGCTTTGTCACTGATGATTGAGCAAGGCAGCATGTTCTTTGTCTAGCTGGTAAAAAGGGACTGGTAAAGTGGGGGGGAGACAAGAGAAAGGGTATCAAGCTTCGGGATGTAGCCTCTGCAAACCAGTTGTTTCCTGTTTCCATAAGTTGTAACAGCATCACTGAGCCACTGCTGTGTGTTGTCGCCACAGAACCGTCAGCTTCTGAGGGACAGTTTCATGGTGGAGTTGGTGGAGGGAGCCAGAAAGCTGCGGCACGTCTTCCTCTTCACTGACCTGCTGCTCTGCGCCAAGCTGAAGAAACAGATCGGAGGGTGAGAAACGTGACTGGTTTGCATCTTATCCTCATCAGCATAGAGCAAACAGACAGATTTTGGTATCTCAAATCTTTTGTCAATATAGTTTGAAATGAATTTTGCTCAGATTTCTTTATTCGGTTAAATTGATACTATTAATATCTCTGAGACCTGTCTTTTCTCAAATTTTAGGAAAAACTCTAACATCTGACTATCCATCGCTCATGTTTCTGAACCCAACTGAAAACTGTGCTGGTCTTACATCGTGCTGTTTGCCGCAATTAAATTAAAATATTTCAGAAATAGTTGTCAGTGACAGTATTATTTTAGAATGCATTATTTCAAATCCTAAATTCTACATAAAACCAACACTTATTTATTGAAACAAAATACTGATCAAATTATCAAATTAAATATGCAATGAATACAAATATAAATATTGTGAGATATTGAGAGTTAATATTTAGCATCCGTTATCTATGTTACTTATTCAGTTTTTTCTAAAAAAAAAAAAAAACAAAAAACTTTTTTTGAAACAGTTAACCTGCTTCTCATCCACATCATTGATCCATCTCCTCTCCTCATCTTCCACTACAGTAAAAACCAACAGTACGACAGTAAGTGGTACATCCCTCTGACTGAGCTGACCTTCCAGGGTCCTGAGGAGACCGAGCCTCTTACCATCCCCCAGGTCCCAGATGAAGAGCTCGACGCCATGAAGGTCAAGATCTCACACCTCCGCAGTGAGATTCAGAGAGAGAAGGTAGTTTGATACACGCTGTTTCACAAAAATCGGATCAGGATCAAGACAGTGGCAGTGCATTTTTTATGTTTGTCGTCTTGGATTTTTAAGTTTTTCATACAACCTATTGGATACAGAGGCTTTCCAGTGTGAGGTGATCAAGGTAAGGTTTCCCATGCAGTCAAACGTTCTCACTTTTGTGATTTCAGAGAGCCAACAAAGGTTCAAAGGTCATCGACCGTCTCAGAAAGAAGCTGTCTGAACAGGAGTCTCTGCTCCTGTTAACGTCCCCGAGCATGCCCCTCAGAGTGTACAACAAGAACGGCAAGGTGAGGAAACTCTCCAGCTTCATTTCTGTGCCATCACCCTCCTCTTACTGCTCCCTGTTCACTCTTTCTCTGCTTCATTCCCAGCATGATACCCTCGATACCCCGGTCTTCCTGGAAATTCATTCTCATTGATCTGACTCATGCTTAGACTTTCTTGCATGAAATCATAGTTTACGTTTTGATATTGTTTATATGCACACATAAGTCCTTTTCATTTTTCAGTCTCTTCTCCCTAGATTAACCCATGATCATGAAATAACTGCCAGTTTTTTTTCGTGCAATTTTGTGTTCAGAGTTATAGCTTCCTGATTTCGTCTGACTATGAACGTGCAGAGTGGAGGGAGACAATGAAGGAACAGCAGAAGAAATGTAAGTGTCTAAGAAAGATGAACATTTTTAGCTAAATTATGGATACATATGCATCCAAGAACATTGTGATGGAGGTAGAGAGGCCAATAAACAATGTAATTTACAGTCTACATTTATTGTTGTCCCTTAAGGTTTGAAAACATCCTCTTTGACTTCCATGGAGCTGCAAATGTTGACCAACTCCTGTGTCAAACTGCAGACTGTGCACCACATTCCACTTAGCATCAACAAAGAAGGTACGGTTATTTTCTTTACATTTTAAATAAATCCTTTTTCACACTTCACTCTATTATGATTGTCCTCATCCAAATGCAGGCTCTTTAATTCAGCAGTTTTTCTTCTTCATCATCAGAGGATGTTAGGGGCTCTTAATCTAGAAGTAGGGTTAGTTACACTTTCACACTTGCTTTTCTTTGTCTTGTATGGCAGCTCTGTTGTAAACCATCAAATGCCAGAGAAACTGCCATGGAAAGAAATGATTTTGATTAATAGTCATGATTCAGAAGGGGATACAAAGTTACAATGGGGATACAGAGGTTTAAGCCATGTTTGATACTGTACATGGCTGTTTCATCCCTTCCTTCCATGTTGGATTTTGCTCCAAAACAAACAGATCTGCATGCTTTTCTAATCCCCTCTGGCTGACTTTTTTTCCTCTCTCTCTCTGCTCGATGACTGTTTTTCCAGAGGATGAATCCCCCGGTCTCCACGGGTTCCTGAATGTAATCGTCCATTCTGCCTCCGGCCTCAAACAGAGCTTGAGTGAGTCACTCACCTTTAGCCTTAATGCACGCAGCACAAAATACAGATAATCAGACAAAATGAGTTACTGAGAAAGCTCAACTTTAGTGTGACCACAGAGCAGTGGAAAACTGAAAGTGGTGGGGTTTTTTTCTGCTGGAGACTTTTGGAAGTATGTAGTTTCCCTCAGACTTAACTTGAAGGTCATCTTAAAGTTTTATTTCTTAAATTTCTGTTTAATCTGTAGGAAGTACCACTTTTTAAGTTGTCGTTTGATATATTTATGGAGTTGCAAAACACAATTAAGAAACATTTTGACTGACTCATTCCTAATTGCTATCCTGGGATAACATCTGACATTTAGCCTCTTGAATTGCTGCTGTATTGCATTCACAAAGAACACCTCTCTAGCCCTGATTTATGTCATATCTTATCAATGCTCTCCTCCCTATCAGATCTCTACTGCACATTGGAGGTGGATTCCTTTGGCTTCTTTTCAAATAAAGCCAAAACGAGAGTATATCGATACACCACTGAACCCAAATGGAACGAGGTAGGAGACTGGTGCTATACAAGCTTATACGCATATGCAAACATATTACGGTTAAAATATACAGAGTCACTGCTGAAATACTTGACATTTTTGCAGTTTTGTGAATCAAACATGATCTTGTGATGTGTGTTGCAACCTGAAGGCATTTTAAAGTAAAGAAATTGAGTTTGTACATGAACAAACATAATATTGATAGTTTCTTCACTGGAAAATCCATATCAGTAAGTTGTTTTTTTTCTCTTCAGAGACCAAATACATCCAGATCAGTTTGTGTCTGACATCTGGTCCTGTAATCAGTTAGCTGTCCAGCTTTGAGTGAAGCCCCTGCAAACATCGAGCAAAAACACAAACATATGCACACTGAATATGCATGCACGCAGCCATACATGCACCAACATGAATGCAGTAATGACACAGCTGGATGTTGGAGGTTAGGAGAGCTTTGAGACAGAATCAGTGCATCGGTTCATCTGCGGCACAGTTTTTTTTGCCAGCAGTGGACCCTTTGTGGATTTTGCTCAGCAAAGTGGAAATAATATCAGCTAACGAGGAGCTGCTGGTGATGACTCACATCTGTCCAAATGCTAAGTGAACCAACACAGTATGGGACTCACAACGATGTGCAAAACATATGCCGAGTGCCCCCGTACATAATTACAGGGAATATTGGTCAGCTCTGTGGTGGTATGTATGAATTAAAATGCAGGGTGGATGCTGTTTTTCTTTTTTCCTGGCAGTGTATTGTTATTTTGCTGTTATTCCTGTCTCTGTTGCAGTCATTGTTGTCAAGTCTTGCAAAAACAATCTCCCTACAATAAACTTCCGTGTTGTTTTTCTTCCTCTAAGGAGTTCGAGATCGAGCTGGAGGGCTCTCAGACCCTGAGGCTGCTCTGCTACGAGAAGTGTTACAACAAGACCAAGCAGAACAAAGAGGATGGAGACGGCACAGACCGCATCATGGGGAAAGGACAGATACTGGTATAACATGACGTCACCTTCTTCAGCAGACCCAACATGACTCACTACTGATAGGCAGTTATGTCACCACCTCTGCTACAAAGCATGACATCCATATTATGGCTCTTCAGAAGTTATGCAGCATTTCTGATAGAAAACCTTTAATTTCCACACCATTGATCTGCTATTGTGCTGTCAGGTTTAGCTGTTTAAAACATGACTCACAGCCCAGAGTCCGTGATGGTTGTTGAGTAACAGCATCAACAGTATGAGGCGCTCCGTCCACCAAGAGCACTAAAATAACTGATAATAACCCCAGAAAAAACAACAACACAAACACTGTCCTCAGCAGCCGGGCGGATTAGGTTGAGAGCAGGTGATTAGGTTGCCAAGACGACGGCAGCCTGCAGGACAATGCTGAGTGTCAGATCGACAGCGAGAAAGCAAAGAGAGAGGAGAGAGAGTGAAAGATACAGACGGAAGGATTTTGTCAAAGAAGTGAGTCTCTTCTTTGTTTCACCACCTCCAAAATCCTCCTCCTATCACTCCTCCACCTACAGCAGGGCAGGTTTTTGTGTTCACCTGTGTGTGTGTGTGTGTGTGCATTTGTGTGTGTGTATTCACCTGTGTGTGAGATTATGCACTGCTGAACATTGTTTAACCTCACACCCAGAAAAACACACAAAAGGATGTTTTTTTTTGTTTTTTTTGGGTGTCTCAAAATCATCGTATTTTGTGTTTTTATCAAACAAATAGATTATCTCCACATTTCATGAGCAGCATTCCTTTCTTAGCAGCCTGTGCTGCAGTAGACAGCTCCACTGTTGGTGAATTACAGCCACATGCTCCACCTAGTGGTTCTTTTAGTGACAGTATCACTTCTTGACAGATGATGTCATTCAAAACAAACAGTCAGAGTGGTGAGAAAGTTGCTCAGCAGGTTTTTCATATATCCAGGGAACAAAACTGCCACTCCTGACACAGGTATAATATATTTACCTGTCTAACAAATGGAAATATGGCAATTTAACTAGTAATTTCTCTTTATTCTGTCTTTGTCATTATTTTTTTTTTCATTTTTCATCTGTGACCACAGTCTCTCCACCTTGTTTTTTCAGTTTCAGAGCATTCATATCTGCCTTGTGGGAATTTGAAAATGAAATACGTTTTGGTCCTAAATGTAGAAAAATATTACAAAAAACTTGTTAAATAGCTGTAGATGTAATATGTAGGCTGAAATTATTATTAATGAGATAATACTACCCACTTTATTTCATGTGATCATGCACTTTTATATCCGTTCAATGACTTTGTATTTTATTTTTTTCTGTTTAATTTATTTTAACACATTCATCTAAAAACACATCTGTGATATTTAACTGTATAAGAAGGCATTTGTGAGATTTGTTTGTCCTGTCATATATTACTGTATTATGTATTTGAGAACTTCTTCACTATCAGCTGAAACGTCGCACAGAATAGGCCTAGTGTATGTACGTTTGTCTCCATATGAATGCACTTTCATCTTTTTTCCGCAGTATTTCTAAAACAGCGTTTAACACTGTGGTTTTACAGAGCTGTGATTTATCGTAAATTTTGTTAAACAGGGCTTGCTAATCGTAAAAAATAAAATCGTATTTATTTGCCAACATTAAAAGGTGCGCTGCTGTGTTTCATGGAATGTAAATGTTAGTAGATAAACAGCTCAAAGCAAAGTGTGCTCTCAGCACTGACACATTGGGTTATGAGAAACTGAATGATGCAGCTCTGCACACAACCAGATGAAGCTGAGTCTCCGTAAACATACAAGATACAGTGTGTGTGTACTCAGAGTGTATTGCCCCAGATGGCGTGTGTACTCAGATGTTAGTGTGTTTGTGCATGTTTGGTGATGAATTTGTTTATTATACTCATGAAAATACACTACAAGAGTGTAACACTACCAAAACCACCTCTGAAAACATGCCATCATGATGGGGGATGATTTGTGCTGTTGATGCAATTAGAATTTTTTTGCACTGCTTTGTTGAGATAACTAAACTGTCCACAAGTAGGACATCTATGGTGTATAAACTTCATTAATTTTAGCTTTTTTCTGTTAATTAACTAAAAGGCAAACAAATAAATGGTCAGCGGTGGAAGAATTAGATATAAAATATGATGTAGAAAAACTCACTAAGTAAAGTTAATGTGTTCAAAATCCTTCCTCAAGTATAAATGTATTATCTGCTTTATGTACTTAAAGTATTGTATGTGGTGAAATATCACTCATTATATGCTAACATGTCCTTTTGTGTCGCCTCCACCAGCTTGACCCTCCAACTCTCCAGGGCAAAGACTGGCAGAGGACAGTTATTCCCATGAACGGGGTGAGTAGATCAACTTAATCACTCCTTTTCTGTTTTTATTTTCTTACATGTAAAAAGTTGACAATATTGACAGTTATCTCTTCTCTCAAATGCTCATATTAGGTGTCACTGTTACATAGCTCCAATACAAATTTACTTTTCTATCACAGTAGCGCACAGCGGTGAGGAATATTTGATCTCTCCAGGACGTGGCTCAGCAGTCAATTTCTCTGAGAAGTCTACATCTGGTTTAAACATGGCAGGATTTAATGAAGATCACAGGAAGCCATCAGATGGATCTCCAGCTTAAACCTGCTTTAACGTTGAGCCCTTTTTTTCCTGTCAGATCGAGGTTAAACTTTCCATGAAGTTCACCAGCAGAGAGTTCAGTCTGAAGAGGATGCCCTCACGGAAACCCATGGGTGTGTTTGGAGTCAAGATCTCCACAGTGACCAAGTGAGTTGACATTAAACACACAAAGGCTACCTGGTTACACAAAACCATGTGGTCACCTGACCTGTTAGACTCGAAACAGTTGTATGCTTTGATCCGTCCATCAGGGCAGACGTGTTAGATTTTTTTTGTTTTAAGGGGTAATTTCTTATTTTAAGTGTTCAACCTGTTACCTGGCTGCATGGACAGATAATTTCACTTGTTTTTATTACATATTTCCTCAGATTTAATGTTTTTATCTTGTTTTTAGAGACCCCTTTTTTGCAGTACATTGTTTGGGTACTCATCTTCTCCAGTTGGATGGATGTTTGTTCTCGACCTGAGAACTGTGACTCTTTGTAAAAGACAAATTGTTGCCTTCTATTCAGCAATAACAAATCCATTCTGGACATGGTGAACTTGCATTTACATAGCACCTTTCCAGTCTTCCAAGCACTCAAATCACTACATCACTGTTAGCATACATCCATATTCTCACAACGATGGCAACTCAGGGTTCAGTGTCTTGCCCAAGGGCACTGCAGACAAACCACAGAGGATATGTGGACTGGAGGAACCAGGGATCAAAACACTGATCTCCTGCTTCCTGAGCCACAGTCGTCCCCTGTGGTTGTTACAGACTTCATTCTCTCCTGCAGACTGCCATGTGTCTCATTCTTTTCCTAGACAGTAGCAACCTCTCTGTAAACAGCTCATTCTGAAATGAGCATGTTTTAGTCTACAGTCACACAAGCAGCTCCACAGGAGATGTGATGTTTCCCGTGAGCATCCTCTTATATATATGTAGTAGAAGTGTTGTGTGTTTGTTGCTGCTGGTGAGTGACATAAATGAGGATTTCAAGTGGGTTTACTAGATTTACTAGCAAAAATTAACTATCACTGTAGATATAATATTAGAAAGACAAGCAAAGAGCCAGAGGTATGACATAACAGTCCAAAACACGGATCAGATCAGTGCTCAATTTGTCCTTTTGTCTCACAAAACAAAACATTTAGTGCCTCTTTGTTCATTCAGTATTTTATGCTAGAATTCAATTTGAACTGCTTGTTGGTGATGTTTGTCTTTATCCAGACGAGAGCGCTCCAAGGTGCCCTACATTGTGCGGCAGTGTCTAGAGGAGATTGAAAGGAGGGGCATGGAGGAGGTGGGCATCTATCGAGTGTCAGGAGTGGCCACTGACATTCAGGCCTTGAAGACGGCCTTTGACACCAGTGAGTATACCCTGCATGTCCTTTGTGCAGATGAAAATGTCATTTTTAAACACTGTGGTTGTAATTCTGTGACTGCCATGCATTTCTAGGAAAGAGGGCTGAGAGGATTTATTGACCGTCACCTGAAGGAAACCTTTTTTCTAATCTTTCTGTATCTGTTGATCAGGTGATCGCCATCGTAGCTGTGTCTGTTAACATGAGGCGTCTTCTGTGATGTGAAATGATTAACCAGATATCCAAACTAAGTCCTTGCATTTCCACATAGTGTGTGCTAATAATGAATTTACAGTATCTTGTATGGAGTGTGTGCCAGTAAAAATAAGACGCATGGCGCCTGCTGCTTTGTGCTAGGGTGTTTCCCTGTCTTATCATCTTCCTTTAGGGGCATGACCTCCTGTCTTCACGCTCTTACTGTCTCTCTTCTGCAGATCATAAAGATGTGTCAGTGATGATGAGCGAGATGGACGTCAATGCCATCGCTGGGACCTTGAAACTGTACTTCCGAGAGCTGCCAGAACCTCTCTTCACTGACGAGCTCTACCCCAATTTTGCAGGTGGCATCAGTAAGTCTGTTAAAATTCTAAAATGTCTTGTTTGAGAAAAAGTGCTTTGTGTGCACGATATTTTAACCCAAAATCTTTTTCTTTTGCTTCTGTGCAGCCCTGTCTGATAGTGTTGCCAAAGAGAGCTGTATGTTGAACTTACTACTGTCGCTGCCTGAACCCAACCTGGTCACGTTCCTTTTCCTCCTGGACCACTTAAAGAGGTAAGTAAGCACACACATGCTTGCATAATACATAGACAGGTGTGCCCACATACACAGAAACTGTGTATATTGAGTAACAAGAGCAGAACGATGCAGACACGCGCTTGAGTGTATAATAGATGGTGAAAGGTTTAAGTTCATAGCTGAGAAAGCAGATGAGTGATGAGAAGGAAACTGAAATTATTATTGCCATTATTGATTAATTTTTGGTTTGTTTCTGTTTTACTGATTATTCATTTTGACAATAAATAATATAGAATAGTGAAATCTGTCCATCACAATCCCCTTTGTTTTCTTCTGCTGTGCTATTCATATACTTGGATGCACAGCGTACAGCTCCGTCCCTGCACATTAACGTCACCTGTCACCACTCATGGACTTTTCCTTCATCTCTCCTCAGGGTGGCAGAGAAGGAAAGCATCAACAAGATGTCTCTCCACAACCTGGCAACGGTGTTTGGACCCACCTTGTTGAGGCCTTCTGAGAAGGACAGCAAGATCCCCGCTAACCCCACCCAGCCCATCAGTATGGGGGACAGCTGGTCCCTGGAGGTCATGGCGCAGGTCGGCCACACAGATCTTCCTGTCATTTTATATTTGAAATATTGCTCTGCTAACTACAAAAAGCTCATTTGTCTCCTCCTCCTTTTCTGTTTCCTCTCAGGTCCAAGTGTTGCTGTACTTCCTCCAGCTGGAGACGATCCCCACCCCAGACAGTAAACGACAGAGCATCCTCTTCTCCACTGAAGTATAGAGCGAACACTGACTCTGACCTGAGACTTTGACCACGAAGGAGTGAAAAAAAATGGGCTGTGGCTCAAAGTGAGCCTCTAGTAGTATGTTTTTGAATTGACTGACCAGATAGCAGTTGCAGCTGGATTGTCTCTAGCGATTCCTGCCTCCCTCAAACACAAGAGGGCGCTGTTGGACCTCTGAAGCGCAGAGGATTTGAGGTCCTCGCTGTTCATCTCATTATCTGATATTTAGTATGATTCCTCCAGTGATCTCTGTCTGCGTTCCTCCACTATGCCCTTTGTTGGTCTCAATATTGATGCTTTACAGCTTGTCGACAGTTGTAGCTCATAAATCAAGAAGTTGTCAAAATGAGTCCATAAGAGAACAAAATTCTTGACTCTTGAATACGCTTTCCAACAAATCAGCCTCTCCACATACCTTTTTGTTTGGGCATTTGTTCTCTATCTGTGTTTATTTTGGACAATCTTCACTCCTGCTCAGTATGTTTATCCATCTCAAACATTGCTTCATGAGGAAAATTCGAACAGTGTCTTACTTAATCTCAGCTCATTGTTTCCGAGGCGACAAGAGGAGAATTTTACTGTTTGTGGGAGTAAAACAATGAACACCCAAAGCTACCATGATACTGGCTTTTCTTCTTGGTGTCAGGGAGCCAACACTTCCTATGTTAAAATGTTTACAACGTAAACAACCCCTGTCTGGAGTCATAAGACAGAAACGCTACAGCTTGAAGAGGGACTATAAGAAAAATAATGAACCCAGTGATCAGTAATACACTGCAATCTGACTGCCTGCATTTTTCACGGAAGCAAATTTCCTGTTTTTTTGTGTTGTTTGTGTCTCAAGGTAGAATATCCAGGAAGCAATATATTTTCTAACATAGGAATTGTCTGTGTTCATATCTTTGTGGACAAAATGTCCTTCTTATTGTAACACAGGACATCTTGCCAAATTAATTTGTTTGTTTCTAGGAAAAAGGAAGCAGTTGTATTCACAGATACAGTATGTATATAATCTTAAAGTTGTATTTTTCTTTCTTTTTGTTTAACAGTATAATCATTGTTGCTATTATTGTAATTTATTTTGGGGGCCTCGGGGGGAGAAATCAGTTTGTTTTTCTATGTGGACTTTTTTCAGTTTGATTAAGAAAGTGGTAGGTCTTAGCCTTGACTACAAGTCTTGCAGTAAATAAGCAGGATTTCGCCTTGTTCTTTTGGAAACTACTCCGTTGATCTGCCCAGCTTGTTGATTATTCATTTAGGTTTTACTATGAAGGTAACACACACATTGTAGTTACGTACTGTATGCTGCTGTGGAGGAAAAAGGCACAAGCTCTTTAACTGCTGGGTGTTCATCGGCAGAATGTCTCACATCCAGAGGCTGTCGCCTGTCTAGTGTAGACATTTATGCAATGTCATGATAGAGCACACACACACACACATATGACGTTGTCTCTTTTTGTACCATTTGATCTGTGGCTGCAGAAATGCACTCACACAATGTTAGAACTACTGTATTACAATTCAAGTGACCTGAGCATGTCCATTGAAGAGCATATCTTTTGGTTTTAATGAAGGAATATCTTTTTGTTTCATATTCTCCTGACATATTTCGTTATTTATCTCAGTCCCTAAATGTTCCTCATCCATTAAGGTGTCCAAAGGCCAATTCATAGGAAAGCTCTTAAGATTTTTTTTTTTTTGTTAATTGAAAGAAGTACATATTTCTCATTGTATTTTCTTTTTCATTGATTTAACATGCAGGCATGTTTTATTGTTTTTTTTCTCTCCATTTTGGTCTTGTTATTGCTGTCGTGTTCACATATGTGTCATCATAGTCTTTGGGATGTTGGCGTCTGGTTTATCCTTTTCTGGCCAAAAACATTTGAACTTGTCCTTCGAGGGTAAATATCATTGTTGTTTTCCTACATATATCTAAAACTATAACCAACTGACCAGTTTAGTGGATCTGATAAGGGCTTGTGTGTGGTTGTTTCAATGTTTAAGATAACATAGGGGCGTATATGAGTTAGTTTTCAACATAAATGTCCTTAAAGGTGCTCTATACAATATCCAGAGTATTAATATCAGCAAACTCTGTAAAGATATAGAGGAGCACTGGCCACCTGAGCAGAGAATGAAGTCGGTCTCTGTGTGTGTGTTGTAATCTGAGCTTCTGGCTTGGATGACACTGTGCTCATGCAGCGCCATTCTTGAAGCGTTGCATTCACCCTCCAGTTAGCTCTGTTAGCAGTTTAGTTTTCACTGTCAACGCACCTGTCTGGAGGTAGAAGAAATGCTCCCGATCCTGCATTTAGCCCCTGTAACGGCTCTTTCTTTTCGGATGTTTATCAGCTCTCTTAAAATTCAAATCATTAACAAAAAACAGCTAAAACACCACGTTGAGATTTTACTCTAAAGTCCTCACGCCTGCAGTCCCACGTTTTATGTACTTCACTAACTGTAGCATGCACGCAATGTTTCAACATCTATATGTTTGGATGAGAGAGAATGAATCCACCATTCATTCATTCATTCATTCATTCATTCAACCGTCACCTTTATAACAAGTCCTGTTTGCCTACACTATTCTGCCCTATCGTGCCTCAACACTTTTTTTTTTGTGGTATTCTGAAACGTTGTTCAGTCTCCTGTTGCCTTTGCTGAGGACAGCCACACATCTTTCATCTCTTAAAGACTAAGACAGGACCTTCCCCTTAAGCATGGTCTTAGCTCACACTGTACATGCCCATTCTAGTTGCCACCTTCATCTGGCTGCGATGCTGTGTTTCAAACAGTGTTAAAGTCGGTCTTAACGGGGCAAAAGGACCAAAATTCTTGCCCGTCTCCTTATTTTGGCTCTTAAACTTTCAGCTCTTTGAATGCCTTTTATTCTTATTTATTTATTCTTTGTCCCTGTTCGGTATACTGGATCTATTTATTTGTGATATAATATCATCTAAAGCTAAATTAATGTTAGAAAAATGCTCTCTATGTGGTGTGCTTTCTTTGAAGATAATGTAAGTCTTATGTTGCAGTCTGTTTATTGAACACCCTTTTAAGATACAACTGTTGGTCACTATTTTGTTCAAGCATCACAACCACTGTGTACACCCGCAAACGCCCTTGAACTCCTCTACTTCCTGCATCGTCGGCTCATCCCTGTAGTTCCATGTTGTACAACAGACTGGCCACTGTGATTGATTACCTATCTCATGTAGATAACTGAATAGCAGCTGCAGGTTCTTGGTGAAGGTTAAAGGTTATTTCTGTGAGTTCACGAAACTCAAACGTCACTCATTTTCCTTGGAGTTGTAGAATATGTATTATACTAGAGAGTACATTATTTGGTTTCCGTTTAATTTATTGTGGTGTCCACTGACCGTCGAGGGTTGAGCCGGTACGCCTCTAGTCCCTTTTGAAAAGCCAAGGTGTCAGTATGTGGTAGAGGAGAAAAGAGTCTTATATTGCTATAAAATCTGCATTGTTTTTGGTCTGTTGATTGTCAGTGTAAGTACTGCATGTACCCTCCATAGTCTCAGTCCCTCTGTACATGAAGAAGTAAATACAGCAAAAATGTTTAATTTTTTCTGTGGAATAGCTTGAAGATATGGAACATATTGCTCTATATGAAAGTTACAAATCTCCTTCATTTATTGTACATGACCCTGGTATTTATCATATCACCCCTCCATACTATAGTCAATGCTTTCAAATGGTCCTCTACTGCCACGTCTACTGTACGACACCAAACCGACATGGAAATAGACTAACCTTTGGAACTTTGCCAGCTTTGTTTTAATCAACACGTGAAGCTGAGGATGACACTTTCTGACCGACCACAAACACTTTGTCTTTTTACCCTTTTGAACTCTTGTTCCTGTTCTATATTCAATGTTCTGCTTGTAGAACTGTAAAAAGGATTACCGCATACTGAGGGCAAACGTTCGGAAGGCATTTGCAGCCTATGTTTGTACACAAAACTGTTCAAATAAAATCTCCTTGTATCTACATAGAATGACGTTTGGTTTCTTTTTTAGGTGAAAACTCTACACAACATGATAGATGATGATGTAATGAACTGTTTCGATGGCGTATTAGCCACATCCATTATGACTCATAATGCATTTCAAAGACCTGTTTTAAACTTGTGGTCATAGAAGTTGCTGTTAACACAGCCATGCTTCTGGTAAAAGGTCTCTTAGAGTACCAGTTTTATCCTGCAAAGAGCAAATCAGGTGATGAAGCTCCTATAGGAGGCGTTAGCAGCATCTGAACAGTGTCTCTCCTCACCAGTACAGTCTCACCACTTTTCTCCTGGAGGTCATCTGATAGGAAATGGTGGAGTACTTAAGTGTGTTGAAAGATCCGTGGTCACCCTTAGCAAATATCCTCGAGGATGAGTTTATATGTGATGGGCTGAATAAATGATAAGCTGTGTTTGTGGATGGGAGATCAGATAAGATTGTTATCCAACATAACAGTGTCCAGTCCCATCTGTGATGGAGTACTGCACAGTGTTTGCATTCCCCTTAAATTTTCAGTTTTCACTGAACACACTGTAGCTGCTGTTATAAGCTTCTGTGCAAAGAACAGGATCTGCGTGGTGCATTTGCAGACATTTATTGGCCATTGACAGCCGTCTTGAGTAAAGTTCTTATCTTACTATTATAATCAAGAGTTGCCAGAGGAAACTGTGCTCTGGGTTTAGAAATCTATCTTGAAATCAGACGTACAGCTTTCGTCATCACTGGTGAATTTTATTGAGAAGTGATGAATCATGGATGTGACAGACAGGCAGTAACACTCATGCTGACATGCGCTGCTGCTCCAATCTTATCAGTCACTGTGTAAACCTGACAGTTCCTCATAATGAATACAGGTATTAAAAAACACTTCCCTTGTTTTACTCATCATTTAGACCAATGCACTGCTCAAACTTTATGAATTAAAAAGTTTAGAGTTGACATCTGAAAACTGCAATGTTTCCAATAAAGCATGTGTCATAAAATGCCAGTATAATTAAACTAATCCATTTTAATGGCTTGACTTTAAAGGTGCAACAATAGTGCAACAAAAATAAGTATATGACGTGCCAACCACATTTACCAAAGTGGCACAAACAGTGCATAGACTAGAGAGCATTTTACCTCTTTACCTTTAAGCAGACAAACAGTCAACCATCATTTACGCACAGCTGATGACAAACATAATGTGAACTCAGGATGGGTAAAGATCTGTGCATTTTATTTCATCCTTCATGTCTGCATTTTATTTCATTTTGTTTTTTTTTTGTTACTGTTCACCAGAAGAGCCCCCTCAAAGACAGAGAGAGAGAGAGAGAGAGAGAGAGAGAGGGGTTGGTTAGAGTTACAGAGAGAGAGAGAGACATAGAGACGCACACGGAGAGAAAGAGAGAGAGAAAGACGCGCTCTTTCCTGCTGCATGGTGCCACTTCGCACCATCAAATTTCTGCCCACATCTGAAGATTTACGTTTGTTTTTCATTTTATTTTTATTATTCTCTGTGTTTCAGAGTAAACGCATGAGCTCAGTGTGCTTTTATTGCTCTTTTACCATCTATGATGTCCTGCCAGTCAACACGTAAACGCTCGGTTGGATTGAAGGACTTGTGGTTTCCAATATAAGGTGAGACTGAGAGACTGCTGTTTACAGTTTGAGTGTTTCTTTTTATCTGCGGGAGCTTTCACTAGAAGGGAGTGTCAATGAAGTGATGGTTGAAGTAATGTAAAAAGTATAGATTAATACATCAGCTCACTATAATTAGGCTGAAAGTGAGTGTATTTATCTGTGTGTGAGAGCATGGTGGCAGTTGGACACACAGTGCTTTGGCCAATGCTAATACTTTTGTTTTCCTTTGACTTTGGTGGAGCTCAGCATTGATTGACAGGGCACAGACAGATCCCCTTACAGCAGGATGTGCATTTTCTTATCACTTCCTCCAAGGCCTCTAGGCACATATAGCCATGATCATAATAAAGGGGAGTAGCTTTTACCAAAGCAGCCAACTGGAAGAAGGTTAAACAAGAGCGCTCTGCATGGGATGGTATAAACCTCATGACATGTAAGTGCATGGAAGTTTTGTTGGTTGCCGTTTTACTTAAACTTTGAAGAATTACTTTTCTTGTGCAGGTTTTAAAATGAAATGACTGTAAGCTTAAAAATGCTGGATAAAGGCTGTTTTTTTTTAATTCCCTTTGGCCTGTGAGAAGGATTCAGCAGCAGAACAATGGAAGAAAAGCAGAACTTTGGTCCGGTGTACTGCCAATCAGGATCAGTGCTTGTAGTGGTCAACAGAGGGAGATTAGTGAAAGAAACTGTGTGGGAAGGCAAGGAAATGGTTGGTTTTGCTGTTAGCTTTTTACTTTCAACACTGGAACTGCCCATACGGAAAAGATATATATAAATCTTATAAAATTTTTATCTCCTTTGTATGAAACTTGTATGTAAAGCATACTACAGTGAATGTGGATATAAGATCCTTACTAAATTTAAACAAAATGAACTTGTATGATTTGGGTATTTATCAGAATAGTATATGATACATACCATATCCTTATATTTCTTTTTATTATCTTGTATGAAAAGAATGCAAAAGTGGCTAAGAGTAAATCATAGAAGTTAGTTTTTTCTGTTTCTTTTCCATATGGGTGTCCAGCAGGGTGTCTTAACATTTCCATGTAAGGACACTAAAGTTCATAAACGGCACAAATGAGGCCAGTTTAATTGAGAGGTCAAAAGTATATTTCTAATTGCCTGTAAGCCTTAAGTATAGGAAGGTGCTGTTCATGTATGTTCACATAAATTGCATCTTTTTTTTGTTATATGGAATATCTATGTAGAAGAGGGGTCTCTCCTCTGTTGCTCTTCCAGAGGTTTCTACTATTTTTCTATCTACTGTTAAAATGTTTGTACAGATTGTAAAACCCTCTGAGGCAAATTTGTGATTTGTGATGTTGGGCTGTACAAATAAAATATACTCATGCTACTTAAGTATGGGATCTATAAAGCAATAACTAACACATTTTTAGCAAGGCGGTGTTCTAATAAATCTGTAAATCTGAGTTTTCGTCCTCCAAATTTTGAGGTTTCGCATTACTCATTACGGAATTTCCCAGTAACTCTATTCAACGGGAGTGAAACTGCTAATTTAGTAACAATGATTATTATTAACGGCTTTCCCTTTGCAAAGCTACGCCCACTTTAGAGCTTGACAGGAGGTTGAGAATGCGACAGGTGTTAAAATGTGATTAGTGCTTGGACATCAGCTGGAGCAGAATGGAGAGGGTTAGTGATCATCCTCATGTGAACGATAACTCCTATATGAACACATGAAGCTCCATGTCACAATTCTGACACAGTGGGAATAAAACCTGGATGGAAAATAATACAGTTGAATTAATCTAGACGTTAGGCCCCCAAAAACAGGTCACAGTGGGCCCAGCATTACTCCTGCAGTGACCTAATTTCCCCTCCGTGGTCACAGAATCATTTGTTTGTTGTACGTTCAGTCTCGTTGAATCTTATCTGGTCAAATGTTACACTCACCGCATGTAACTTGGCAGGAAGTAGGTCATACTGTAAATTGTTGCTAATATAATTCTCGATTAAATTAACGACAGGCTTCCACACAAACTTCCACAACAACTTCATTAAAGAGAAAATTAATCTACAGTATCATTGTGGCCTCGTTATTATTTTTCGACATGATGTGGTAACCAGAGTGTCTGTCTTTCGCTCTCCTCTCAGCTGTTGTAAACTGAATAACTTGGCCTATACATTTCACTCACCTGAAGCTGTAATTATCATGGCTGATCTGCTCACAATAGAGAGGATTTTAGTTAAATACCCTGGAGAACATGGAGGAAATGTAGCTTAACAAAGTGTTCCAGTGTTGGCACCATGGCTTTGAAATTTAGAAGCGCTTTCTTTTGTGTAATTATCAGTGATTTTGGAGGAAAGCGGTCAGTGACGGGAATGATGGGTGTGTGGAAGGGTTTTCGGGAAACTTTTCTTGAAATAAAAGGTGCATTGTTGGCCTGTCTGCTTTGGCCCTGTATAGAAAACAAACTGCCTGTCTTCCAGAGATAGATGGCTTTTCTGACCTGTGTGGTCACCTCTAATCTGTTTGTACAGGCCAGAGTACTGAGATTGTGTTCTCTCTCTTCCTCTCTCCAGACCACTGCTCTTAAATTTGGCAGCCTTTGGGCAAAACTCCCGGACCCTTTCTCCTCAATATTCTGCCGTCGTCCGTGGCAAAGAAGTTTACCGAGTTGAGCACAAAAGAGACGAAGAGCGTCGCAGTGACGAGGAGGAAGAAGCGTAAGCAGCAGGCAGGCAGGCAGGTGTTTGCGGTGGGAACTTCCTGCCTTGGCTGTCCTCCATGACACAATCACTGTTCCCCGAAGTGGTAGGCTACCATGCAGTTTGAGACAGCAAGTATTTTGTCTAAAAACAAGTCAAGCAGATGAATTTGTGGGATGAAAGCACAAAGAAAGCAAAAAAGAGGAAAAAATAACCATGCTGGGGAATGACCAGCTGGTCTATATTTGCCTGGAGCTGGTGATCGCCTGTCTGTCTGTGGCTGGGAACATCCTCGTGTGCTGGGCCGTCTGCCTCAACTCCAACCTGCAGAGCATCACCAACTTCTTTGTGGTGTCACTGGCAGTGGCTGATATTGCCGTGGGGCTGCTGGCAATCCCCTTCGCTATCACTATTAGGTATTATGTTTCATTTATCATCTTTGTCATAGGGCTCAAAGTCAGTATATTCTTCAGTGAAAGCGCAATAAATCCTAATAAAATGTTTTTTATCTTATAATCCAACATCAGCACTGGATTCTGTGCCAATTTCTACGGCTGCCTCTTCATCGCTTGCTTCGTCCTCATTCTCACCCAGAGCTCCATCTTCAGCCTGCTGGCCATCGCTGTGGACCGCTACATCGCTATCAAGAACCCACTCAGGTGAGAGGAAACAAAGAAAGATCACATAAGCGGTGCTGATAAGTGAAACTGAAACAGCTTCCCATGCTGTCACGTCTACCATATTTACAGAATTAACGTTGCTTCTCTTGTTGGATGTGTAACTGTTTCACATGCTCTTTTCGGACAGTCAGAGGAGTGTGGAGAAACCAACCAAAGCACATACGTAGTGTAGCGAAACACATTGAATTATAGAGGGATCTTATTGGATTAAGGCTAATCTGGCCGGCTGTATGCAGACGTAGATTTGATCTACTGTATGTCTCCACAGGCCTAATTGGGTTACTGTTTGTGTGCTGAGTTCAATTTTGATGAAGGCTGATCATTGTCATCCATGCAAACTGACACCATTAAAATTCTACTTTGTTAAAGTGTCTTTTTAATCTTACAACAAAGCACCTCGTCCTTTCTTTCCTCACCACACATTTCGACACACCAGCTTTGACTCACATTGTTCATACATGTGCAACCAAAGCCGCAGCTGCATTCTTCTCCATGCCATGAGAGGATATTTCATTGAGTAAGCCACAGCAGGTGATGCATTTACATAAGCGGCTTCTGTGTGTGTTTGTGTGCTCACACATGGTGCCACAACCCCTGGCACCAAAGACCCGAGGGCTAATAATTCATCTGAGTTTTAGGAGGCTTAATATAGCCTACTGGCCGCCACCCTGGCCATGAAAGATTTTAGTCACACAGGACAATGGCTGTAGCTGAGGTGATGTTACCTAGAATACTGTAGCTATTCATGCTGATTTTCTATTTTTATTTCTCCTGCCAAATCTGTGCATTCTTTATGTCCGTTTGCACGAAGCAATGTGCACATTAATGCTACCAACACATCAAAAATACCCAGTCTTCAGGATGTAACTTAGCGAAAATTAAGAAAGAGAGGAAATTTAAATGTCGAAAGAAGTTACCGTCAGAACTTATGTGACTAGTTAATTACAGTAAAGGAAGGAAATGCCCTTTATAGCAGCTCTCACACAGCTGTTTGCAGAGCAACAACAAACAGTAAGGCATCATCTCACTTTGAACTAACACCTCCACAGAGCACACAAAACAATACTGACCTTAAAGTCTGTGTTTTTAACAGAGCTTTGTAAAATCAGAATGGATGTAGATATATGAAACACTGGTACTGATCAGATTACTGTATGTGTGCCACAAAAACAACTCTTAGGCTGTGGTTTATTGGATTAATAATGTATGAAGGGTTGAATGCACAGCCATTTTCTCCTCATTCAAATCACAAAATATTGCCTCAAAGTGATGCTATCGCTCTGAGATTGTATGAAACCGCAATGTCTGATCTATCATCGTGCTCTGCTCGTTCAGGTACAGCAGCCTGGTGACAGGACAGAGGGCAAAGGGCATCATTGCGCTGTGCTGGGTTCTCTCAGTCAGCATCGGCCTGACACCGATGCTGGGCTGGAACACAGGTGGGACATTTATTTTGGCAAATTGCATTACTCGTAGATTTCTTGGTTGTTTAATAGTTTTTTGTTTCATTGTCAGGTGTTTTAAAAGGACCTGTTTCGCTTTTTTTCCAACCTATTTGGTTGAGATAAAACTGGCAATTAATCACCTCTGTCTCTGTTACACAGGTTGGAACAACACCGTCTCAGTTGGCAGCAAAATATGCCCTGAAGGCTTGACGGAATGCCTCTTTGAAGGGGTGGTCACTCTGGACTACATGGTCTATTTCAATTTCTTCGGCTGCGTGCTGGTGCCCCTTGTGGTCATGCTAGTCGTCTATGCCCATATCTTCATGGCCGCTCGACGCCAGCTTCGACTGATGTGCCTCAAAGTGGCAAACGCTCCTGCTCCTGGAGAGATAACCTTATCGTCAAATTCATGTCGTTCAACCCTGCAGAGGGAAGTGCACGCTGCCAAATCGCTGGCCATCATCGTAGGTCTGTTTGCTGTGTGTTGGCTCCCGCTGCACATCATCAACTGTTTCAACCACCTGTGTCAGGGCTGTAGGCGCCCACATATCTGGGTGATGAACATTGCTATCATCCTCTCCCACGCTAACTCTGTTGTGAATCCCTTCATCTACGCTTATCGCATTCGGGAGTTCAGGCAGACCTTTCGGAGGATTCTGTACCAGCACATCCTGGGGCAGAGGGATGGACAGAGGTTTGGGGTGGGGAGCATTGATACCAGAGGTGTTGGGAGCAGCAGTGTCATGCAGACTTTCTCCCTTACCAGTAAAGAGAGTTCATCATGTGGCACAGTAGTGAACAGCTACATCCTGGAACCCAGTCCTGACCGAACGCCACCAAAAGCCGGACACGAGGCCTCTTGCCACTGGACATCAGGGTTAGACGCTGCGCCAAGCAGCTACATACCCAACGGACACCAAACAAAGAGTTGCACCCTTCCAGCGAAGCAGCAGCCAAGCGTCATGGGCTTTGCTGCTGAGGACAGAGTCGAGTCGGACACATATCTGAGTGGAACGACAGATACTTTGGAGGTGAAAGACAACGGAGGCTGCATTGCTTTTGTGAACATCCAAGCTCTCTCCCTTAAACAGACTGATGGTGTCCACTTAACAGAGCTTCCAAAAGTCTCATGAGACTGATATTTAATTTTTTTATTGCTTTAAAAACATAAAGGAATGCAAACATTACAACTTTAAGAAGGATTAGCAATGCCCTGGAAATTCTTTCTCTTTCTGAAGTCGTTACCAGGGATTTCTTTTTCTCATTAACCATCGCTGAGTTGGATCAAATCTGCAAGCACACAGCACAATTTGTCAAGAACAGGTGGATGTTTAAAATGGGCTGATAATAACTTCACAGTACAGTAACATAGGAGTTCAGGTTCCAAGTGTGCTGTATCATGTAATGCACTTATATGAGATGTTTAAATTCTGTAGCTGTTTTTGCATCATTGGGTCACCTTTTGTAATGGTCATCTGTATTGTTTTTACTTACTGGAGAATTAAAAGTCTAAAATACTTATTGGTACACTGCCTTTATTTTCTGTGGCCACTTTCTGCTGCAGAATTACCATGAACCACCTATTTGTTCTACAGACTGCATAATGTAATGAAGCAGACTGAAATATGTCCTTCTAAGAGCTGTAATTGATGTTCTGAATTAAAATTAAAACACAGTCCTCACAGAAGTGAGAAGTGAGACAATCACATTCTTGGAAGGGGACCAAAAGGCATGCACCATCTTTTGTGTAAAAATCGTTTGAAAAATAATTTCTCAAAGTGCTTGATAGCTACAGGAAATTTGATGTCACTAGTTTTATCAGTGATTTGATAACTGCTGTGCAACACATCACGTCGGTTGCTGGTTCAGCAATGATGTGACATATGCATCAAAAGTCACTCACTGTATATAGGCTAGTTACCAACCATCCAAAACAAAGGGTTTGTTTGATCTATTCAAATATCACTCCATATGCCTGTCATGTGGCTACTCTCAGAATCAGCCTTGCACAAACAGATGGCATGAAAAACACACCTACACACACACGTTAAGTACATACACTTGACCGCAGACTACTCAGCAAGAGGTGTTTACAGAGTAGCCTGGCTGCTGACGCCAGTCAATGAGCCTAATGCAATGGAAATCAAATGAAGGTTCATTTCATGGTGTCTTTTATTATGCCATTACGCTTTCTCTTTCCTCATTAAAAAGCCCTTCCATTGTGGGAAAAGCCTGCATTAAGCAACATTTATGTGCCTTAAAGCGATCCCAGAGACATCTCCAGGAATAAACATACATGGGTATGTATCTCGCTCATCCACTAGCTGGTTATTCAAAAACTATGCATATGAATGATGTAGTATATTTTAAAATCATACCAGGGGTATAAAAATGGATGAAGCCATTTCATTTTAATGGTTTGTTTTTGTGATACTTTGATAAGCATATGAGATGAAAATAATGTTGTTATGGGTGGTTTAAGTCTGAGTCATTTCAACACACAGATAAACAATGGACAGTGGGATTTGCATGCCGCAGCAGCCGCCTAAATCTACCCATAGCTGCTGTCATTTGTCTTGTAATCACACACAAGACTCCAGCAGGGTATATGATGGTATGATGTCCTATAAACACTGGGAAACAATCCAGTGTGTTGTATGCCATTCAGTGATAAACAAATATATATAGGAAACATGATGTTTGCATGCAAAATTTCAGCATACTGTTAAAGAAAGTACAAGCAAACTAGCAGCAAAATGTCTTCAATTACACAGGTGCTTAGAGGCAACGGAAATGTTTGTTTAAGGATTGTCTTTGGCGTCTCTCTCAGATAAGATACTAATACTATTGGATATACTTTCAAGTCAGTTTCTTCAGTAAATAAGCAAATGTTGATGTTGAATTCAGTATTTAAATTGCACCACGCTTGCATTTGCTATTACTTCAAAGGGTTATTTTATAAATTATTTCCATTATATATAGGCTAAATAAATATCTTATCATTCATTTATTCTCTGAATCTATCTTGAAAATATTCAATACTTTTCATTTGTCACATATTTACACAGGAGTATATATCAACCACGTGGTTATTTGATATAGACAATTGAGTTACCAGAAAACAAGTCATATTATGATACATGTTGTGATGAAAACAATTACCCACTGTATATAGAAGATGTCGGTTATATTGATCAGCCTTATCTGCACAGGTGTAAGGCCTATCAGTACAGTGTCCTTGAGTGCAGAGAAATGTGTCTTTAAATAAAAGATAATAATAATAATAATAATAATAATAATAATTATTATTATTATTATTATTATTATTATTATTTAGTATATGTGATGTTAATTTTGTTGATATTGAGAATAAATCTTTACAAAAATCTATGGTATAATAATAGAAATGACCCAGGGTCTGACAAATACTGTTTCAAAACACTGGGCAGACTTCCCACTGGCTTCTTACTTAAATTAAACAACCAGTACTGCAACAACTTCATTAAAAAAAAAAATCAAGTTTTTCTTCATTAAGGACTTCAAGTCCCACAATACACCGCACCACCGCGCCACAGGAAGCGCGTCACTGAACCACAGTGGCATTGTGGGTAGGCGGAAAAGGCTCCAAAAGGTAGGGAAAAAGCGACCAACGCACGTTGCAGAGTACTTCAAGAAGGAACAACAACGACCCAGAAATATTTGTCAAGACAGAGTCAAGGTGACGTTCTTATCAAACTGAGATTGGGCAGAGTATCATTAATGTTACCTTTCTTTTATTCAATCGTGGTGTTTGTCTGTTGTTCGTTGGAGCTCATTCATTCAGTTAGCTAACATGGCTCCGTCTGTCTGCCGAAGTCAAAGTTTCTTCTGTAAATAAGCAAATATTGATATTAAATTAACTATTTGAATTACACATTGCATTAAATATCACTGGCCAATATTAGTCCAAAATAATGTATAGGGCTCTTAGCGTTACCTTTGTATTATTGTAAGTCATGGGGCTATGGTTAGCTAATGTAGCTAATTTAGCTAGCGGCTATTCGTCTTTGCTTTGGTCGTATTTATCACGCCTGCATATTGTTTGCAGATTTTTGCAATTGCACATTGTCACATTGAATCCAACTGAATATATGTGGTTATTATGTAATGGTGAAATGCGATGCTTCATGCACTACAGATCAGGTACTATTACGCTACAGTACCAGAGTTAAAGCCGTATAGGCTAATGCATAATAGTAATGGATTCACAAAATAAAATTTTCTCGGCAGTTTAAACATAATAAAACCAGTAAAAGGCAGATTTTGGAATATAGTAGCTTATGGCACCATTTATTTTGGGAGTAATCTAACACTTCATACAATATTTATGTTATTTTTCATTGAGACAGCTGAAAAATGTCTATCGGAGTGCCAATCAAGGTCCTGCATGAGGCAGAGGGTCACATTGTGACCTGCGAGACCAACACTGGTGAAGTGTACAGAGGCAAGCTGATCGAGGCCGAGGACAACATGAACTGCCAGGTTAGTCCTTAATTTAATAATGCTGAAATAAGAATCTCCTACACAGTGATTTTCTGTTCCTTGCATTTTAGTAAATAAATAGGCAGCCCTCCATAACTTCTGTGCATGACTACTTGGAAAAAATGTGTGTATTTTGTGAGCTCTCAGGTTTTGAGTAACTGCAGAAAGAACATATTTAAGGGGATTCCCTGTTGTGTCACTTTCTTGAGGCTGTTGTGTTGAAAATATTTCCTACAAATCTACATATGGTTATCACTGGGTTTACCTTGAAATGAACAGCTTATAGGATTCAGGTAACTCTCCATCTATACTTAGCTATATGTATATAGCTTCCTGTTATTTGACTTGTTGTGTAGCTAAGATTGGTCATTTTTCTTCTGTCCCCACAGATGTCCAATATAACGGTGACATATCGTGATGGCCGGGTGGCACAGTTGGAGCAAGTCTACATTCGTGGCAGCAAAATCCGCTTCTTGATCTTACCTGACATGTTAAAGAATGCTCCTATGTTAAAGAGCATGAAGAACAAGAACCAGGGATCTGGCGCAGGAAGGGGCAAAGCAGCTATTCTCAAAGCACAAGGTGTGTGGTAATGTTTTGGCTCTGTATCTCCCTTGCTGTGTTTTGTTTAGCTCATACTAATGTGTAAATACTATTCAGTCGTCACTTTTTTGTACAAGAGAATTTGTAACTTACCAGGAGAGAAATCGTTTCTGTTTTAATGCCAAATCCCTTATGCTGCAAGTCAATGTGTCTGCTTACTTTAAGTACTTTGGTTATAGATATGTTTTAAGTATCTGATATTATGTCCTGTTGGGGTACAAAATTAAACTTGTCTCAGCACCATTTATATAATAATGATAAAAAGCATATTTTACTGCATTGTATTAAAGGTGTTTATCCTCCGCTTGCACATTTTAAATAACATTGTAGATAACCTCTGTGCCAACATTAGTGAAACTGTGGTATTCCAGTATTTTTGGAATAATTTTCCACTTTTCCTCATTTTTGTCTGCAGTGGCTGCAAGAGGTCGGGGCCGTGGTGGAATGGGAAGAGGCAACATCTTCCAGAAGAGGCGATAACTGCTCTTGTTGTGTTAAGATTGTTGCTTTGTATAGTCTTTTTTGTTTTAAATCTTCTTTGGATTGGATAACTGGTATTTTTTTTGCAATCCTTTGTTTTGCAGTTTATTGCTTTACTTTCATTTTTTATGAAAATAAACATATTTCAATTTGACCTGCCTGTGTCCTGTCTTCCATTTAAGTCACTGTACATATTCTTGACAACCGCTTCTAGTACTATTTTCTTCAGATTTATTGGTTTTTAAATGACTGCTGCTCGTGTCACCTTAATTCACAGTTAAGCACCCTACCTGCCCCAGGATTTTGCATCATATTTATTGCAACAATAAATAAAAGATAACAATAAGGATTTGACTAAATGCACCAGTTGCATCTTCTGCATGTCCTAAATTTTCCCAGTGTTTTAGAATAGCTTCAAATCACATTCTTAGCATTTGCTCAAGGTGGTCAGCAGAAATCTCAGTCTCTGTGACACGAGTGAAATGTGACCAGGTACTGAAAAAAAAAACTGTGTAACATGCTATGGAGTTGATACTTTTATACCTGTCGAATACTTGTCTGTTTTTTTTTTTTTTAACCAAAATACTACCTCATCAAACATGGTGAGAATGGTGTTAAGAACAAAATCCACAAAGCTGCTGGTTCTAGGGTGCAGATGTCCAACACGCCACAGGAGGGAGCCAGTCGGCCACAAAGTGCTCACAGCAGAAAGACCCGCTCAGTGTTTTCTTATGAGGTCGTGAGTGAAAGGAGACGAGAAGCACAAGGTAGCCCACACTTCCTGGGCGAGTGTAGGGCTTTTTCCTGAAGCACATTGCTCAAACTAACAACATTACAACACTGTCCGTTTCTCCCCTCACACTTCCTCCATGTAAAGCACGGGACCAGTGTGCTCAGCTGGATTGGTCCTCAGTCTGCTACAGTCTCTCTACCAGCTAGCTAGCTGTCGTAGTACAGACGCTACTTCACACAACAGCTGAAGAAGGACAAGAAACCTGGTAATTCTAACTTGTAGGCCTAAATAACACGTCAAGGTAAGGTTAATTTTGTTACAACTGTTGTTTGTTTTTTGTTCTCATGTATATCGCTGCCATCGGGCATACTGTGGACGTTACTCAGCCGCACTAGCATCCTTGAGTCCTGCCTAACAACATCTGTATCTTGACAGATGAGGCGGCTGCTAACGTTAGCTGAGCTGTTTGGCTTTGAAGCTCACTGCTAAGTTAGCTTTGTGTGACCACGGACGACGCTAAACACTGTGTAACCTGTGTTGTGTCGATTAAAAAGGCGCTTAGTCGTGTTAATGTGGCCGTGAAAAATATAAGGAGTGTAAGATGAGCCTTTACTGCACTAGGAAAGCTAAACGGTTGACTTACCGCAGGGAAACGAGTTACAGTTAATGATTGTATTGATAGTTATTAACGCCATATTTAGTTAACAGTGCTAACAGTTTTTATGTGGAAATTGAAACCAACGGTACATTGACATGTCCTTTAACAGTAAGTAGCGTCCATTATCTGGTCTGTACATACTCTAATGGAATTTGTCTATTTTAATTTTCTTTCTTAATATTTTAGGATGGTTTTAAATCCATATCGGCTGACACGAGTTGACAACTGATTTGAAAGGTCCTTAATTAATATGTGTGCCTCATTATCAGGATACAGTGGCCTGGTTATTCATATGATGACAGGCTTGATAACTACTTGAAATGCACTGTCTAACATTTCTGCTGGTGATCATGTTTTGTGTCTGTAATTTCGATTTCTTATTCATTATGTTGCAAAAACACATCAGAAATTAAGTGTTACAGTTTTGGTATTTGATGGAAAAATGCTTAACTGGAAGCGATTAATTTATTAGACACTAATAATCAATTAACTCCTGTTTAAATCAAAAATGCTTAACATCTGACAGTTTCTTATTTTTGATATCCCTAGGTTATAGTTTGTGAGTCAGATGAAATAATCAGTTGTTGAGGATTAATCGAGCAAATAATCTAAAATTTAAGTTAAATTGAAGATGACAATGATCAAATATGGAAATACTGTAGAAAAGTTAGTTAATAATGTGATAATAACATTCATTGTTGCCATGCTACAAAGATGTCCTGGCCTAAACACAAAGACAATCTTTTTTTTTTTGGTAGACAAAAATCAAACATATAACATCATCATCCCCTCGCTGAATAAAATGGCAATATCAGTCAAAATAACTGCAATGAGATTTGCTTTTTTCCAGATTCACACCTATTTGTGGTGTGTTTTGTTGCATATGTTGACTGCCAATTATTTCAGCTTCTCAGTAATATTCAGCTGTTGTGTGATAACACCACAGTTAAGTTGGCTGAGGACACTCATCCCTCCATTTACAGGAGCTTATCTCTTGCATGGCTCCGCAGATCACTGACAGGGTTGCCCTGTTGATCTTTTAATGAAGCTGGGGATCCTCCTCTGCTCCAGATGGCCCCGTGTTGTACTTGTATGTGTCTGTGGGACAGTGTCTGTGCTGTTGATAATGCAGTACATGGTTTGGACCCCGTTAGCTCTTGTAAGTCCTCTCTGACCCCTCCCCTCCTGTCCAGATAGTGAAGGTCAGGTCATGTGACTTTAGTTATGATAAGAGGCGCAGTATGGCATCTGTTGGTGTTTCACATCTAACCGCTTTTTCTTCGTCTGGCTGGAGTGATCACCAGGGATCAGGGAAGTTTGGGGCTTTAGCCAGCACTTCGGTTATCCACGCTACAGAGCGTCTTTGTCTAGGACTCTAGAGGCTTTTTATCCATTAGCAAGGAGGGATTTGATATTTCATATTTTACAGAAAGCCTGGATATCGTATTAACATACATCCAGCCCCTAATTTTAGATTAAAGAAGCCTGATATAACTAAAGCAGATAGTTGTGCCAAAGCACCAGCCTACAGTTTCACTTAAGCCTAAAGGTGGCTGTTGACAATGAAACATTACCAGAAAGTATTTTTGAATTTCTGCTGCCGTAAATCCTGCCGGCCAGACAACAACTGCAGACATTCAACCATCAAAGATAAAGTGAGCCGCTGTCTGACTGACATTCAGGGCTAATTTCCAAACCCTGCTGGGCAGAAAATGAGATTCACACTCATGTTTTGTGTCTTGCTTTCAATGACAATATCATGGAAAATCCACTTTTCCATCACCAGTTTAAGAAACTACACAGAATCCTTTTCATGTGAATGGATTTGGGCCTTGATATGAGCCATACAATTTATCTGAGATCAAAGTAGGTCAAGCTCGGTAAGTTGCCTCTCTTCTCAGGATATAAAAAGCTGTACGGGAGCTGGTGCTTTGAGAGTTTCATCCAGGGTCACGGTCTATATTTTTCTCGTCTGTCCTTTGAGGCCTGACTTGTCAAATTAATCAGGGATCACTGTGTTAATATTGATACTACACATTAAAAGTGGAAACTGATTTTTCAGCTGAAGGAAACTAGGACCTTTTTATTTTTTACAGTGAAAGCCATAGCGCTTTTTGTGATGGCGATTTTACAGTTCAAAAGACCAGGAAGTTTCTGCCCATGAAGCAGTGTGACAAGTCTCTGTGTAAATGTGCGGTGCTTTTTCTTCCCTTTTGTGTGTTTATGCTATATATATATATATATCACCGGCGATGGAGGTAGAGAGGCCACCTGGAGTGGGTGTCTCTTCCCACACATGGTCCTCACTCTGAATTTGGCTGGAGCTCCCACTGTCTTGTATTTCTCATGGCCATCCTTTGTTTTCCTGTCTGCTAGATCTACTCAGCTCCCAGCGCCGCAGTCATGCTGTCAAATCCATGACAGAAACCAGAGGTCCTCTCTATTTGCGTTGCTTTTACCGTTGCTGTCCACTTAGAGCTGAAGTTTGTGATAGTAGACGTGTTTGCACGCATTAATTAACACCTAACAGAATGTGTGGAAAAAAATCCAGAATCGGCAGTAAGAGCTGTATCTCCTTATGTTTCACAGCTAGTGAACAGCATCTCTGATTGTTTTTCTCCCACTCCCTTTCATTACACCCACAACTCGGTTCCTGCTGGCCCGTCAAACATGCTCCAGCTGTGCACAAAGGTAATTAAGTGCTAGTCTTGCGTATAAATGCATCCTTCTATGTCACAGGATTTTTGTCTCTGCTGTTTTTTTTTTTACGCGGACTCCCGCCTCACTTATGTATAGCTTATGTATCCATAATAGTATGTATTTTGGTGCTTTATTTTTTTTATTGTATTTTTTCATCTTCCTGAACCCTGTATGTCCCTTTGTGTTTCCATCTTTCAAGCTACTGGAGCTTTGAATTTCTGTGTGAGATAAATAAAGTGTCTGTCTGTCTATCTATCTGTCTGTCTGTCTATCTCACAGTTGCTTTAAGTCGGTTCTTGCATGACCACAGGTCTAAAACAGTAAAGTAACCTGGATGCTTCCAGGTTGTTCGTTATCTTAATATGGTTAAATATGGTCTTGACTCCTTCCACACCTACAGTATCCTCGACATGCAGCCACATGAGAATAATATACCATGATGCTCTGTCTGTCAGTAGAGTAGGTGTAAACAGTTTTCCATTAATATTTGTTGATGTTTACGAACTCTATAGTCAGCAGTTAATTGAGTGATATACGTATGTTAGTAATCATGTAATCTGTATGTATGTATGTATATCTATGGATTGGTAGTAGGGAGAGCAGCTTTAGATGGGTTTCGAGTCAGTGTTTCAAGCAATGGAGTAACCTGAGTGGCATGCTTAAACATTCTGGGGGACGTACACAAAGCCAGTAAAGCATGAACCATGTGCTTTATCTCAGGTAAAGTGAGATGGCTTAAAAGGGCATGGAGGGAATCAAGTTCACAGGATTAGTGTTGGGCTCCATAGCAGAAGTTTGGAGACATAAGGTGAGGGGGAAATGTGGTGCTGATGCACCCCTAACTAGAAGAGATATGCTGTAGTTGGGTGGATCCATCTTGTCAGTAAAGATGGAGGTGAGGGCTCCATCTGTTGATAGTGCTGGAGTTGTCAGAAAGACCAGCTATTGACCTCCGTGTTTTTTTACTCTGTGATTTGCTCTCATGTTTTAGGCACCGATCACCCCGAGGGTCCCATCTGATGGAGCAGTGGTTGTCAGTCTTTGTGAAGAGGCACCATGTTTCCTTGTCACGTCAGCCCCTGGCCTTCTGCTGAGCCGCCGGCCTCCTGCGGTCATGCGCCTCCAGCACAGCCGTCACAACCCCTACCAGATCTGCTGTGCAGCTGTCCCGCTCCACCTTTGAACACCCATTCTGAGACGCCCTCCCCAGACCCCATGGAGTCCCTCATCGTGGTCACAGAGTATGAACCCAGCAGACCGCCTGGAGAGGCTGGGGAGGAGGAGGTAAGAAGAAACACACCCAGTGTAACACTGCCTGCACCAGGGATGGCGCCTGAACAGAACGTTTGGCTTTCTAGTGAATGAAGTGATTCACCGGAGACATGATGATATGTTTTTTGTAGACCTAATTTCATTCATGGTCCATCGAATCACCACTCAGTAGTTATGATTTTAAGTCAGTCATTAGATCCATATACAGGGATCATGATCACTAGTGCAATCTGTCAACATATTCAGAAAAATTAAGTTGATTAATAATCGCACAAAGGGATTTTTGCCCAACTGTTATATTGGACTGTTTCATTTTACATTTATCACTGTTATTGTATCGACCTTGTTAATACAAAAAGATGAGGAAAATAGTGTATTTAAATATTATAATGTCTTGATTTAAAATGTAGTATATCAGCTAGAAAATAGGCACAAACAGCTAAACTGTCTCATGTAAAGTTGACACAGGTAGACAAATGCAGCATGTCCACCATCATGTGTCCTATCTCAGGTAGAAGATATGGACAGTTCTGAGGCACCCCTGCCAGCTTCCTCTGTGGCGTCATCTTTCCGGACTCCATCCTGCGACCTGCTGTCCCACACAGTTGGCCGGTCAGAGGCTCTGCTACCTGAAAGCCAAGAGCAAAGGGGCAGATTAAACCTTTCGGACCGGAAACTATCTCTGCAGGAGCGCTCGCACACCGCATCATCACCCTGCAACTCCCCGGGACTCAACGGACGCTATATCTATCCGTCACTACCTTACTCTCCTATCACATCGCCACACTCCTCGCCACGCTTGCCCCGCCGCCCTACTGTGGAGTCCCACAGTGTTTCCATCACAGACCTCCAGGTATGGTCACACCTTGTGGCTAACATTGTTCCAGTGTCTTCAGTGAAGTAGATATTGCTGCTTTTCGTGTGTCCCATACTGGAACAACAAACAATACAGTCAACAAACCACAGGATGTCAGCTAATATGGGGCACCAGTCTGTGTAATAGTAATCGTGATTATATAATGCATTGTCTCCGCACCATCTGACCAGTGTATTCCCCTAAGGACTGCATTGCATTAAGTGTTACATGAATGAACAATCTGCTCACACAGAGCCAGGGTCGTGCTCCTCCTGAACATCTGCTAGTTAGCAAAATATCAGCATCACACTTGTGTGAAAGTAAACAGGACTGCATGTGCATTTGTCTTAAAAGCAGGTAAACACTGGGCTTTGTGGACGCAAAGGTAAGGTCTCAGTAGATAGTAGCTGTGATCCCTGTCACACATAGATGCAGAATTTTGTAAAGGTAGGTAGAGACTGTTCAGTATTATATTTAGAGCCATGCATTTTATGCTTCTTCTTACACATTACATTAAGATACATGTTTTGAAATATCCTCTAATGATGGAGACTTATTGTAATACCTGCAAATTCTAAATTCACATTGTCTTACCATCTTTCCTGGCACTTACTGTAGATCTTTGGATAATCTAGTTTAGATACCAACAATTATATAAATTGCATCCAGAAATGTATTTCTTAATGAGAAGCTGGTTAGTCAGTGCATCCCCAGGTGTTTGTATGAATCATTCTGTCGGCTGTGTTCAGTTTGTTCTCGGCACTGAATGTGTTCTAGTCACTCAAAAATCCACACTCGCTTTTCACCAGAATAGCAAACACCTGCACTAGACTGCCTCATTCCCTCTAACACGTTCGACCTTTCAAATCTCAAACCCAGGTTTTGTAGAGTTTCTACTTTGACAAATTGAACTGGGGCAGTGATTGCAGAGTCATACTGACACGCTGACAGAAAATGCGTCTCCAGTTGGAAGAAGAAGACAGGCACTCTAGGGAACAATGATGTGCCAAAACGCTGCACTTGTGTGTTGAAAATGAAAAAAAAAGAAAAAATGAATTATTTTGGAAAGGATTTCGTTTCGGTGTTATTAGAAAAAGCAGGTTTTGTAAGAATGCTCATGATGTGGACTGTCTATCCGCTAAAACGGCTGATGTGATTTCATTTGAAAGGAAACCATTTTCTCTTCCTCTTCCTCTTTTCTCTTACTTCCTCCTCTCTCTCTAATAGGACTGTGTTCAACTCAACCAGTACAAGCTGAAAGATGAGATCGGAAAGGTACCACTTGATTGCTCCCTTTCACTGACTCCTCATTTTCCTCTCCCTGCCTCCTACTGCATGTCTGTCAAGTAGCGCACACCATCAAGGACAGGCAGTAACAGCCTCTGCTATCTGCTCTCCTGGCTGTCCTCATTTCCTAAACTCTGTGTAAACTACCGGGCCATGGGAGAGCTGGAAGATGGGCGAGAGGCTGGTATAAATAGCGCTCTCTACGGGGTTCTGCAAGGCTTAGTGGGTACAAGTGTGTGTGTGCACGTTTCATAAGGCAGTATGTGCTATGGCTGCTGTGAATTTCTGCATGAAGGTAGACATGTTAATGCCTGTGGTTTTGCGTTCAGCGGAGACAATTAGAGGCTTTCAGGGCTGTTGGAGAGGCTCCTGTTGTCAGATCATCTCTGGGACTGTAGGAAGAGCTCAGTGCTGCCTCTCCAATCTGCTCTCCCAGCAGGAACTGATGCTGCCCTCTCTCCCTCCCTGTCTCTGTTTGTTTTTGGGCATGAATTTGTGCACTCAGGCTACTAATTGGGCCTAGTTTTCACCCTAAATTTCCTGTGTGTGGGCAGGGGAGCTTGATAGCATAAACCAGATCCAGTTTCCTTAATTAGCCTGAAATCAGAAATGATTTGAATTTCTCTGTTCTCCCTTTGAAGCAGCTGGTACTCTTTCAGTGTACACTGTCAGCCCACACACTTCCCTTGTGTGTGTGTGTTTGTGTATTTGTACACGTGTGTATTTGTATTTATTTAGATTGTGTTTTTTTTTTTCACTTGAAGAATGACAGCTGCTCAATCTCACTTTATTGTCTTCTGTTGTGGTTCACTTATTCCTGGACCAGGGCTCCTATGGTGTTGTCAAGCTGGCTTACAATGAGGATGACAACACATATTATGTGAGTTCAACACAAACAGATTTCTTGTCAACTATTAACACTGTCTCCATTTCTCTCACTTCTCCCTCGTCCTTTATAATACTCAAATAGTGTCACATTTATGTCATTTCATGTGAATCCTCCACATTTGAATTTGTCTCCGGTTAATTGTGCCTCGCTGAGTACTGTAATGACACGTCAGCTTGAGATTTTGTGTTTGCAAGACATCATTATTGCTGCAGTTCTTATTAAGCTGCATGGTGCTGACAGGCAATGACATGGGGATTATTTTAATATTCATCCCGAGTGACAAAGCCCACATGTCACATTCAGTGGTTATATCATTGCCATAATGACGGAAAGCATTTAGACTGTTACAATAAAGTTTCATCTCCCCAGAACAGTGGAAAATATCCACAGTCACACAGTGTTCAGCGCTGCCTCGATGGCAGACCCATGTGCAGAAACAGCCAAATTAAGACAGACCAATTAAATAAATGTTTAAATTCTATGTTCTGGCGTGATGGAAAGCATCTTTTATTTTGTGTCATGTTCATTTTTTTCCACTTCTCCAGTTTAGTAGGTTATAAGGGAAAAATAACTTGGAGAAATGCTGTTTTATTCAGCATTTACCATCACTTCCACATTCCTTTGACAGACCAGTCTACCAGAAATATTAGGTTTTCTAGCCCTTTTCCATGCATGCATGTCCTCTTATGTAATTTACTGTTATGCGATGTTAAGGCAAAATGATGTGTTTAAGGCCCAGGAATCCATCAGTTTATACTGTACAGTTTAAAATGACTATTGTCTCAAAGTATAATACATATTGTCTCAAGTTTATCTTTTGTGTGACAGCTAAACATTATTATTTGTGGATTTATTTGACTGTAAATGCAGGCTTGTGTTTTGCTCCAGGGTGCTTTTTATTCTCTTTGGGTTGATGATGCTGGGCAGTGTTTGCGATCACAAATACACAAAGGAGGTTCACAAGGAGGAGAGAAGTATATAGGCGCTTGGGATATTCATTTGTAGGTGTGAGTGGGTGCACTGCCAGAGATGCATCACCTCACTGCTGTGTCTTACTCTTTTTTTGTCTGCCTTTCTGTTCATCTTTTCTCTGGATCTTTTGCCCACTTGGCTCTCCCACCTCCTCTGCCTCTTTCTCTTATCCTCCCCTCTGTCCAAATCTGTCTTCCATTCTGTCCTGTAGGCGATGAAGGTGTTGTCCAAGAAGAGGCTGATGAGGCAGGCAGGTTTCCCACGTAAGTCTGGAGCCAGCAGAGAGCTTATAATGCTCCTATTGTACATGAATACTACATACCAATACTGAAACACTCTATTTCATCATATCCTGTCCTGCTATCTGTCACTTGCCTTCCCACATTGTCCCTCTCTCCTTCCATCAGGTCGACCTCCCCCTCGTGGAGCCAAATCAGTTCCTGAGTGTCCCCCTCAACCCAAAGGACCCCTGGAGCGGGTCTATCAGGAAATTGCCATCCTGAAAAAGCTAGACCATTCTAATGTGGTGAAACTGGTGGAGGTGGGTGCTGTTAAAACATTTTGTTTCAGATTTCCCTGAACATGATTTAACCATTTGGCTCTTTATTAGATTAAGGTAAATCAGTAAATCAGAACATGATATTTGCATGACAAAAACATTTTGAACTACTTAAGCTGAAACAGTTTTGTGGTATATTGCAAAACAGTCTGTTATTAATCCCAGCAGAGTGATGCCAGTATGTGTTTTCAAAGAGTTGATTCTAGTTCACATTTTCATCACAGCACTGCCGCACATTATATTCAGCATCCCCATTTCGGGGTCCCCAGTGCCACAGCCTAAATTCACCCATATTCAGATGAATAGGAGAACTGGTCTTTTGATTGCGCTGTTTGGCCTCATCAGAGAGTCACAGAAGGAAGGAAAAATAATAACCTGCATTATCTTGTGCTGCATTTTGCTCATTCTAACACATCAGTTCAAAGAGGAAGCAAAGTTGGAGCAGCATTGACTGAAACCTCCCATCCCTGTTAGAGCCTGAGGCTCTTTAAAGAGGTGGGAGGTTTCAACAACAATACTGCATGAGTGTATTTTTACTGCATACAAAAGATGATTTTGTGTGTGTGTGTGTGTGTGTGTTTGTTTACACTGATTTCCATTTCTCTGTGATTTGGTGCCAGGTTTTGGATGACCCCAGTGAGGACCATCTGTACATGGGTACGTTGTGACCAGACAGTCAGCCTTCAGACAAACACACACACACAGAGTCATGAATAAAACATGCATACAAGAAAGGTATTTCAGATCCCTTTTACGAGATTGTTTATAGTTGGTTTGTGTCTTAGTAACTGAAAAACTTCCATCACTAACATCTGTGTTTCTGCCACAGTGTTTGAACTGGTCAAGCAAGGGTAAGCTAAGCCTCTTTTATGGTAATGATTGTGTCACTGGAATGAGCTCAATCTCATTAGTTCTGACTGCTAATTGTGTTGTGTGTTTATGCATTCAGGGCGGTGATGGAGGTGCCGACAGATAAACCTTTCAGTGAGGACCAGTCACGCTTTTACTTCCAAGATCTGCTGCGGGGAATCGAGTACTGTGAGTCTTCCAAACCTCATTTTTCCACTCAATCTGTGACTATATGTTAGAGCATTAAGAGGGGGGTGATTAGAGTTGTGTATATTACGCCTCTAGATAGACTTTGTTTTAAAGCTGATTCAGTACTGATCCAGCTGCAGGTTGATTTAAATTCCTCCCAGATTCTGTTTTTTTTTTACCTTGATTCTGAAACAGCACTGTGTTATACCTGCACCCCCTAACCTTCTGGGAGTATAAATGATCAGAGACATTTTTACAAATACAGATAATTACCTTCTTGAAATGAAATCATATTCTAAGCCCATTACACAATGTAATAATTTTCCTCTGCAACCACTATAGAGATAAAGCTCTATTATACACAGACTGTCCACATTATTACGTAATCATGATGTCAAGATGGAGCTCTTTTGTATCCAGATCTGCCCTCACTCTGCAGTTCTTCTGTACCTTTTTCCCCAGTCCTTCGTTTGTGCTGTTCTTGACTCTAGCCACCCACAAGGCTCATTTCACGTCAGCTCAGTGGCTCTTAATGTATTTCAGCACAGGAGAAGGGGTTTTGCACAAAGTGTCGTCTAGGAGACGAGTACTGAGGGAAGGAGAGGCAGGGCTGTGCACCAGGGACACTGAAACTGTCAGGGATTTAATTCTTTCTCATTGTTAGTAATAGCAACTGAACAAGGCTTGGCAATGAGGTAAAAGAGAAACGTGTAATCACTGAAATGTTCATCCAGCTAAGTGGACTGTCACAGTACTGGAGATTCCTCCATATTTTAATTTCTCTTCACTGTCAAAATTATATTCTTCATCTGTTGTTGTAAGCAGAATTCACTAAAGAATTAAATTATATTTCTTTGCTGTTTGAACAGTACATTACCAGAGGATCATCCACAGGGACATCAAACCGTCTAACCTGTTGGTGGGAGAGGACGGACACATCAAGATTGCAGACTTTGGAGTCAGTAACCAGTTTGAGGGGGCTGACGCCCTCCTGACCAGCACAGTAGGGACTCCTGCTTTCCTGGCCCCTGAAGCACTCTCAGAGACCAGAAAGAACTTCTCTGGAAAGGTGAAGGAACTGTCGGCTAACTGCTGCCCTCTGGGGATGACTTACAGAAATGCATGAACCTTTGTTTTTTGGTTTCTAAATCTGTATGATTGCTAGACTTTTCGTCGTATTCATATAGCATTTGCTGTTATAGTCATCATTTACTGGGGACTGAATACCTTTTGCTTGTGCAGTGGTGGATTTCATGTATTATACACTGAAGGAACAATTTCTTAACATATATTTTTGAACTTTTTTGTATCATGTAGGCGTTGGATGTTTGGGCCATGGGGGTGACCCTTTACTGCTTCGTCTATGGAGTGGTGAGTGAGTGCTTTGGCAAAGATAAATACAGTAGATACTGTGAGTTTCAACTGAATGACAATCTGCTGCTCATTCTGTTCATTCACAGTGTCCATTTATGGATGAGCGCATCCTTAGTCTTCATCAGAAAATCAAGACGCAGCCTGTGGAGTTACCTGAACGGTCAGTTCTGCCTCTCCAGTACTGCTGTGTGTCAAAAGGCTGCAATTTACATCATCTTTTACTTTTCAAAATGTGATTTAAATATATCTGAATTTGTAGCTATGATTCGTTCTGTCTCGTCAGTACTGACATCTCAGATGATCTCAAAGACTTGTTGCTGAAGATGCTGGACAAGAATCCAGAGACCAGGATATCAATCCCACAGATTAAGGTAAAGCACATGTGTTATTCCACAGAGTGAAGATCTATCTGTGTCAGTGGGTTTGAATGAAGACAGACCAGTGCGTATTTTAGCAGACGTTATTCTTTAATCTTTCCAGCGTTCTATAAAATGACTCAATTTTTTTGGTCCAGGTGCACCCATGGGTGACGAGGCACGGCGCTGAGCCTCTTCCTCCAGAGGACGACAACTGCTGTATGCTGATCGAGGTGACTGAGGAAGAGGTGGAGAATTCTGTTAAACACATCCCCAGTCTGGCCACAGTGGTGAGTTGTCTCAGAGAAACACACTTTAATGAACAACCATGTCCAGGTCTGGTATCATGAAGTCAAATATCACCAGTGGGTACAGTTTCTTTTCAGTCTTGTGAGCCTGAGAGAGACATGAAATCTGTCTGACTTCTCCAACCTGTGACTTACTGAGAAAATGTTTTTTTTTTTATAATTGTATTAAGTTTAAAGGTTGCTTTTCAGTTTGTCTATACTATATTTCAGTGCTTAAGTTGACAGTGGAGTGACCCAGCATTAATTATGAAGACACCTGGCAACTGAACAAAGATAAAATGTAAAATACATTTCAACATGGTTTATGCTGAGTGCTACCTGTTATCCTGCAGAATGCGTTAATGTTTCCGTAACCCCCACAGTTGTGAAGCTTTTCTTCTATATATTTCTTAAATATTTTATGCATTGTTGTGTGTTATTGTTCACTATTGTTTTTTTTCAGATCCTGGTGAAAACTATGCTGAGGAAGCGCTCCTTTGGAAACCCCTTTGACTGGAGCCGTAAAGAAGACCGAAGCAGTTTGAGTGTTTCGGGGCAAACGCCCACGTAAGGATTGTTTACACTCTAAACTCTCTGACAAAGGTCCTACAGCAATATCAGGAGTCCAAGTCCTCACTCGCATATTACTACCACTTAGAGCTGCTGGGTCTCTTATACTCTTATCCAGTGCAGCCAGTGAATGTTTGTCAAGTATCCTGTTATTATTTCTCTTCTCCCTCTCCTGCCCTGCAGGAAAGGCAGAGCAGGCAAAGTGAGGTACTGCTACATTCATTGTAACCAAAGAAGGTAAATACCGTTAGGCTAACCTCTGCCTGCTGTAGTACTGCCTAAGTGCTAGGTAGACTGCGTTAAGACCCCTGGCATGATATAGCAGCTGTAAACTAGCCTATGCTAGTTTAGGTGTGTTTGGATAAGCCATCCTCAGGAATGTTGTGCTGTGCTCTGGAGTCTATAGGCTGAATAATAGTGCACAATATTGTGGGGATGGTCAAACACCTGCACAACCTGTGTGTAATAGTGTTAGTTGTGTCAGCGAGGTGCTGATACAACTTTGCAGTAACACTCCATGATACAGTTTGTGCTGTTATAGAAGCTCTACAATTGAATCAAATGCCTGTCAAAACAAAAGTAGAATTTTAAGTAGCATTCACTCCTTCATGACCCTGGACTGAACATCATTTATTTTGATATGGTGTTACTCGTCCCTTTGCATGAAGCACTCGCCACACTGATACCTTAAACCTGTGAATTTATATTTCTTCATGTCTCTCCTTGACATTAACCTGTTTAATAGAATGTTTCCGTTTTTCCCGTTTCTTTATTTTCTTGACTTTCCTCTTGTGAATTATATGTAAACTTTCCCAGCAGCATTTCCTTAGCGCTCGCTGCCTCACATTACGTAACAATTAAACGGTTCACTTCCTAAACACAGCTCAGCAGTATCTTGTCGCTATCTCGGTTTAGTGATGCAGAATTGACGACAGGTCTGCAGAAGTGTTATAACTAATGCTGTCTCTGGTGTGTTACTTAGGAAACAGGAGAGTGTGAGGAGTGTGGACCTGCCCTACGTGGGAGAGGATGAGGCTCTCTCCTGATGCAGAGGGATCATTATGCAGGCTGGTATCTGGCTGTCTGCGAACACACAGCACAACACCCCTTTACTCACAGTTTTATTCTGGCAGCCGACACCTGCGCACATTTCAAGTGGGGCAGACGCTGAAAAAAAAAGATAAATTAAGGCTCAGTTTTGGGTCGTGGGACTTGACCATCCCATGGGAACCTTCCATGAGAGGATAATCCTGAACTTTGACTCTTTAGCTCTCATTGCCCAACCCACTCTTCTCCTTTTATCCTGCATGCGTTTATACTCCCAGCATGCTTTGTCTCAGGCTTCATCTGTACAGTTGCGTGTTTTATTGCCGTCTACAGGCACTTGTGTTCCTCCTCGTCTTTACTTGAAAATTCTTTCAGGTACACAGGGCGTGAGAAATTTCTTGACAATGATTGTCTGGTTCACTCTGCTTCAGGGTAACGGT